>CM068585.1:2405702-2765467 GCA_035048485.1 Pteria penguin
GGTCCCATGTTAATTTACCGAACATCCAGCAAGATTTACACAACATTCTACATTTTAGCTATATATAATCTACATATCAAAATGTTTGTCAGACCCTCCTATATCGGAATTTTAACAGTTTACCATAGGTTATCCACCTTAATTTCGAGAAAATCTTGCTGGAAGTGGGATACCCCCAAAAATTGGCCAAAATTCAAATGTAAATAACCACCGCTTTTTAGGTTATTAAATTATTACATTAGCGAAATGATATAAAACTTCATGTTTTTACAGCAGGACCAATCTTTATTCATACATAGATCAAATAATTTCATCCAATCACAGCTCCTAATACATTGAAGTAGTAGTCCGTCTCTCCACATCAGCCAATCACGGCTCTCGTTAATTACCTTTCTTTGACCACAAAACAGAAATGACAAATACAACTTAAAATGTTAGTATCTAACTTTAACTACCTTTTATCATAATATGAGTAGGTCTGGTAAAACAACTGTAGTAGAACTGCAATCGGATCATTTCCATTTACTTATTTGTCACGTGTACTCACCGTAGTGCAAATTACAAATGTTAATCACACTTTGCTGGACACACCTACTCATTTGAGACCTAGGGGTAGTTTCTCAAACTTGAGACAATCTCTAATCAGTGAGACAATTTCTTGTTCTTTGAGACGATTTTCATAATTTTCCAATCACTGACACTGAAAACTTGAAATTCCTTTTCATTGATATCTGAAACTCGTACAGGATCATGTTTACAGAAGATGCAGTATGGAGTTGCTATTTCTGTCTGTTGTCTGTATCGATCTAGCTGCTCATCAGATAATCCAAATACTGGCATATAACAGATGGGTAGGAGAAGCATGTATTCATCTAGTCAGAGTGGAGACGAGTCATAAAGCTCTCAAATGACTTTAAAATTAGCAGTAATTACAGTATCATGTAACTGTTGGTTCCACTCAATAATTGTCCACACAAAGAATAAGTGCTCTAGTTATTTCATTTTTGTCAGAGTATTCTATATTTCAGCAGCTGTTATCACTTCAAGTGTTGATAAAAATACTTATATATTTAACAATCATTGTTCAGAAGACCATCAAAGATTTGTGCTTTTAAATTCCAACTTTGTGATTCAGTACTTGAAAAATCCAGAAAATTGTCTCTTCAAAACAGAAATTTCTGAGATTTCAGAGACCAGCCCTCAATTAAGAGGGTGTGCCCAACCTGTTTAACTATATTATCATGAAACAAATGGATATCACAATGTATGAATGTCACACAAAGAACCAGTCTACACCCTTTAAAAACAGATAGATGTGCCTCTTGGTTGGATACCAACAGCTCTTGGTATCTAGCTGTCTCTTGTCAAGTCTGTATCATCAGTTGATATCCCTGTCCAGGAAATGTCCTTTTGCCAATTCACACTACAAAACAACCTAATCACTTTGAATTTTATCAACATGAATGACTACTGTTCACCAAATGTCTGTTGACATTGCATATGTTGGTACATGTGTTCATGCATGTTATATAATTGGGCCATAGCTTGTACATGTACCATTTATGTGATTCACATATATATATATATATACCATTACTAATTTCTGAAATTACCTGTAATATTTTTTATTATGAATCCTAATTAACATATACTCATTAAAAAGTATTTCAATACAACTCATGAGGGCTATAGGTAAATGTAACACTGCAACCACAGGCTATTCATAATGATATGTAAAATCTAAATGAAGTCTTTCTTATTTTCTTTCTAGTTGAGAGTAGCATTTTGATGTTTGCAAGAACTGATTTTAGTGATGGCAGACAATGGAACATTGCCTGGAATAGAAGCGTCTGCCATTAGTATACTGAAGAGAGCTGTAGAGCTAGATCAGAGTAGGAGATTTGATGAGGCTGTTGTTTGTTACCAAGAGGGATTACAGTTATTACTAGATGTCATGAAAGGTTGTTATCATTATACATGAAAAACGTCATGTTTATTTACGGTACCCCAACTCTAATCCTAATTTTTGGCACCACTTTTTGATCGGAAATTGCACAGCAATTCCAGACCCTGATCATTACAATATGCTGCGGGGAACACGTGGAACGCAGAAAATACCTCCTCGTGTATAAATAGTGTGTTGATATTTAGAAAAAGCGTGATAAGATTTACTTTTAGTACTTATAATTCATATTGTACGAGTCAATGCAAGATAAGTTTGATCATATGAGAAAATAGATGTGCCGTTATTCCATCGATTTAGACGAGTTATATTCATGCCCTGGAGGACATGCAGTCTTTCGGAATACTCGACGGAAAGTCCCGAAAAAGTACGATTGACATTATTGTGTAGCTGTGCCGTAATAAGAAGTACACTACTAGTCCGTACTAGTATCCGTTGTATTATAATTAATAAAACTTGAGAATATCACTTCTTTTTATAGCAGTGGAATTCGAAGTACTCTACAATCTTCTTGTCACAATGATAAACAAACGTCTTGGTAGTTGTTGATGTGTAATGCTAATAAAAATAGTCAAATATTTATAGATCTACATGTGTAGACGTGGTTTTCCCCAAATATGTACATGTACAGCGGGAGACTTTGTCCAGATTGCTAATTTCATACTACTTTCAAGATCAAAAGTGATAAGAGAGAATGATAGCGGATTTGTTTGACAAAATCGGCAAATAAAAAGGCGAATGACTTTGATTTGCGATTTCAGGCAAAGAATTCAAGTCAAATATGCTTTAAACATGACATGTATAGTTCATTCGTCTGTTGCATTTCCAAAATGGACCGTCTTTCCCCATATGATTGGATGCTTAGCTGGGTCCATGGCCATGCAGATTTGACCTCCTATATCTCGAGAAGTGCTTGGAGTTTTTTAATGAAATTTGGTGTCATTGTACATTAATTCTTTATGTGTGAATGGGCAAAAGCCCGAAGGCGATGCATCAAGTCCTTCATTGTTTTTGTTTGTTATGTTCAACGCAGACCGTGTTTTTGTCAATACTGATCCTAAACATTACACGCTTGGTGTATGATCTCTTGGTGGATCACGACTTTATTACTTTTGATGTACTTGACCATGCAATTCCGACCTTGAGGACTTTCAAGTCCTTTCATTTATAATTGCCATTTAAAAAAGCATTTGCCAGGTCTAATTTGTTTTTCTACATAACTTTTGCAAAACTATTTAATAAAATAAAAAGATCTTACCTACTACTTGGCCAGTTTCATTTTGCTCAGACCCTATCAATGTCATCAAAGTTTTTGTATTGAAACTTTAAACAATGGGTGTATATACTTTAAAATATTGTGTTTGGCTTAGTCAGTCATATTATTGTAAAAAAAACCCACAGATTTTAGAAATCCAGTTTTCTGTCATGCATCAATCTGTTTTTATCCGTTGTCTGTTAAATGCTTTGTATGAAAACTTAACAAAATGAATGGTATATATATATATTTATCCTTGTCTATAACAGACATAATTCTAATGAAAAAGATGTTTAAGTGAAATACATGTGATACAGCTCCTAATTATGATTCATGCATGCATTAAGTTATTAAAAAAGTAGCAGGGCAGAGAGAACCTATCAAACAGTGCTTGTGCAATCCAGACTTTTTTTCTAGATTTTCATTTGAACTGAGTAATTTTACATCTGTGCTTAATATCCTCTAGTTACAACTGACAAAGCAAAGAAGGAAAAGTTTCGACTGAAGATAAAAGAGTACATGGATAGAGCTGAGCAGCTTAAGGAACATGTGAAAATTGGGAAAACAGGTGAGAACAGGTTAATATGGCATGAGATGTATATGTTACTGAGTTTAACTCCATTCAAAACTTAAAACACTATCTCTTTCTACACATTGATTAATTTTAAGTACATGGCATACAGCTATCAGTTCTAGTATATTTTCCAACTCAAAGTACAATTATTTCAATTATTTCTTCAATGTAAAAGTACTATCAGTCCTATTATTGAAGAGTATCTCATAAAAATAGGCCAAGAAGGTGTCAGTATTTAATGTGATATTATATTTGAGTGGATTTGAATTATTGATGTTCAATCCCCGCTGTACCCATGACCTGCTGTACCCATGACCTGCTGTACCCACGACCTGCTGTACCCATGGCCTGCTGTACACACGACCTGCTGTACTCATGGCCTGCTGTACCCATGACCTGCTGTACCCACGACCTGCTGTACTCATGGCCTGCTGTACCCATGACCTGCTGTACCCATGGCCTGCTGTACACATGACCTGCTGTACCCACGACCTCCTGTACCCACGACCTGCTGTACCCATGGCCTGCTGTACCCATGACCTGCTGTACCCATGACCTGCTGTGCCCACGACCTGCTGTACCCACAACTTGCTGTACCCATGGCCTGCTGTACCCATGGCCTGCTGTACCCAAGACCTGCTGTACCCATGGCCTGCTGTACCCACGACCTGCTGTACCCATAGCCTGTTGTACCCACAACCTGCTGTACCCATGAACCGCTGTACCCACGACCTGCTGTACCCACGACCTGCTGTACCCATGACCTGCTGTACCCACGACCTGCTGTACCCACGACCTGCTGTACCCATGACCTGCTGTACCCACGACCTGCTGTACCCATGACCTGCTGTACCCATGGCCTGCTGTACCCACGACCTGCTGTACCCACGACCTGCTGTACCCATGACCTGCTGTACCCACGGCCTGCTGTACCCACGACCTGCTGTACCCATGACCTGCTGTACCCACGACCTGCTGTACCCACGGCCTGCTGTACCCACGACCTGCTGTACCCACGACCTGCTGTACCCATGACCTGCTGTACCCACGACCTGCTGTACCCATGACCTGCTGTACCCATGGCCTGCTGTACCCACGACCTGCTGTAC
The DNA here is from genome assembly GCA_035048485.1 of Pteria penguin. Classification (NCBI taxonomy): domain Eukaryota; kingdom Metazoa; phylum Mollusca; class Bivalvia; order Pterioida; family Pteriidae; genus Pteria; species Pteria penguin. The sequence goes on from CM068585.1 coordinate 2,410,604, forward strand.
CCATGACCTGCTGTACCCACGGCCTGCTGTACCCATGACCTGCTGTACCCACGACCTGCTGTACCCACGACCTGTTGTACCCATGACCTGCTGTACCCACGACCTGCTCACACTTTAGTTTACACTCACCAGGCTCTAATAATTATTTTTTAACTCAGATTACAGTAAGTTCCAATGTATCTTCCAAGTAAATAAACATTCAGTTTCAGCATTATTTCCACTTTGAGATTTATTACATGTTATGCCTTGTAGAAGGAAAGCTGCATGAGCAGATCCAGATAGAGAATGATGCTACAGGATACAGTTATGGTGTCCTCTTCTCGCGCTTCCTCGATAAGTTCCTGACACAAATAGAAATAGAAGATCCTTATATCAGGTCTACTCACCAGGTATATGCCATACAACTTACACAATATTCTCAAAATGGCCTATTCTCTTTCATAAGTATACTTGTCATTAAGTACCTCAGATGCTCTTCAATGATTATTTTTAAATGAAAATGTTCCAAATGCTATTTATAGACCCTTTCACTATTACTGCAAGCTCGACGATTTGGTTGACAAATGATAACATATCTCTTAGACTTTTTGACCTCATAATAAAAAATTGATTGTCTTTTATGTCATTTTGAGGGAACAGTTATGAATTTGCTGGCCAAAATGTCAGTTATGCAGTGATAGGGTAAAGGTCTATCGAACATTCATTTATCATACTGTTTCTGTCCAAAAGCTCTAGTGAGCTTCAGTTCTAGCAATGTGCCATCATCTGTCTGTCTACTGCTTGTCATTTGCCACGTTAACTGTTAACTTTTAAACTTCTTCCCAGAATATTCTGAATTTTCATGAAATTTGGTAGGGATGAAGTACATAAAGTCCCAAACAAGTTTTGTTGTTTCTTGTCCAGATTCAAGGCATGGATCCAGAGCAGGACAACATAGGTACCAGATAGTATCCCTTTGTCAGACTTCTTCTTTAGACCTATGCCATAAATCAACAAATAGATGCACCAGAATAATCAAGAAAGGTGTCTTAAAAGATGTCATCGTTTTTAATTATTTTAGATCTGTTACAATACCTATTCTTTGATGATTTTGTTGTTTTTTTATAAAACATTTTTCAGGTGATGTCTTTGATTTTTTCATTGTACTTTGCTAATAATTCATTAATTTCATGTATGATCATAAAGGACGTGAATTACTTTTCAGGAGTTTTTCTTTCTTTTCTTTTAGAAACCTAAAACAAGGTGGAGAAGGGATTGCACTATGTGTTTATTTCATGAAAATATGATTCACTTCCTATTCAACACATTTTCAGATAATTTCCTAAATTTCCTCTTTGTATGTTGCTTTTAAAAGCAAGAATTTTATTTATGTTATCATAATTTAAGGTAACAAAGTTTAATAAAAAGAATGGAGATGCAAAGATGATTTTAACATTTTTTCAATTCTTTTAAAATAAAATTCTCAAAGTTCCCTTGAAGTTTATTGTTCCCTTCACGTTTTGTTGAATTTTAGCTAGATCTGCTCAGAAATAGATTCAGGGCAGTGGAGAGTTTATCCCTCATTTGTGAAGAGAAACTTCAGATAAGCCTCATTGAATTAAATATTAAGCATATCACAGTGTTCTTGACAGAGGAGGCATTGTTTTAGGATAGAGGGAGATTTTTTATTGACCTTTTTACTAAGGAAAATTCTGTTACTTTCCAATTTCATTATGTGTTCACTGTTTTCAGGTGAGCTATATAAGCTTACTTTGACCTTTTATTTATTACTCCATCAAATAAATTGATGCTGAGGAGATGCAGTAACCATGTTGTTTGTCTGTCTCTTTATTACATGCTTCTCATGTTGACATTCCTCACTTCATAGTATACAATGGAAATTCATCAAACATTGTGAATGTAGTGTGTGTGATGTGAAGAACTCCAAGTCTATTGTTTTCAAGGTCAGAAGCCAAGGTCACATGATGGAATATCCCACTTTGTTGAAGTGATCTCATTGAGTACACTTCTATAACCATGGGGCATTTGTTGGCCTGTTGTTCAGTGGACTTTATGTACCCCTGAATGCTTCTCTCTGGGTACTATAGTTTCTGACTATCACTAATAATAATAACTCTGAATAAGGTGAATTAATCAGAGAGTACATGAGACATTCAATTGTTGTAAAGTGCTTTAGTGACTATGATCTTTTTGTATAGGTGTATAATTTGTTGTAAAGTGCTTTAGTGACTATGATCTTTTTGTATAGGTGTATAATTTGTTGTAAAGTGCTTTAGTGACTATGATCTTTTTGTTTAGGTGTATAATTTGTTGTAAAGTGCTTTAGTGACCATGATCTTTTTGTTTAGATGCATAATTTGTTGTAAAGTGCTTTAGTGACCATGATCTTTTTGTATAGGTGTATAATTTGTTGTAAAGTGCTTTAGTGACTATGATCTTTTTGTAAAGGTGTATAATTTGTTGTAAAGTGCTTTAGTGACCATGATCTTTTTGTATAGGTGTATAATTTGTTGTAAAGTGCTTTAGTGACTATGATCTTTTTGTTTAGGTGTATAATTTGTTGTAAAGTGCTTTAGTGACCATGATCTTTTTGTATAGGTGTATAATTTGTTGTAAAGTGCTTAAGTGACTATGATCTTTTTGTATAGGTGTATAATTATTTGTAAAGTGCTTTAGTGACTATGATCTTTTTCTATAGGTGTATAATTTGTTGCGTTTCTGTGAGCTTGTTGTAAAGTCAGGTGCGCCAGTGACTGAGATCAAGTTATTCACAGGCAGAGATGATGTAAGTACCCTACTTTATTATTTACATTCATTGACAAAGATTTCTAACCTAGAGTAGTCAATGGTAACTTAATATGTATCATCCATCACAATCTCTGCCATATTAAACCTATTAAAGTGTTTTGGTTAAACATACAAGCGTCATTGATCACAACAATGGAATTCAGACATTTTGTATTTTATTTTCCTGCATGATATCCCACATTTATGATAGTTTACCTTTCTTTCTTTCTGAGAATTCATCCATTACATTTTTTCATCATGTGAATGTTTCTAGAATTAGTAGATTTGTAATAACAGGATAAATAAAATTCCTAAGTGAGAAAATCAGAGGTAAATTAGTAATGATACTGATAAAAAGAAATCAATTTGAATCTTAAATATACCAAGCCCTGATTAATGTTACACAGATGCTTTGCCTACATTTTAATACAAGTGGATATAATATAGATAGGAATGCTTTTAATGAAAGATGCACTTTGATTTATTAATTTGTCTGTAAACTTGGGAAATTACTGATCACTATGTGAACATAATTATTGAAGTGTCAAAATAAAACACTTGAATAGGTGATATGATTGTAATCCTCTGGTGTGAACATTGTTGTTTCAGAGTGCAGATGGTCAAAGGCAGCAGAGTAATAAGCTTCGTCAACTGACCACTAGTCTGGCCAAACATAACATTGAACTACACATAGAGTTTAATGATGAATTACATGACAGGGAAATCAGGTCAGTGTGAAAACCTAGTTCCTGTAATGGGTATATATAAAGATAAATACATTTCAGGGAGAACTGGTTAGTGTGATACCTAGTGCCTGTAATGGATATATATTATGATAAAATACATTACAGGGAAATCAGGTTAGTGTGAAAACCTAGTGCCTGTAATTGGTATATAATATGAGAAATACATTACAGGGAGAACTGGTTAGTGTGATGATTAGTGCTTGTAACGGGTATATATAATAATAAAATACATTACAGGAAGAACAGGTTAGTGTGATATCTAGTGCCTGTAATGGGTATATATAATGATAAGATACATTACAGGAAGAACAGGTTAGTGTGATACCTAGTGCCTGTAATGGGTATATATAAAGATAAAGTACATTACAGGAAGAACAGGTTTGTGTGATACCTTGTGCCTGTAATGGGTATATATAAATACATTACAGGCAAATCAGGTTAGTGTGATACCTAGTGCCTGTAATGAGTATATATAATAATAAATATATTACAAGGAGAACAGTTTAGTGTGATGCCTAGTGTCTGTAATATATATATATATATATATATATATATATATATATATATATATATATATATATATATTGATAAATACATTACAAGAAGAACAGGTTAGTGTGATGCCTAGTGCCTGTAATGGGTATATATAAAGATAAAGTACATTACAGGAAGAGCAGGTTTGTGTGATACCTTGTGCCTGTAATGGGTATATATAAATACATTACAGGCAAATCAGGTTAGTGTGATACCTAGTGCCTGTAATGAGTATATATAATAATAAATATATTACAGGGAGACAGGGAGAACAGTTTAGTGTGATGCCTAGTGTCTGTAATATATATATATATATATATATATATATATATATATATATATTGATAAATACATTACAAGAAGAACAGGTTAGTGCGATGCCTAGTGCCTGTAATAGGTATATATAATGATAGAATGCTTGACGGGGAAATCAAGTTGGAGTGAAAACCTAGTGCATGTAATGGATATATATACATGTATAATGATAAATATATTAATATCTATATACACTGCAACTTAATTGTCAAGCATCTTCTCTATTTTGTCATATGTATTCTGTTTTCCTTGTCAAAATTACTACATAATTATATTTCACAGTACTATGTCCTTTACTATTAAGATCTGATTCTGTGTTTCCTATGTTTAATCATTCATGTACATGTTTACACATGTCATGCCTGCAAGGGCCCATTTTGGTTAATAAACTTATCTATCTTATCTATAATGATGAGATACATAACAGAAAAATCAGGTTAGAGTGAAATCTAGTGCCTGTAATAGGTATATATAATGATTTAATACATGGCAGGGAAATCAGGTAAGTGTGATACATATTGCCTGTAATGGGTATATATAATGATAAATACATTACAGGGAGAACAGGTTAGTGTGATACCTAGAGTCTGTTAAGATAATAATAAATTTTATGACAGGGAAATCAGGTTTGTGCATTCCTAGAGTCTGTTGATGGTATATATTTCTTACTTCTACTCTCTGATTTCTAATTCATTAACCATAGAAATGAAAAGTAAATTGAATGAACAGTCATTGCACAACTTTTATACATTTCCTTTCTGCATTGGTGGACTACCTTAATAGACAAGGGAAGATAACTGACCTTATTGGAATGGCCTACATTGATGATTTACACAACCGGATGAACCCCAATCCCCGCAATCACACACTGTCATTCATTTACCATCTCCCATGATCCCCTAGTGCCTGCAGATGAAGTGGGAACATGTAAGATATTGAAAACGCCTGTCATGGTAACCATCTTGAACTTGTACCTGCTCCCCTGTGAATGCCAAGATATTTTAATGGGAGATCTAGTAAGATCACATTTTCCTCTCTACCGATTCCTGCATGAATAGTCTATACATTTATTAAAATTTGTATCTCATTATACATTGTGTATTTTACACTTTGTTTTTATTTCAGATTTAACAATGGCTGGATTATAAAGATTGGCCGTGGCCTTGACATGTACAAAGCAACAGAGAACAATTTTAGTGTCGGATTTTGTGACTTTGATCTGAGGAAGTGCCATAAAACTACAGTAGACATATTTCATAAGAATTACTTATCTCAGAAAGATTCTGTCACGTGAACCACAATACTGTGATACAAAGGCTGATTATTGTTCACTCATTCATTAAGGGAAAATCATGTTCAACGACAGATTTAAATTGTAGTTTTGTGACCAACAGCTTGTAAGATGGCCGACACTGCCTCAGTCAAGATTGACTTCATTTGTTTGAATCCCACATCATTGGCATTCAATACATAGTTATTCAAATACTCTACCTGTCCAGGATACTCCATATGACAAGTTTGTTTCTGGATGATTTCTTGATGCTCATTTAGCTGCATGTTTAACTGACTGTGGCTTTTAATGTGCATCATTTTATACCATATATGTAAATTATTTAACTTTTGTGACTACAGTGTGTACAATCACCTTTTGGAGTAGAAAATCAGAAAAACCTCTCTTAATTACTTACCAACCTCTGTCTGGTACAGTGAAAGTTATTAAACCATGGCTTATCAAGAATGAGAGTGTTGTATATAGACCAGCTTATAAAATTGGTGTGTACTTTGGCCCATTGAGACTTGTATCAGAACTCCAAGGTGGCAAGTGCTAGTGGTGTTCCTCAGCCAATTGAGACCTTTGGTAGAGGTTTAAGGCGGTAAGTTATAGTGGAGTACTTCAACTGAATGAGACCTTTATCAGAGGTCCAAGATGGCAAGTCTTGTGTTGTTCCTCAGCCCATCAGAGGTCAATGGCTGCACATTCTTTTGGTGTACCATGGCCCATTGAGAACCTAGTAAAAGGTCATAGACTGCAAGTTCTAGTGGTGTACCTTGGCCCATTGGGACCTTCATACGAGGTACAAGGCTGCAAGGTATTTTGGTGTACCTTGGCTCATTTGGACCCTCCTAAGAGGTATAAGGCTGCAAGTTCTTGTGGTGTATCTTGGTCCATTGAGGCCCTCCTAAGAGGTACAAGACTGCAAGTTCTTGTGATGTACCTAGGCCCATTGAGGTCCTCCTAAGAGGTACAAGACTGCAAGTTCTTGTGGTGTACCTTGGTCCATTGGGACCCTCCTAAAAGGTAAAAGGCTGCAAGTTCTTGTGGTGTACCTTGGCCCATTAAACCCTCCTAAGAGGTACAAGACTGCAATTCTTGTGGTGTACCTTGGCCCATTGAAGCCCTTCTAAGAGGTACAAGACTGCAAGTTCTTGTGGTGTACCTTGACCCATTGGGACCCTTCTAAGAGGTACAAGACTGCAAGTTCTTGTGGTGTACCTTGGCTCATTTGGACCCTCCTAAGAGGTACAAGGCTGCAAGGTATTGTGGTGTACCTTGGCCCATTGAAACCCTCCTAAGAGGTACAAGACTGCAATTCTTGTGGTGTACCTTGGCCCATTGAGGCCCTCCTAAGAGGTACAAGGCTGCAAGTTCTTGTGGTGTACCTTGGCTCATTGGAACCCTCCTAAGAGGTACAAGACTGCAAGTTTTTGTGGTGTACCTTGGCCCATGACTGCAAGTTCTTGTGGTGTACCTTGGCCCATTGGAACCCTCTTAAGAGGTACAAGACTGTAAGTTCTTGTGGTGTACCTTGGCCCATTGGAATCCTCCTAAGAGGTACAAGACTGCAAGGTATTGTGGTGTACCTTGGCCCATTGGGACCCTACTTAGAGGTACAAGGCTGCAAGTTTTTGTAGTGTACCTTGGACCATTGGGACAGTCCTAAGAGGTACAAGGCTGGAAGTTCTTGTGGTGTACCTTGGTCCATTGGGACCCTTCTAAATAGTACAAGGCTGCAAGTTCTTGTGGTGTACCTTGGCCGTTTGTAACTTTTAACCCATCTTTATAAATGCCCAAGGCTGCAAGAATGTTAAAGTGGTTTGGTTTGTTCTATCAATACTTTCAACAAGGTGACAAACTGCCAGTGCACTTTTAAACACCCAGCCACCATGACTGATACAGATCAGAGGCTGGAGTAAATATTTAGTGGTGTACTTAAAGCTAATTCTAGTGGTGCATTGGCCCCTTCATCAGAGGGATTTCCAGTGGTGTACTTAAAGCTAATTCTAGTGGTGCATTGGCCTCTTCATCAGAGGGAGTTCCAGTGGTGTACTTAAAGCTAATTCTAGTGGTGCATTGGCCCCTTCATCAGAGGGAGTTCCAGTGGTGTACTTAAAGCTAATTCTAGTGGTGCATTGGCCTCTTCATCAGAGGGATTTCCAGTGGTGTACTTAAAGCTAATTCTAGTGGTGCATTGGCCTCTTCATCAGAGGGATTTCCAGTGGTGTAATTAAAGCTAATTCTAGTGGTGCATTGGCCTCTTCATCAGAGGGATTTCCAGTGGTGTACTTAAAGCTAATTCTAGTGGTGTACTTAAAGCTAATTCTAGTGGTGCATTGGCCTCTTCATCAGAGGGAGTTCCAGTGGTGTACTTAAAGCTAATTCTAGTGGTGCATTGGCCTCTTCATCAGAGGGATTTCCAGTGGTGTACTTAAAGCTAATTCTAGTGGTGCATTGGCCCCTTCATCAGAGGGATTTCCAGTGGTGTATTTTAAGCAACCTCTAGTGGTACATTGGCCTCTTCATCAGATGGAGTTCCAGTGGTGTATTTTAAGCCATTTCTAGTGGTACATTGGCCCTCTCATCAGAGGGAGTTCCAGTGGTGTATTTCAAGCTAATTCTAGTGGTTCATTGGCCCCCTCACCATAGGGAGTTCCAGTGTCGATTTTAAGTGAATTCTAGTGGTACATTGGCCTCGTCATCGAGTTCCATTTGTGTATTTTAAGCTAATTCTGGTGGTACATTGGCCCCCTCATCAGAGTTCCAGTGGTGTATTTTAAGCTAATTCTAGTGGTATATTGGCCCACTCGTCAGAGGGAGTTCCAATGGTGTATTTTAAGCTAATTCTAGTGGTTCATTGGCCCCTTCATAGAACGTTTTAGTGGTCTATTTTAAGCCAACTCTAGTGGTACATTGGCCCCCTCGTCAGATGGTGTTCCAGTGGTGTATTTTAAGCCAACTCTAGAGGTACATTGGCCCTCTCATCAGAGGGAGTTCCAGTGGTGTATTTTAAGCTAATTCTAGTGGTATATTGGCCCCCTCATCAGAGGAAGTTCCAGTGGTGTATCTTAGGCTAATTCTAGTGGTACATTGGCCCCTTCATCACAGGGAGTTCCAGTGGTGTATCTTAGGCTAATTCTAGTGGTACATTGGCCCTCTCATCAGAGGGAGTTCCAGTGGTGTATCTTAGGCTAATTCTAGTGGTACATTGGCCCTCTCATCAGAGGGAGTTCCAGTGGTGTATCTTAGGCTAATTTTAGTGGTATATTGGCCTCCTCATCAGAGGGAGTTCCAGTGGTGTATCTTAGGCTAATTTTAGTGGTACATTGGCCCCCTCATCAGAGGGAGTTCCAGTGGTGTATCTTAGGCTAATTCTAGTGGTACATTGGCCCCCTTATCTTAGGCTAATTTTAGTGGTACAATGGCCCCCTCATCAGAGGGAGTTCCAGTGGTGTATCTTAGGCTAATTTTAGTGGTATATTGGCCTCCTCATCAGAGGGAGTTCCAGTGGTGTATCTTAGGCTAATTTTAGTGGTACATTGGCCCCCTCATCAGAGGGAGTTCCAGTGGTGTATCTTAGGCTAATTTTAGTGGTACATTGGCCCTCTCATCAGAGGGAGTTCCAGTGGTGTATCTTAGGCTAATTCTAGTGGTACATTGGCCCTCTCATCAGAGGGAGTTCCAGTGGTGTATCTTAGGCTAATTCTAGTGGTACACTGGCCCTCTCATCAGAGGGAGTTCCAGTGGTGTATCTTAGGCTAATTCTAGTGGTACATTGGCCCTCTCATCAGAGGGAGTTCCAGTGGTGTATCTTAGGCTAATTCTAGTGGTACATTGGCCCTCTCATCAGAGGGAGTTCCAGTGGTGTATCTTAGGCTAATTCTAGTGGTACATTGGCCCCCTCATCAGAGGGAGTTCCAGTGGTGTATCTTGGGCTAATTTTAGTGGTACATTGGCCCTCTCATCAGAGGGAGTTCCAGTGGTGTATCTTAGGCTAATTCTAGTGGTACATTGGCCCCTTCATCAGAGGGAGTTCCAGTGGTGTATCTTAGGCTAATTCTAGTGGTACATTGGCCCCTTCATCAGAGGGAGTTCCAGTGGTGTATCTTAGGCTAATTCTAGTGGTACATTGGCCCTCTCATCAGAGGGAGTTCCAGTGGTGTATCTTAGGCTAATTCTAGTGGTACATTGGCCCTCTCATCAGAGGGAGTTCCAGTGATGTATCTTAGGCTAATTCTAGTGGTTCATTGGCCCTCTCATCAGAGAGAGTTCCAGTGGTGTATCTTAGTGGTTCATTGGCCCTCTCATCAGAGAGCAAGGGTTTTAAGTAAGTTCTAGTAGCTAGCCAAACACATAATGATCATAATCACAATCTGAACTTTGTCTCGCTGAACCTGTCCTTCATCTTCCTATACATTTTACTCTGTAAAAAATAACTCAAACACCGCTTTCAATTCATTTACTCTTTGTTTTATTGTTTTTATTCAAGGGTTTTCACATTTTATGCTTTTCATAAAAATACTTTCTGTACAATAGAACATATTGTACAGATATGTAAACAAGAAAAAAAAACTCCACTGCCTTTAAATATGTTATGCACACATATATTCAAAAATATCAGAGAAGAAACAAACTTCCCCTATACGTCATCACCAAGTTTCCATTTAATTGTTATAGTCTTATTATTGCGAGTCAACTAGTTTTTCTTTAACAATTTCTATGCCAAATAAACTTTTCAAACCATATTTCTTTCAAATCCATTTCAGTTTTTTCTAAATCTTCTAACTTTAATTTATAAGACTCTAATCGCAACAATAAAGCCTATGAAATGACGAACTTTTAATGAATGAAACGTTTGAAACATGCAGTTATATTTTCCAAAACATTAGTTTCACAGTACTTGCAAATTCAGATGTTTTTTTTCACATAACATTTCCTGAAATGCCTTTATAAATAAAGCCAAAATACAGTAAGGCACAAATACAAGGAGTTATTTGTATTGACCCAAGGTTAAAAACATATTTTCATCAAATTTGTTTTATTACGAGGCAATGTAAGGTTAAACATCAAGGCTGAGAGATTATATGGTACAGCCCTTTTCTAAGAGCATCTTAATTCCTGTCATGTTACCTTTAATTTTGTGACACACAAAAAGAATATCAGATGTATGTTAAATAAAGCTTCAGAACACAGTGTATGTTGTACTATGGCAAAATGTAATTTACAACCGTCTTACTTCCATTCTGATTTTTGATTTACAAAAAAGTCATTCAAGACAGAATTATCTGTAAGTAAACAAAAACAACGAAAAAATTAATTAGACTAGCAGAAAATAATTATTTCAAAATCCTATGAGGAAGGAAATTACACTGTTGACAATAGTACAAACAAATGTATACATCAATGCATTTCAATATCAAAAACAATAAATTCAATTAGAAAGAGCAAAAACATAAGGAGAAATAATGAGGCAATAACACAGAATTTAACCTTATAAAATGCTCAACACATCTCAAGAACCACATGACATCCGGTAATCCAAGATAAACAATTCCAGATTTGTAATTTCTACATAAGAAATAGTAACTTCTACATGTGAAATAGTAAATTCTACATGTGAAATGGAATCCTGCCCTATTGTACCAAGATTCACCTATCCCCAAACAACGTCAACGCCCAGGGATACCTCAATAACCCATATAGTGGGAAATTTTATGTCGACTCATAGAATTTTTGTTACAGAGGCTATAGACTACATTTCTGTATTACCTGCTCATTTCCCTAACTGGTGTCTAGCATTGAGACATATTTTATGTGTAACTACGAAGAAATTGAAAGAAAAACTTAAAGGAAAAAATTATCTTTATCAATTCAAAACATGTCACATAGTGAGAATGCATATAAGGGTTTCTTCAATTGACAGTGTTTGTAGATAGATTTTAACTTCAGTTGAAAAATTATACCTTAACAAATAGCACTGGATTAAAAATCCATGACGATATTCATCGAGAAATATTTGTATCATTTGTCTTTACACTTAATTTACCACAACATGCCTAATGCATCAGAAAATGTTTACTATGACTGTGTAGCTTTCACACATTATTAAAGTGCTTTATTGTTTTTGCAAATTTAATTTGATGAAGTCTTTAAAGATTGTAAGACAAGATTTTAGTTGTTAAGGACCACATCATACACACCTGTATAATGGAAATCAATATATTGCACTTTGCACTTAAACAACATACTTCAAATATGTCAAATATACAAAGACATTTTCAAGAAAATAAGAAATGAATGCCATAAACAGATTTGTTCAGCACTCTGGCATTTATTTTTAATAAAGATAAGTAATTACATGTAAGTTTTAACAGAGACTGAAATATTTTTACCTTCTCCATCATACACAAGGAAATTTTGGTATAGTTTGCTGCCAATGTCACCATAAACAAGTGCTGTTTATACAAAAGTCTCTGTGTATGACAGACAACAGGTGTCTCCGTCAAGCACTATGAATGTATGAACATGTGAACCATGATATAACAAAAACTCGCACGTCTTTCACACATTTGGAATCTTGTCATACCCTTGCTAAAGTGCCATAATACTCTTACTGAGATCTGCAATAATTGCTGTATTGCATGCAAACCTGAAACTTGTCATCATGACCATCAAATGTTAACAATTATAAAAACTGCTATGTAACAATGGACATCAAAATAAATTAAATAAACAATAGTCATATTCATTTCTCTAACGAAGGTCTCAACATAAATTACATATCATACAAATGCCACACTGCCTCAGAAATCTTGTGTGTGAAAGTTGCTCACTCATCATATAAAACAGCAGATCTATTTTGACCTTATGGAGATGTAGTCTCTCGTACAATGCCCTAATATCATCTTCTTCTACAGATTAGCAGTAATCCTCTAAAAATGTTCTGTGTATTTCTGACAGCCCATATATTACGTAAATCCAGACTGATGAGAGGAGGTCAAAAGGTCGTTAAATGCGCGCTCAAAATTCTGTTTCAGCTCCGAGTAGGATACCACTAATACACTGTGCTCATCTCGGGACATCAGACATACTTTCTCTGGAGAACCTGTATCTAACTGCAAGGCAATGTACATCTCATGAAAGACAATGTGTAAATACATCATATAAAGTTACCCGTTACAAATTTATGTCATTAGATTCTCCAGAAAAAAAAAACTTCTCTGGCACAAAGAACTTTAGTGGGTTTGGGTTAAAAAGACTTCATTTATAAAAACATGGTTGCTTTGCTGGATGTCCCTTTTCAGCTGGTTCTTACTTTCTTTAGGCACTGTGTGATATACAGGAACCAGGATGTTTCAGACATGGTGCCTACATTGTTTAGGCACTAGTTGATATACAGGAACCTGTATCTTTTAGAAGTGGTGCTTACATTGTTAAGGTATTGTGTGATTACAGGAACCTCTTTATTTTAGAAGTGGTGCATACCTTGTGTAGGCACTGTGTGATATACAGGAATCTGTATTTTTCAGAAGTGGTGCTTACATTGTTGAGGCACTGTGTGATATGCTTTAGAAGTGGTGCTTAATTTGTTGAGGCATCATGTGACTTACAGGAACCTGTATGTTTTAGAAGTGGTGCCTACTTTGCTAAAGCATATTGTATGATATGTTTTAAAAGTGGTACTTACTTTGTTGAGGCATTGTGTGATATGGGCCATGTCTATCCATGGCACACCATTCTCATCCACTTGATGAAACAGGAAGTCTCTGAACAACTTTAACATGTACCTATCACCTGTCTCTGACCACTGGGGATCAAGATTAAATCTGAAAAGAGAAAGATATCACTAACATAGTAATAAATCCCCTTAAAATCACTTAATACCAACACGCATTCCAATATGTAACTTATATTGCAGTGAGTGCCACAGTCACATGAAACTAGGGGTTTATGAACGTCCACTGTGGTACACTGCAGTTAGTGCCACAGTCACATGACACTAGGGGTTTATGAATGTCCACTGTGGTACACTGTGAGTGCTACAGTCACATGACACTCGTTACTTACACTTATATGATTGATTTCTCAGTAAGGCAATATTTCATCCCCTATAGATGCAATAAAGTCAACATTCATATTTCTTAAAAAGTATTCCTGAGCGGGGGCAGTAGTGCAGGGGTGGGGAATTCACCCCCGCATTTTACACCAAATCATATCCTCCTTGTAATGTGAATACAATAGGTAATAAAAAACAATCAATTTCAAACAATACTAGCAGGCTACCTGTCATGAATGATCAATGATTGATAAGCTGCCTCAAAGTTATATACAAACATTTGTGTGACGGACTGCATGTAAATAATAGAACTGAACTGGAGTAACCACATTCAAATTCAGGATTTTCAGAAAAATCCTATTTTGTTATGACAAATCATATAGGTGTAAAATATGAATACAATCGTAACAAATGGTTGGCATGTCGGTATGCATCACCACGGGGCTCATAAATCCGTCCAAACTTGCAAATGCATATTTAACCATTACCATTTACAATAGTACAGAACTTCAATTGTAGACTTTGAAGGTAACAGTGATATCAGATGACAGCTTTTAATGTAGCCAGTACCTCATTCACTAGTTGTATTACAAGAGAACGATTTTTCATAAAACATCTGAATTACCCTTATCAGATTTCATAAATCTGTTATGCCGTAACCATATAGGTAACATAACCTTGGGGTATTGATTAACAAATATAAATCCTGATTCAACAGATACATTTCTGTCTATTATAAACCATAACTACATAAAACATTCTATTTCTTATCTGCTTCTCTTACTTACTCTGGACGATCATTAATTGTTCCTAATTTAGTCAACAAGCGAAAAATACGACCATTTTCAACTTCCTGCAAAACAAAAAAGTTTTACAAATCTGTATATTTCATTTGACAATTAGCTAATTTTATTCAAATGCATGTAAATTATATGTCACTTATTAATATCTAAGTAATACTTTTACTATAATTTTTCTTTTTTAAATAATTAATGATATTACAAATGAACAAAAAGAAAGCATAATAGAATATTAATTACCACAACAGAAATACTCTAACTTAATGTTTTATAAGCTGAACTTCAAGGACTTCTTATAAATAATTCAAATTATCAGGAATCATTACACAAAAATACTATTCTGATAAATTTTTGTCAAATTTCAAACCTTTGCTAATTCATTCTCTATCACATCACTCCTTAGTTGGGCTGAATCGAGTTGTGTGTAAAACCTAGCTCCAATCATTGGCATTATGTCATTGATACTGCGGGGACGATTTTGATTTGTCAGTAAGTATCTACAATACAAACATATCTATAAATAGAACTAAGTCAGGAAATAGTATACAGTTTGTAAAGTTTGTTATTAATGCATGACATGTATAAATGTTAAAATGCATGTCAAAAACAATCTCTTCATATAATATTAAGTAAAATTTTATAATTTGCACACATTTTATGAACTTGAAATCAAATTATGAAATCTGTACAAATTAACACCTGATCTGATATGAAATTAACATACCGGTATTACACATGTCAACATATCATACAATTTTCAATAAATTATTTATAAAAAAAATTCATATATCAAATAAATGCATATTTCTATTTGAATTCACAATTCTTTAAACAATACTAGAACAAAATGGAAGAAGAATTTAACAGACAAGAAGAAGTTTTTGAGATCTGCCGAGTAGCTGCGTGCTATAAGCTCCATGGAGTTCTGGAAATTATCCCTCTGAATGGCCATCACTGTGTTACAGGCTAAAGCTAACACCACCTTTCCCAAGTACACCAGATCCTCTTGCTGAAATGTCAAATACACATGGTTTATCCTCCAAATCATACACCGATATTGTATAGAGTTTCAAAAAGTTGCCCCGAAATATATGAAGCTACCGGAACTTTGACTTAATATTCAGAGATTGTTTGGTGTAAATGAATCAAGTTTATATGAGTTATCAGTCCTTGAGTTAACCACAATGAAGTATATAATGTATTTCACAAAGTACAGAATAGTTCAATTGAATATAGGCTTTAAATGCAAAATTCTTTTAATATTCAATAAATTTATTCAGTGACAGTTTCCTATAACTTGCATGATTTTAAAGAGACACTAAAACATCATAATTTAAGCCATTGTGAAATCTCATCTTTGTAGTCAAAGAAAATTTTAGATGCTTTAAACAGGAAATAATTCTACTTTCACACAAAGGCATATATTTACAGTTTGCTCTTTAAACAACAAACTCCAAAGGACCAAATACCAAAAAACTCCAAAGGACCAAATTCCAAAAAACAGACAAGTTATGATTACGATTCCAATGTTAAATGGAAAGTAATAATCAAACTTTCAATCATAAATTCAAATTGTACATATTCCAGTAAATGAAATAATTCATGTTTTGTTTGCTGTCCTTAGATAAAGCTTAGGTCTATAGTAACAAGCTAACAACATGTTGACATACCTGGTTATGTTGACAATATGTTGACATACCTGGTAATGTTGACAATATGTTGACATACCTGGTAATGTTGGATAACAGCTAATGGACTGCCTTGATTATTGTCAAATGTCAATACATCTGATATCCCTACACAGTTTAATCGCAATCTGTCAAAAATATTTCACAAATGAATACAAAGCTGTCAAAAATATTTTAAAAAGTTACATATGTAACCACAAAATTTATGAATAAAACTGTATACCACTGAATATAAATATAGCAAAATATTACATGTATGGCAATTCTAAATATTATTCTATAAATTATTTCAATAGGTCAAGAAAGTTTACTTCAATAAACATTCAAGTATTACTGACATCAATATGATGTAACTGATACACAATGTTACACTGGTATTCAGCACAATACACCACGATGGACATTTACATTTATGACCAAGGTTAAAATTTTTGTCACAGATGGACAGATGGATGGTACAACAGATGGACAGACAGACAGAAGAGTGAGATTTAAAGTCCCCACACTTTCACTAAAAGCGGGGAACAATAATGAGGACCGCTGTCCAGAAGAATGAGTAGCTCCGGACTGGATTCATACACAATCATAATCAAAGATTACAAAGACATCTTCATGGGTTTTTTGAACATGATAAGCTTATTGCTTTACATATTTTACTCAAGTAGGCATAGAAAAATTACTACCCAGACAAAGTTTAATGAACCGATGAACAGCTACCTTAACTCAAGCAGAAAATTAAAGTAAGGCACTGCAGCTGAAATTCCATTCCCTTTCTACACATATAGATGCATCTTGGATGCAAGTTCTGTATCTTGGTGAGTGGTGTATCTTATGCCTCATATTAAAGAAATAAAACTTCTTAACATTACTATAAAAATCTACTAAACATTCTCAATCAACCAGAAAATTGGGTCAGACACAAAATCTGACACCAGATTCCTCCTTAACACAAAGATGCATCATTGCCATTCATTGGTGTAAGCTTGAACATCCTATGCCTCATATTGAAGAAAATTTCTTATCATTGTGGAAGCTGATGTCGACGATGACACCAGTGTGAAGGCCGAGAGGGCTAAAGCATAAGCTCCTGCTCATTTCATAAGGTGAGCTAAAAATTATAAACAAAGTATTTATACCTCAAGAAATGAGGACTGTAAACTTACCTTGACTTGCTGTAGATGAGGATCTTGGTAGGATCCATAGTCCTACATGCCAGACCAGCTGCATGTATAGCCCGTAATGCAGAACTAAGCTGGACTACATAAGCCCAAATCATACTCTCTGGCAAGAGACCAGCATGCTGTCGAGGTCCATTCATACCACCTGAAACATATAACTTACAAATCATACTCTCTGGCAAGAGATCAGCATACTGTCGAGGCCCATTCATACCACCTGAAACATGTAACTTATAATAAAATGTATAATTTCTGAGGTACTTATCGCCACCTGAAATTCTTTAGTTAGCAGGACACTGTGACTGGATACATCAAGCATACTGTTCCTTTTATTTGTTTTATTATAATAACAATCCTATCCACAAATCAATTCTATAAAATCACCCTCTTAATACCAATTTCAATTTAACTGTTGCTGCAGTGGGAAAGAGGTAAAATCTGAAAAGCCTCAAGTAAAGCATTTACCGATACTTTTTCAAAGTAAATGTGCTATGAAAGTGTCCCCATCTGGAACTGGGAAAATCATTACTACAAAATCAACTTTTTCAGGAAATGAAACATTCAAGACAATTAAATTCTTCAAAATGTCTTGAATTTGTGACATTTAAGAAATATTTTCTAGCTATTATTTCCATATCTTACTAACTGGAAAAATTGGAAAAAGTATATGAGAACCAATACACACACAGATACTCTGGAGAAATTACTTTATGCATGTTTCTGCAATTCTTAATGAGAAAAATTACTTTTTAAATCAGATTTTTGATAGGGTTTAAATAAGTTCTTTTACCTTCCATCTGAGCAATTACTTAAAACAATATACCTGTACCTTTTCCGCCAGAATTGAAAGATCTGGATGAACCATCCATACTGAATGACTGATTATAACCGTTCATTCCTCCAGGACTGGTGAAATGGCGCGCCATCAAAGTGTCTGCTGTTGGGAAATAGTCATATACAAACACAATGGCTGAAAGTAAATAAAAACTCTACATCAATATTCTGTAAATGTATTACATCATTTAATTTTGTTAAAAAGGTGATTCATGAAGTTGATCTTAAAAAGTCTGCAGATCTTTGTATAAAGATGTATAACCACAAATATGTCTGATAGATTACATTTCCCAGTGCTTTCATATACACAGAGATATCTATCTGAAAGCCAATGTAACACGAATCAAGCCAGTTACATATAAGTTGGTAACATGGATGCTGCACAGTTGAACGATCCTGGAGTTGAGTACCATCAGAGGCTAGTTTGTGTCCTCTCACCAGAGGCTAGTTTGTGTCCTCTCACCAGAGACTACTTTGTCTCCTCTCACCAGAGGCTAGTTTGTGTCCCCCCCACCAGAGGCTAGTTTGTGTCCTCCCACCAGAGACTAGTTTGTCTCCTCCCACCAGAGGCTAGATTGTCTCCTCTCACCAGAGGCTAATTTGTGTCCTCTCACCAGAGGCTATTTTGTCTCCTCCCACCTGAGGCTAGTTTGTCTCCTCCAACCAGAGGCTAGTTTGTCTCCTCCAAACAGAGGCTAGTTTGTGTCCTCCCACCAGAGGCTAGTTTGTCTCCTCCAAACAGAGGCTAGTTTGTCACCTCCAAACAGAGGCTATTTTGTCTCCTCCCACCAGAGGGTAGTTTGTCTCCTCTCACCAGAGGCTAGTTTCTGTCCTGTCTTTGAGATGAGACAGGACAGAAACTGAGGTTCCATGTCACAGGACACATAAGCATGTAAATTCCCCACTGCTTTCTATGTCACATGGTTAAAATTTCTGCTCTATGCATGAGGTAGATGCCATCACTGTACACGTGAAGAAATCTCAGGATGGAATGGAGAAAGAAACAAACATAAGATGCATAAAGATTAAGAGAACTTCTTTATGCAAATCAAACTTATTCCATCAAACTGACTGTATGTCATAATGTGTGAATCTGTGACAAGCACAAATACTTTACACAAATAATCATAATAATGAATATGGCATAATCAGCCATTACATATCAATATTTCTTAGTTCCTTTTTGTAACACCTACACACATTATAACACCTACACACATTACACATACACATACTATTAGCCCCAAACCACATTTTTACATTTACATTATCACACACACAATATTACAAGTACACACATTATTACATGTACACACATCATTATTACATGTACACACATTATTACATGTACACACATTATTACAAGTACACACATTATTACATGTACACGCATTATTATAAGTACACACATCATTATTACATGTACATACATCATTATTACATGTACACACATCATTATTACATGTACACACATGTTACATGTACACACATTATTACATGTACACACATCATTATTACATATACACACATCATTATTACATGTACACACATTATTACATGTAAACACATTATTACAAGTACACACATTATTACATGTACACACATCATTATTACATCACCCACACTATGAATGAAGAAAGAGAATAGTGTATACATACAATTGTCTCCAAATGCTTTTGTAGTAAACACTTCTCTCAGCTGCACTATGTTTGGGTGGTACATTTTCTTCCACATGTCAATCACAGACATACATTTTGTGTTGGATAATCTGAACCCTGTTCAAAAGTATTCAATGATATTAATACACATTTAAAAATAAGCATGCTTTTATTTTAACATATTTGCACATTAATTCCGCTGACTCTTATTTGATGCTCATGCATACTGTTTATTGTGCCATAATACTTTATACTTGTGCTTTGTTATTTACAATGAAAATGTAATAGCAGTGATGGATTTTCAGTAAGATTTATATATTTTCGGAAAACCACTAAATAAAGTCAAAGTGGCAGAAAATTTGTGAAAAAAATAGTGTTCTTGATATTATATAATTACCAACTTCCCTGATGGAAGATTCTTTACAATAAATAACTCTGGATTTATCAAAAATATAGAACTTCCCCTTGAAATACATTTGAGACAGAGAAAATATCTGATTTGAACTTGATTGAAACTTGGGTGAAATACACCACACACAATCTGTGATAAAATTCCATGTATGAGAGATTAAAATTGTCTTGGTATTTTGAGAATAAAATTGGATGACATACCAATAAATCTGATGTGTTATGATTGGGTGTTGTTTACCACCAAGCAGTAACACAAAACCGGCAGTAATCAATCAATAAATCAAACGCATGGCGAAATCCTTCCCAGGAAAATAATACATAAGAATAACATCATAACGAAATCTTTAACCAGTGTTATTTTTCTTCCAATCAGTTATAACAACCTTTCCCAAAAGGAAATTTCAGATTTTTCCCCAAACAATGATCTTCTAGTATTATGCAAATGGGACAAAAAATTCCCAACTGAAAAGGCACAGGTATCTTTGAAAAAAAAAAAAAAAAACAAGATGCATATATGAAACATGAATGCCCCCGGTGGCAACAAAGTCCAAATATGGCAAATTCTGAGCAATGTCCTATATTTTGATTTCACCCATCCCATGGGAATACGCATGTCAGATATTAAAGCCCTACCTCTTACAATTCAAAGTCATAACTAATATTAAACTTTTTGAAATGTTAGTCAAAAGTCATGGTCAAGGTCACAAGGTCAAAAATTATTTTTCTGACAGAAAGGTCTTGTCACAAGGAACGAGCATGTGAAATATGAAAGCCTTACCTCTTACAAATCAAGAGTTAACCAATGTTAAAGTTTTTGAACTGTAGGGCAAACGTCATGGTAAAGGTCAATAGGTAAAAGAATCATGGTACCGAGGGAAAGGTCTTGTCACAAGGAATATGCTATGAAATATTAAAGTTCTATCACATACCATTCAAAAGTTACAGCATGAACTATTTCTTTTTCCTAAATTTAGGTCAAACTCTAAAGTCAAAAACTTTTTAAACTAGTAGAAAGGTATTAGCGCTAGATATGCACATGTGAAATATCAAAGCTCTATCACTTAGCATTCAAAAGTTATAGCGTAAGGAAGAATTTTCCCGAAATACAGGTCAAATTCGAAGGTCAAGGTCAGAAGGTCAAATATTATTGTACAATAAAAACTTACCTTTACAGCTACTTACCTCAAATTTTAAACACACGTACATACTACAGAAGAGAGAAAAATTTCAAACACACGTACATACTACATTGTACAGAAGAGAAAAGTCAAAGTTAAGCTTTTTTTAAAAAGTAGGTCAAAATCCAAGGTCAAAGTCACAAGTTCAAAAGTCATGATCCTAAATAAAGGTCTTGCAATGCGAAATACAGGTTTCTGATTGCTACTAACTGGAGGCATCAGTGTTTCACAAAGACATCTTGTTTTAATTTTTTTAAAAAGTAGGTCAAACTCCAAGATCAAAGTCACTAGGTCAAAAGTCATGATCTCAAAAGGGCTTGCCACAAGGAATACACATGTGAAACATGAAAGCCCTATCACTTACCAATCAAAATTTATAGCCCGAGTGAATTTTTTTAAAGTAGGTCAAACTCTAAGGTCAAGGTCATGGGGTCAAAAGTCATGATCCCAAATGAAAGGTCTTGTCACATACCTGAAATATAAAATTCCTATCGTCTATAATTACAATGTTATACCCCTTTAAATGAAAGCGCGACGGAATCACAGATGGACACAAGGACAGACAGAAAGACAACGGAAACGCTATATGCCCCGTCAGTAGATCTAAGTGTTACTATTCCCCCTGCAACATTGCTGCCAGATAACTGAGGCAACAAGCTTCAGCAATTGCATATACATATGGTAAATTTCCTGCTTTATAACACATGCCATAGTTTAAAGCTTTTCCATACATTAACTTACCATGGATCCTGCGTAAACAGTATGTGAGACCATCCTTTGTGTTGACTGCCTTGTAGCATGTAGTAGGGTATCCAAAACGTGCAGATTTCTGCATAGGATTAGCCAAGGGTGGCTCCAAGGGAAATAAGTTGTGGTAGTTATCAACTTCAGCTGGGATCTCTACAAATTTTAACACTAACATGTAGCAAATTCCTGTTTCAAACAGATAATTTTTTAGGTTTTAGAGAAGATAAGACTGAAGTTTCTTTCCTTATGTCCTTTCCCTTAATGTATACACTAATATGTCAAAGTCATCTAACAAACTTCAATAAAAGGTTAATTTTAATATCTTGTTCCAAAACAACTGTTACACAATTTGGAAATTTTCTGAAATTGTCAAGCTGTGTTTTGTGAAACTGAACAGATATGTTTTGTGAAATTGTCAAGATATGTTTTGAATAAAAATTTCAAGTCACTTCAGTAACAAACTCATCAATAAATAAATCATATAGTCTGTGACTTTATTAATAGGTTTGTAAAGAAATGACTTCAAAGACAATGGATAGATAAAACTACCATTATAAAGGAAGAGCAGGATTTTAAAAAGTTGCCATATACCCGGTATATGGTGAGCATATAGAGCAGGATTTCAAAGTGTTGCCATATATATATAGTGGTCATATAGAGCAGGATTTCAGAGTGTTGCCATATATATAGTGGTCACATAGAGCAGGATTTCAGAGTGTTGTCATATATATAGTGGCCACATAGAGCAGGATTTCAAAGTGTTGCCATATATAGTGGTCATATAGAGCAGGATTTCAGAGTGTTGTCATATATATAGTGGTCATATAGAGCAGGATTTCAGAGTGTTGTCATATATATAGTGGTCATATAGAGCAGGATTTCAGAGTGTTGCCATACATATAGTGGTCACATAGAGAGCAGGATTTCAGAGTGTTGTCATATAAAGTGGCCACATAGAGCAGGATTTCAAAGTGTTGCCATATATATAGTGGTCACATACAGCAGGATTTCAGAGTGTTGCTATATATATAGTGGTCACATAGAGCAGGATTTCAAAGTGTTTTCATATACATTGTATATCGTGGGCACATCTAGCCACATTCACTCACATGACAATGACGTCTGATCTCAATAATAAGATTGGTTGGTTGATTGGTGTTTTACATCCCTTTCAACAATATTTCAGTTATATCGCGACATGGAAGCAGAATGTTACCAACCTCTTAAACATAGTGGCGCAACCCGGGAATCGAACCCGGACCGACGGCACCGCAAGCCAAGTGCTTTACCACTACACCACGCCTGCCCCTTTTGATAATAAGAAGAGATATTCCTAACATCATACAGAATATATACACATGGAGTGACCAATAAATTTTATGATATTCAGCATGTCAGAGGCTAACCACAGAAACTGCTGCAACTATAATGTATCAAACTGCTTTACATCTGCAATTTATCTGACACGAAATCATTTACATATTTCCACAATGTACACTTTCCTGACGGACTGATTATCTGTAGGGAAATAGTGTAAATATAGTGCATGAACCTTTCAGCCTTATCATTTAATACAATTCTTATAATGAAAAATGTGCATAACAAAGTAAAAATGCCATATAATCTGACCTGGATGATGTGTAGGATCAATCTGGGCCATGGTCATCGCATGCCGATTCAGAATATCCTGTTCAAGGCACAGTCACAATATTTTAATCACAGTATTACTTGCACTAACAAGTCATAATTCTCACAACAAACTTTTTTGTCATTTTAACATATATGCATGTTACAGGTACAAAATCAAGCTTGAGATATTCTAGCTTTAAAAAAGGAAACAATTTAGCCTAAAATTGTTATAAATTATCTTCTTACAACTAATACATGTGTATGCAACATAATTTATTCTTTCCCTGAGCTGTGTAAGCAGAATCTCCATTGACCAATGTTTTACATCTCTCCTTGTGTCTACTTACTAGTTTAAGTTCATCTGGCATAAAGAATTGTGGCATGTTTTTCTTCACGGTTAAGTGTGCAATGTGAGGAGGGAGACTCGGAAACATGGAGAAATTTGGTAATTGCTGACAAAAAGAAAACAATACAAAGTGAAATGGCTTTTTCTGTAAAACTACAAAAAATTCCCTAATTATAGTTTGAAAATTCCTCAATTATAATTTGAAAATTCCCAGTTACCTTCAAAATATTGTAACTGAAGGTCAAAAGTGTGTATTGTTCACTTAGCTTTACTAACTTACTAATCTGACCTGAAATAATGCAAATTAGCACAGTAAGAGATGAACAATTGTATACATGAAGCCTTTTTCTGTTCCCCATGTGTCTACTCATCACTGTATAACTGATATACATGTATTTGAGAAAAATAAATACAACCTAAACTAGGTAGCGTACCTGACTAATATAAAAATGTCCTATCTAATCATGCTAATACCTATGTATACATTTACGTATTGGTGGCACCTGACATTGTGAAAATCACTGAATAACTCTACTACTCCGCTTGCTTAGATCATCTGTCCCGTAGCTCTGGTTAATTCTCAGAAAACAGTCTATATATCTCTTAAAATATGTATCCATGAGCAGTTATGCCTATGTCTATGATGGCAAAAACCTGCCTGATGCAAAATTTATGAAAATTATAGAGACAGCTGAATAAACAAACAGAGAGCAAAAGATACTGAAAAAATATTATTCCCTTGATCATTACGAACAAGGGCAAAAAAAACTACTGTATACCAGAAAATCAACTTCCTTACCAATGCTTCATGCTGGGGTGAGAAATCCTCTGGAGAATAGAAATAAGTTGTGCCACCAACATTTTCCTACAAAATAAATAAAGTACATTGGAAAATGCATACACATAGCAGAATTTATCACAAATATGAAACACAGATCAACATACAGTATCAAAAAATTGTACGCAGATCATAGGTACAATACACAGATCACTGTATAGTATCACAGATAACATACACAGATCACTGTATAGTACCACAGGTATGATACACAGGTCACTGTATAGTGTCACAGGTAACATACACAGATCACTGTATAGTATCACAGGTAAGATACACAGATCACTGTACAGTATCACAGATAACATACACAGATCACTGTATAGTATCACAGGTATGATACACAGATCACTGTATAGTATCACAGGTATGATACACAGATCACTGTATAGTATCACAGATAACATACACAGATCACTGTATAGTATCACAGGTAACATACACAGATCACTGTATAGTATCACAGGTATGATACACAGATCACTGTATAGTATCACAGATAACATACACAGATCACTGTATAGTATCACAGGTATGATACACAGATCACTGTATAGTATCACAGATAACATACACAGATCACTGTATAGTATCACAGGTAACATACACAGATCACTGTATAGTATCACAGGTATGATACACAGATCACTGTATAGTATCACAGGTACGATACACAGATCACTGTATAGTATCACAGGTAACATACACAGATCACTGTATAGTATCACAGGTATGATACACAGATCACTGTATAGTATCACAGGTATGATACACAGATCACTGTATAGGATCACAGGTATGATACACAGATCACTGTATAGGATCACAGGTATGATACACAGATCACTGTATAGGATCACAGGTATGATACACAGATCACTGTATAGTACCACAGGTATGATACACAGGTCACTGTATAGTATCACAGGTATGATACACAGATCACTGTATAGTATCACAGGTATGATACACAGATCACTGTATAGTATCACAGGTATGATACACAGATCACTGTATAGTATCACAGGTAACATACACAGATCACTGTATAGTATCACAGATAACATACACAGATCACTGTATAGTACCACAGGTATGATACACAGATCACTGTATAGTATCACAGGTAACATACACAGATCACTGTATAGTATCACAGGTAACATACACAGATCACTGTATAGGATCACAGGTATGATACACAGATCACTGTATAGGATCACAGGTATGATACACAGATCACTGTACAGTATCACAGGTATGATACACAGATCACTGTATAGGATCACAGGTATGATACACAGGTCACTGTATACTATCACAGGTAACATACACAGATCACTGTATAGTATCACAGGTAACATACACAGATCACTGTATAGGATCACAGGTATGATACACAGATCACTGTATAGGATCACAGGTATGATACACAGATCACTGTACAGTATCACAGGTATGATACACAGATCACTGTATAGGATCACAGGTATGATACACAGATCACTGTATAGTGTCACAGGTATGATACACAGATCACAGGTACGATACACAGATCACTGTACAGTATCAAAGGTATGATACACAGATCACTGTATAGTATCACAGGTATGATACACAGATCACTGTATAGTATCACAGGTATGATACACAGGTCACTGTATACTATCACAGGTATGATACACAGATCACTGTATAGTATCACATGCATGATACACAGATCACTGTATAGTGTCACAGGTATGATACACAGGTCACTGTATAGTATCACAGGTATGATACACAGGTCACTGTATAGTATCACAGGTAACATACACAGATCACTGTATAGTATCACAGGTATGATACACAGATCATTGTACAGTATCACAGGTATGATACACAGATCATTGTACAGTATCACAGGTATGATACACAGATCACTGTACAGTATCACAGGTAAGATACACAGATCACTGTATAGTGTCACAGGTATGATACACAGATCACTGTATAGTGTCACAGGTATGATACACAGATCACTGTATAGTATCACAGGTATGATACACAGGTCACTGTATAGTATCAAAGGTATGATACACAGATCACTGTATAGTATCACAGGTATGATACACAGATCACTGTATAGTGTCACAGGTATGATACACAGATCACTGTATAGTATCACAGGTATGATACACAGATCATTGTACAGTATCACAGGTATGATACACAGATCACTGTACAGTATCACAGGTATGATACACAGATCACTGTACAGTATCAAAAGTATGATACACAGATCACTGTATAGTATCACAGGTATGATACACAGATCACTGTACAGTATCACAGGTATGATACACAGATCACTGTACAGTATCACAGGTATGATACACAGATCACTGTACAGTATCACAGGTATGATACACAGGTCACTGTATAGTATCACAGGTAAGATACACAGGTCACTGTATAGTATCACAGGTATGATACACAGATCACTGTATAGTATCACAGGTATGATACACAGGTCACTGTATAGTATCACAGGTATCATCATATAGTGTCACAGGTATGATACACAGATCATCATATAGTGTCACAGGTTATCTGGTGATGCTCAACCCTATACCTTACAATTTATACAATATGATGTCTTAAGGTGATCCACCCATAACAAGCCTAAAATTACAAAATAAGACATCAACAAAAATAATTTTTGCTATGGTTATTTGTTAAAGCAAAATGTATGTCACCTTAGATGATCTTGTTGTTTGTGACTAAAGTTTGGGATTGTACAATATGAATTTCCTTAAAGGAGTTATCACCTTTAGTTATAAAGAAAAAAACGTAAAATGCAGAAATACTGCACAGAGAACTTCAATTTTGTTTATGAATAAATTACAATATTACAGAACTTTAAACACAAGTTTTTCCAAAATTTTGTCTTTTGCGAAAAAATATGAATAAAATATACGGTATTCACTCGTGTATAATACGCACTTCTTTTCATAAAATCTGACTGATTTCCAGGTGCGTATTATGCACAAGATCTAA
Source organism: Pteria penguin (assembly GCA_035048485.1). Classification (NCBI taxonomy): domain Eukaryota; kingdom Metazoa; phylum Mollusca; class Bivalvia; order Pterioida; family Pteriidae; genus Pteria; species Pteria penguin. The sequence goes on from CM068585.1 coordinate 2,438,664, forward strand.
ATCAAGAACTTTTTTCAGACGTAAGAATTCATATATTGCTGTAAATGTCTGCTAACAACGATCAAAACATGACCATTAGACCTTGGGAACCCTTACTTGACCACTGAAATGGATTTTAGACACTTGATAAAGAGATTATTATTACAGTTTTACCTCCTTGTGTTGAACACTTTACAATATGCACTGAAACAAAGATGTTTTTACAAATGAGACTAGCATATTTTAAAATAAAATGTGCCGATACAATCCAGTTATCTAATCATCGTCGATGATGGTGGAATGGATTCACAGTCAAACAATCAGCCAATACCGTACACCCCGCTGGGATAATTGGTTGTTGTTGTTTGCTTCATTATCGGTATTATATCAAGAATACTTATTACAGTGGCTAGTTGTTACAATTGTATATACTGTTGTTTATAGTTTTCTTTCTATTAACATAATGCCTAAATCACACATTAATTTTATTACGGCAAAAGGGTTTAACCCAGTCATTGAATATCTTAAGATTCAGGCGCGTAACCAACAGTGTTTTCTGTAAAGTAAAATCTATTTGCAATACAGAGGTTTTTCTAGGTAAACTGAAGGTTCTTGACCACTTGCTTATGCCACAATTTTACCTGCATATTATACATGAGATGTAGACTTTTTCTTCAATTATTTTCCAAAAGCTGGGGGTGCGTATTACACAAGGATGCATACTATATACGAGTGAATACGGTAGTAATACGGTAATTATCCCTATTAGACTGAATTACATTATTTTCAAGAAATCTTTTCAATAAAAGGTCTTATTTTGTAAGATGCTTCAAAATGATATACATGTATTCATTTAAAAGATAAAAGTAGTATCTATTGAGACTTAATTAGTACATGTTATGGATTGATTTCCCTAAAAGAAACTACATTTTTAGCTGGTTCACAACATAAGGCAAAGAGCAGAGCTGGTATCATAGCTAGATGTTCCAAACCTAAGCCCAATAAATTTCAAAAGTTTGGCATCAATTGTTTTTAAGAAAGACTCTAATCCACACATATAAACATGCGAATCAAAACATGGAAGTAAGTGCTATAAGTGATGGTTTTACTATACCTGTATTGTAGCATTGGGGACATTTGCTGCTTTCTTGGCTGTAACAGCAGCAGCTGCAGCAGCCTGTTTCAGAGGAGTGATTGGAGAGGCAGTCCGTCTCATCATCAGCGGGGAACTAGTCGGGGACAGATGAGGACTATGGTTTGGGCTGGCGCTGGAATAAGCTGTAAAATAGTACAGGGAAAATGTTCAACATCAGATCTCGTCAATATCAGACTTTTTACATGGCTACAATAGTGTTCTTCAGTATGACATATGCACATCTGGTATCAATGCTATTGTATAGTTACTGATAATCTTCCCTTAATTTCCTTGCTTGCAACTGTTTCCATGAATAAACAAAGTAATTAAATATATTAAATCTAAATGAACTTATATATGGCAGATATTGTCAACTGACAGAAGATGCTTACTCTACCTAGCATCTGACCTTATCATAAATCCTAACCCTTACTTTCATGTCCTATTTTTGACTGCCTCAGTCCAGCTGCTTACTAAACGGTGATGTTGTGTAGTTCCCGTCTGCTGGTATTATTTTTTGACAGTGTTACTTAGGGGTGTGTAATATTACCACTGTATCTGTATATTGCAATATTTCTCATGGTGACAATATACTGTGATATCAACACCAGACACTGGTATTCTGGGATATACTTTGTTAATAAGAGTAAAACACTTAAATCCATATTGAACTGAACTAAACACATCCAAAATCTCAGAAATCAATTTGCAGACTGTAACAGGATCCAAACTGAGAAGACTAAATTATGAATATCGGTAAAGCATCCATTTACCTGATGATAAATAGTGCTAAATTATTTTGAGACAGATTGGCAATTGAAGAGCAAAATTAATCTATTAATTCACATTTATATTGTTATGTGAGCCAAAGATAATTACATGCCCACAATCAATGGTTACTTTCAATTATATTTATTGAAATTGCCTTGGTTTTCTTGTAATGGTGCACTTGTGCAATATACTGCAACATACAAATGAAATACAATACACGTTAAGCAATATATTGCACTATGGCTTTCACTGGCAATACCCAACCCTAGTCTTACTGCTTACTAAGCAGTGATACTGTATAGTTCCAGTCTTTTGTCACTGTATGATGATTCCACTATGCTATAGCATAGAAATTTATTACTCCTTGGATTTTAAAATGGAAAAAATGTTGTACTTCTGGCCAACTTACCCTGGCTGGTGTTTAATTACAAGACAATATTCATTATCTACTCCAATACTGTATGTGTACTTATTCTACTATTTCTAGCAGGATTCATATTCTTAGTCTAGTAGAATTAAAACTGTACATATTGTAGAACAGTTTAGACTGTACATGATAAGCTAATGCATGGCTATGATAATATAAAACATTAAAAAACATCACAAGATACAGGCAAATACTACCACAATTCCTGAATCTGCTAACATGTAATACAAACATTAAATTCACCTTACTCAGCAAAAACTTACTCGTGATAAAATGAGAAAAAATACATACTGCATTTTGCACAACATTTATCAGTTCACTTACTCGTCGGAGCAAGATGTGGAGGAGGTGTATTTGACATTGCAGGCTGTGACATCATCATACCAGTGGGTGGAGCTACTACAGAGGCATTATTCATTGGCTCAGGAGGCATCATGTGACCTCCAGCAGGGCCAGCACTGGTGATAGGAGGGAGAAAACCATTTCCATTCATAGTGGAAAAATTTGGAGAGCTAGCACTGTGTGTCAATGTTGCTGACTTTGGGATGAACTCATTGGCCACTGGATTTGGTCCCTATTATAAATCATTCAATAAACTATATGCAATATTCCTGAGATACTCTATAAACATTATGTATTGCTCAGATTCAATTTCATGGATTTCATGGGATTGCTAACAATAATTTACGTTCTTAACAAAATGTGTTAACTACATGTATGTAGTACATGTACAAGAAAATGCAACAACTTTTAATAGAACACAAAATTAATAAAAAAACTGGACAACTAAGAACTTTCATCAGCATACCATATTATTAAGTCACAAATGAGATACATTCCATACAGATTGCAATTTATTTGTACACTGAGTAACAAGCTAGAGTTGTCAATATCATATTAATTACATGTTTTTTTCTTTCAATATTAGAGGAAAAGGATTGGACAACTGATAAAAATGTAGTGAGTTTGTCACTACATGTGCAAGTTGTAAAATAGTTACAAGTAAGGTTAAATCTTGACTTTTATACATACAAAAATAAAGAAATATAACTTCTTGTTAATCTTTTTAAACATTTTCAACTAACCTTAGAACTATTAGGCATTTGAAGATTCAAAGCTTGAAAATCACTAGGCATTCCATGGTCCATTCTCGGTCTGGGTCCATCCATTCTCTGAGTTGGACTATTCATTCTTTGCCCATAGCCTTCCATTCGTATTCCAGGACCACCTGGAGGTATGCCCTCTAATCTCGGATCTTGCTGCCCAGGAATCTGGCCTTCAGGAAAGTTTGGACCGGGACCTATACCTGAGGTCATTCCTGGACCAACCATGCCACGCTGCTGTCTTCCAAGTGGAGGTCTCTGTTCATGTAAAGCACACAATAGCTATCAGTTACAAATCTCGGATTACAGGTATGATAAACTTTGTATTTTGTTTATGCCTTAAGTTTAAAACATCACAGCTTTTCCTATCAAAGACCTTTCTATGATACAAGAAAACAAATAGGTTCCTGTATCATACACTGAAAGTCACAAAGCAAATATAAAAGCAAAGAGTACATTGTAACACATCTTATTCTGATGGAAAGAAAACCAGATACATTTTGTACATCTCTGATATTCCTTTACCATTACTTCATCTGATGAGTGTCTGTCTGGCCATCATTAACCTCAAGTGTAATAGTCACCTATAGCTGAGGCAGGAAAGGCTTTTGTAATCACAACACTTCATCATTTACCTTACAATGTCCGTAGGTCACACAAAACCCCCCATACCCCACTCTCCTGGGACTCAATCTGAAGGAAATTCACACGGGGCAATGATCATTAAGAATTATTAAGTTTCAATCTGATCAATAAACGAGAAACAGAGATACAAAGACACTGAAATTACAGCACTTAGATATCAGAATTACAGCACTTATTTCTTATATCATATGTGGAATCACTGTGAAACCAAAATAACAGAAAACAATATTATCAGTACTATTGTATATGTTTTTACTGTTTTTATCATAGGAAACTGACCATCTCCAATGTAAAATCTGTTGTATTTTATGATAAAGGAAAATTTCCAGGGAAATTTGAATACAACATTTACAATAAACAAAAGAGAGCGGTAACCACCTTAGTTTTTTTTATACTTGTTTAGAATAATAAATGATTCTAAATCTTCCAAGGCTAGAAAGGAGGTCAAGAAACAATTACATTGTACTGGTATATCCTGGAATTTATTTAAAGCTTAAATAGGTCATGAGATCACTTAGCTCTGAACTGTCCAATGACGTTTGACTGACTGCTACATTGTTCATGTTCACACATTAGCACATAGATATAACATTAACCCTTAACACTTAATATTGATTGATTATTGTTCTACATCACGCCACAATTATTTCACATATATGGTCACAGCACTTAACACTGAGATGGACAAATGATACACGGCATACCGTTCAGCTTGTGTGAAAACAATGTTATAATCAGTTCTGTCAACAGCTGCTCAAGGTAGAATATCATTATGTCATATGTGTGACATAGACATGGTATAACTTCATGTATTCCTGATCATTAGACATGGTATAACTTGATGTATTCCTCATCATTAAACATGGTATAACTTGATGTATTCCTGATCATTAGACGTGGTTTAACTTGATGTATTCCTGATCATTAGACATGGTATAACTTGATGTATTCCTGATCATTAGACGTAGTATAACTTGATGTATTCCTGATCATTAGACATGGTATTACTTCATGTATTCCTGATCATTAGACATGGTATAACTTGATGTATTCCTGATCATTAGACGTGGTATAACTTGATGTATTCCTGATCATTAAACATGGTATAACTTGATGTATTCCTGATCATTAGACGTGGTATAACTTGATGTATTCCTGATCATTAGACGTGGTATAACTTGATGTATTCCTGATCATTAGACGTGGTATACCTTGATGTATTCCTGATCATTAGACGTGGTATACCTTGATGTATTCCTGATCATTAGAAGTGGTATACCTTGATGTATTCCTGATCATTAGACGTGGTATAACTTCATGTATTCCTGATCATTAGACGTGGTATAACTTGATGTATTCCTGATCATTAGACGTGGTATACCTTGATGTATTCCTGATCATTAGACGTGGTATAACTTGATGTATTCCTGATCATTAGACGTGGTATACCTTGATGTATTCCTGATCATTAGACGTGGTATAACTTGATGTATTCCTGATCATTAGACGTGGTATAACTCGATGTATTCCTGAGCATTAGACATGGTATAACTTGATGTATTCCTGAGCATTAGACATGGTATAACTTGATGTATTCCTGAGCATTAGACATGGTATAACTTGATGTATTCCTGATCATTAGACATGGTATAACTTGATGTATTCCTGATCATTAGACATGGTATAACTTCATGTATTCCTGATCATTAGACGTGGTATACCTTGATGTATTCCTGATCATTAGACATGGTATAACTTCATGTATTCCTGATCATTAGATGTGGTATAACTTGATGTATTCCTGATCATTAGACGTGGTATACCTTGATGTATTCCTGATCATTAGACATGGTATAACTTCATGTATTCCTGATCATTAGATGTGGTATAACTTGATGTATTCCTGATCATTAGACATGGTATAACTTGATGTATTCCTGATCATTAGACATGGTATAACTTGATGTATTCCTGATCATTAGACATGGTATAACTTGATGTATTCCTGATCATTAGACGTGGTATAACTTGATGTATTCCTCATCATTAGACATGGTATACCTTGATGTATTCCTGATCATTAGACGTGGTATAACTTGATGTATTCCTGATCATTAGACATGGTATAACTTGATGTATTCCTGATCATTAGATGTGGTATAACTTGATGTATTCCTGATCATTAGACGTGGTATAACTTGATGTATTCCTGATCATTAGACATGGTATAACTTGATGTATTCCTGATCATTAGACATGGTATAACTTGATGTATTCCTGATCATTAGACATGGTATAACTTGATGTATTCCTAATCATTAGACATGGTATAACTTGATGTATTCCTGATCATTAGACATGGTGTAACTTGATGTATTCCTGATCATTAGACATGGTATAACTTCATGTATTCCTGATCATTAGAAATGATCTTTCAAAAGGAGTAGCAATAAGACGACAATTATGTATGATGGCTACATCATAACAAACACAGCCATTTTGGATATGTCTGCTAAGGAGTCGCACTACAAATTTCATTAAGAACCAAGTAGTGAAGTACATCATCACTACAGTACACTAGTATAGTACTATAGTCCATGTTTTGTAAATTTTCCACGCACCATAATGGGTCACACCAAATTGTTAATTCAAGATTACACAATACATTATGTATTTCACAATGGAGTGACAGAGCACAGGAAAATTTCTACCTGGATTCTCACTGTGATTTCAAGTGTTTATTCCTACTGTGTTTTCTGCAGTTTCTCCAAAACACCTGGACTGTACAGTACATGTCATACCCTATCAGTTAGTCAAACTTCCAAGTCATACATGTAGGATTTACTGCACAGGAGAACTAAATGAGGCATTATACAGAAAGTCAAACTGATCAGCATGATGGCCATTCTGAATATCAAAAAGGTTCCAAATTTCATTTTGGACCAATCACAGTTCATACCCTATCATTCAGTTGTATCCTATGTCAATAAGATTAATGTTCAGGACTAGTAGTGATAACAAGATATTTAAGTGGTCACCACAGCGGCCAATTAGGATATGGGAAGGATCCAATTAGGATATGGGATGGATCCAAACCTCACTTAACCAACTACTGATCATATCCTATAAACCCCTTAATACCTGTCGTCCTTCAGTGCACTACAGTCTACTGATACATCATGATTAATAGTACAGATTACATAATGCAGTATTACACTGAAGACAGTAATGTTAGTTAAAAATTGTTTTATTTTTCACAACAAATTAATAAATATTTTATTCTTTAGGAATTTTTTAATTCACTGAATAAGAAAGACTTAATATATATACCATACAGTCTACCTTGTACTACTTACATTGAATGAAAAATCAGGAATATTTTCCGCACCAAATGTAGCATTGAAGAACTGGTCTCCATTGTCTCCCATGGAATCAGTCATACCTGGAATCAGATGCACATCAATGTATCTTTAACAAGAAAATCTACACTATAATCTACAAAATGTCATGTGACAAGTAGATACTAGCTTTAAACTTGACATTTTACAATTGTACATCTCTTTACAGAGCCAAGGCATTATTCTCAATGCATCAAAATGACTTGGCAATAATATACACTTATATTCCAGTCAATTCTGATTGGTAAACTCTTGCAAAAAGTAAACCAATGAAATTACACATTCCATTTACATCAATGACAAACAGCCTTGGCTTTGTTCAAAATCAATCATGTTACATGTATACCTGAAAAGCAGTGTTTTCAATACTTTTTCATGGGATATCATGAATGTTTTCCATTTTTATAGTATTTTGCAGACTTGATTCTCTCAATGAATTCGAAAATTGCATTTATGGATGTATAATGAAGTATAATACCAGTATAATGTAGTGATGTACACTCGATTTCTTTACAAAATCCCTAGTCATAACAGAGATCACCGGAATATAAATGCAAAAGATAACAAGCATTCTGACACAAGAATGCCTTGGTATTCTGAATAGTATTTTATGTCTATCTTCATTACCATGATTTATTTCCAGTAAACCTTCTATATCACTATAGTAGGGATAATTCTGGACTGCGAAATTTAGAGATTTTCTCGTAATATTTAGAATTCTCCCACAGACATTCAACATTTGGTAAATTCTCTCACTGAATATGGCCATAAAATGAAGTTTCTCTCTTAGCAAAAAATGAGCAGAATTATCACTGGAAATGGGACTCACCAGTTTTAAAAGTCAAATAGACTCTCACACCCAATAGCAAGATTAGGAGGACATCCTTTGAATTTGTTTAACTTAGAAAAATATGTGTCCAAAGTGGGAAATACCACTAATATACCATGTAAATGAAAAACAGGAAATCAACACTGTGTCAACTTGAACAAGAAATGCATTTCTCCTTGTAATCTAAGATAGAAGTGTGTTTAGATAGATTCTTTGTTTGATTGGAATAAAACAACTATAATGCACAATATATATTGTTTGTTGGTTGTGTCATGGAATATCATATATACCTTCCATGCATGTATGATATCCTGTATCAAGAGAACATGAATGATATGGTTTGTACTACATGATTCTGTACATAGTTAAAACTTTAAACCAAACTCACCATGTCCATTTCTTTGGACCTACATCAGATAGCTTAGAACCAAACTCACCATGTCCATTTCTTTGACCTACATCAGATAGGTTAGAACCAAACTCACCAGGTCTATCTCTTTGACCTACATCAGACAGCTTAGAACCAAACTCACCATGTCCATCTCTTTGGACATACATCAGATAGCTTAGAACCAAATTCACCATGTCCATTTCTTTGGACCTACATCAGATAGCTTATAACCAAACTCACCATGTCCATTTCTTTGGACCTACATCAGATAGCTTAGAACCAAATTCACCATGTCCATTTCTTTGACCTACATCAGACAGCTTAGAACAAAACCCACCATGTCCATCTCTTTGGACCTACATCAGATAGCATAGAACCAAACTCACCATGTCCATCTCTTTGACCTACATCAGATAGCTTAGAACCAAACTCACCATGTCCATCTCTTTGGACATACATCAGATAGTTTAGAACCAAACTCACCATGCCCATCTCTTTGGACATACATCAGATACTTAGAACTGAACTCACCATGTCCATCTCTTTGGACCTTCATCAGATAGCTTAGAACCAAACTCACCATGTCCATCTCTTTGACCTACATCAGATAGTTTAGAACCAAACTCACCATGTCCATCTCTTTGACCTACATCAGATAGCTTAGAACCAAACTCACCATGTCCATCTCTTTGGACATACATCAGATAGCTAAGAACAAAACTCACCATGTCCATCTCTTTGACCTACATCAGATAGCTTAGAACCAAACTCACCATGTCCATCTCTTTGACCTACATCAGATAGCTTAGAACCAAACTCACCATGTCCATCTCTTTGACCTACATCAGATAGCTTAGAACCAAACTCACCATGTCCATTTCTTTGACCTACATCAGATAACCAAAACATGTACACTGATGCCATATATACAGCCATGACACAGTACTACTCCATGTGGTCAGTAGAGTGCTTTGGTGAGAACTATTGACACATTTGTCTATCAATAAAACTAAATGGTTGTCAAGACTATTGGTATATTTTTCCGATGGAGACTATGTTAATCTAACATTTAACTTGTTCCCAGTTCCCTTTTATGTTATAAAATCTGAAAAATTCCAGTATTTCGATATATCTTATTTTTGACAACCAATATTTACAAATGAATACAAATCTTTATCATTCCAAACTTTACAGACAGTGTTTAAGTTACATGTACCTGCATATTATAATTCCTTAGTTCTATTTACTGACATGTGAAGCTTACTGCATGGTGTTGAGATTGTTTCACCTGTATTACAATTCTCAAGCTTCTGTTAAAGTGATGAGCTTGTTTAGCCTACACATGTATACTGTAATCTGTAAGCTACATCTAGTGACTTATGAAGCTTGTGCTACAGTAGTGAGCTTGTTTAGCCTATACATGTATATTGTAATCTTTAAGCTACATCTAGTGACTTATGAAGCTTGTGCTACAGTAGTGAGCTTGTTTAGCCTACACAAGTATAGTGTAATCTGTAAGCTACATCTAGTGACTTATGAAGCTTGTGGTACAGTATTGAGCTTGTTTAGCCTACACATGTATATTGTAATCTGTAAGCTACATCTAGTGACTTATGAAGCTTGTGCTACAGTAGTGAGCTTGTTTAGCCTACACATGTATAGTGTAATCTGTAAGCTACATCTAGTGACTTATGAAGCTTGTGGTACAGTAGTGAGCTTGTTTAGCCTACACATGTATATTGTAATCTGTAAGCTACATCTAGTGACTTATAAAGCTTGTGGTACAGTAGTGAGCTTGTTTAGCCTACACATGTATAGTGTAATCTGTAAGCTACATCTAGTGACTTATGAAGCTTGTGGTACAGTAGTGAGCTTGTTTAGCCTACACATGTATAGTGTAATCTGTAAGCTACATCTAGTGACTTATGAAGCTTGTGGTACAGTAGTGAGCTTGTTTAGCCTACACATGTATAGTGTAATCTGTAAGCTACATCTAGTGACTTATGAAGCTTGTGGTACAGTAGTGAGCTTGTTTAGCCTACACATGTATAGTGTAATCTGTAAGCTACATCTAGTGACTTATGAAGCTTGTGCTACAGTAGTGAGCTTGTTTAGCCTACATATGTATAGTGTAATCTGTAAGCTACATCTAGTGATTTATAAAGCTTGTGGTACAGTGTAATCTGTAAGCTACATCTAGTGACTTATAAAGCTTGTGCTACAGTAGTGAGCTTGTTTAGCCTACATATGTATAGTGTAATCTGTAAGCTACATCTAGTGACTTATAAAGCTTGTGCTACAGTAGTGAGCTTGTTTAGCCTACATATGTATAGTGTAATCTGTAAGCTACATCTAGTGATTTATAAAGCTTGTGAAACAGTAGTGAGCTTGTTTAGCCTACATATGTATAGTGTAATCTGTAAGCTACATCTAGTGATTTATAAAGCTTGTGGTACAGTAGTGAGCTTGTTTAGCCTACACATGTATAGTGTAATCTGTAAGCTACATCTAGTGACTTATGAAGCTTGTGGTACAGTAGTGAGCTTGTTTAGCCTACACATGTATACTGTAATCTGTAAGCTACATCTAGTGACTTATGAAGCTTGTGCTACAGTAGTGAGCTTGTTTAGCCTACACATGTATAGTGTAATCTGTAAGCTACATCTAGTGACTTATGAAGCTTGTGCTACAGTAGTGAGCTTGTTTAGCCTACACATGTATACTGTAATCTGTAAGCTACATCTAGTGACTTATGAAGCTTGTGGTACAGTAGTGAGCTTGTTTAGCCTACACATGTATACTGTAATCTGTAAGCTACATCTAGTGACTTATGAAGCTTGTGGTACAGTAGTGAGCTTGTTTAGCCTACACATGTATAGTGTAATCTGTAAGCTACATCTAGTGACTTATGAGGCTTGTGGTACAGTAGTGAGCTTGTTTAGCCTACACATGTATAGTGTAATCTGTAAGCTACATCTAGTGACTTATGAAGCTTGTGCTACAGTAGTGAGCTTGTTTAGCCTACACATGTATAGTGTAATCTGTAAGCTACATCTAGTGACTTATGAAGCTTGTGCTACAGTAGTGAGCTTGTTTAGCCTACACATGTATAGTGTAATCTGTAAGCTACATCTAGTGACTTATGAAGCTTGTGCTACAGTAGTGAGCTTGTTTAGCCTACACATGTATACTGTAATCTGTAAGCTACATCTAGTGACTTATGAAGCTTGTGGTACAGTAGTGAGCTTGTTTAGCCTACACATGTATAGTGTAATCTGTAAGCTACATCTAGTGACTTATGAAGCTTGTGGTACAGTAGTGAGCTTGTTTAGCCTACATATGTATAGTGTAATCTGTAAGCTACATCTAGAGATTTATGAAGCTTGTGGTACAGTAGTGAGCTTGTTTAGCCTACACATGTATAGTGTAATCTGTAAGCTACATCTAGTGACTTATGAAGCTTGTGGTACAGTAGTGAGCTTGTTTAGCCTACACATGTATAGTGTAATCTGTAAGCTACATCTAGTGACTTATGAAGCTTGTGGTACAGTAGTGAGCTTGTTTAGCCTACACATGTATATTGTAATCTGTAAGCTACATCTAGTGACTTATGAAGCTTGTGGTACAGTAGTGAGCTTGTTTAGCCTACACATGTATAGTGTAATCTGTAAGCTACATCTAGTGACTTATGAAGCTTGTGGTACAGTAGTGAGCTTGTTTCACCTGTACTATAATTTTCAAGCTACCATTAATGATTTACGAAGCTTGTGGTATTTGGTATGATGCCATGTTGAGCTTGTTTAACCTACACATGTATACATGTATATTATAATTTTTTTGCTACATCTAGTGACTTATAAAGTTTGTGGTATAAAGTTATGCTTGTTTCACCTGTACTATAATTCTTAAGCTACCATTAATGACTTACAAATCTTACAGTGGTTAGCTTGTTTAGTCTATAATAAATTGGACTTAATTACCGTGTTGTGTTCTTAGACAGGGGTTTTTTTTTATTTACACTGTCTTTGTCTATACTGTTATAAATGGGTAACCCCCCCCCCTTCAGTTAAAAAATTGGCAAGTATGATATCCCATGCTGGTATCATCTGATTCTCAATAGAAACAAGATTAAGCCATAACCTTTTACATGTACCAGGTACATCGCCATGGCCTTTACCTGTACCAGGTACATGGCCATGCCCTTTCACATGTACCAGGTACATTGCCATGACCTTTTACATGTACCAGGTACATCGCCATGGCCTTTTACATGTACCAGGTACATCGCCATGGCCTTTTACATGTACCAGGTACATGAGCATGGTCTTTTACATGTACCAGGTACAAGAACATGGCCTTTTACATGTACCAGGTACATCGCCATGACCTTTTACATGTACCAGGTACATCGCCATGGCCTTTTACATGTACCAGGTACATCACCATGGCCTTTTACATGTACCAGGTACATCGCCATGGTCTTTTACATGTACCAGGTACATATTCATGGCTTGCCAGAGGATTTCACTGACATTCAGTAAATAACACTAAAAGATAAGTCTTTTCTTAAAATTACACTGCATTACTGCAATTGTTCTGTAAACCTGTCGACCACTCAATTTCCCATATAAAACTTGAATTGTAATAAATAAACAAAGAATTCACATTTCCTTCAAATAAGAAATAAAAGGCAAAAATTCAATGTACATGTACAAGACTGAAATATTTCTGTACCTTTAATATCCAAAAACCTTAAATCAAATAAAATGTCAGAAGCCATCTCTTCTTCTATACTATCCTTCATTGTAACTACTGATAAAATGATAATCTACACTGGCCTACTTCTCTATCTCATTTACATAAAGACATAAACAAAACCACACTGTCGTACCAAAGTTCAGTATTATTATCTCTCAATACACTTCTCAGAATTGATAAAAACCTGAATTTATGGGGGTGGACGAAACATGAATCTACGGGAGGACACAGAAGCAAGGTATGTACATATACTGAATGATGTATCAAAGTACAATATATATAACAGTAATGTCTGTAATTTAATGATATGTACATGTAATTATAACTATGTCTGATGAAGGATTATACATGTAGTAAGAATCCTTTAAGGAACGACAGTTCAGTTGATTTTTTTGTATATAGCTACCTAACAGCATATCATTTAATAATAATATTATTCTGTGGTTGAACTATAATTCTATTACAATTAACACAGGCTGTGGAGATTATCTACTTATGTACAATGAAAGAAAATCGAAAGATACATGTACATTATCACAATGACCCAAATGCCCATCAAGGTACAATGACCTCCAAAACAAACATATTCAATTGTATACGTGAAAATTAACAGTAAACAATCAACTAAGTCTGTAACACTAACTAAGTCAGTAGCACTATCTGAGTAAGATGTAGCGTATTGATTTGCCAGTACAGAAACTCCTACCTAGTGCTAGACAAATCTACATACATGTACTAAGAATACTTCTCAAGAAAAAAATCTGTCTCACACTGGACCTTATGATGTGTTGACAAATTCTGCTTCATGTAAACAATGAAAACAAAGGTGCAGTTAAGTACTTCAGAATTATTAAACTGGTGTGTACTAGAGTTTTCCTCAAAAAAGTTTTGTTGCATTTCAGAATAAAATATTGCAACATGCGAAGGGCAGTGTGAAACCTGCATCAGGTTACTTTTTGGCAACTGGTATTTTTTGCAAAATCTGAACAAAAACAGGTAAGTTTACATCTTCTTCAATCAGAAAGTCAGGGTAAGCATGACCCAAAATTTGTTCAAAATCAAAAAATCACCAATTCAACCAGAAATATCTAGCAATAAAATTCAAAATGGATTAAGTTTGTGTCCCAACTTAGATGGTTAAATTTCAATATTTCCTGTACTGATTGACACCTCTTTGTCTTTGTGATATCATACTATTACTAACACTTATTTGACCTTATGGCAAACTTCTGCAAGAAGGAATCGTTAAGCAGGAGTGAAAGTTAATTTTGTTGAATATACCATAGTTTTCATTAAAAAAAACTTCATCATGAGCATAGTGATGGGACTACATCAAATACATACATACAGTACAGTCCATGTAGAACTTAATTTGCCCACTGCTGACTGCTGCATTAAAAATGTCCACTTGATACAGTGGACATTCATGTAAGAGCCAGTTGAAATTAACATACAGGTAAGTGGACAGCTTGATAGCTCAGGTAAATGTCCACTCCTAATGCCCACTGAAGTTTTAGGTGGACTGCTCACTGTAGACAGTGAGCATTCAAAGTTCCACCCGGACTGTAATGTATATCTATGTAAACCAGAAAACTCAGGGATGATTCTGGAGTCTGACAGTCATGGGAGAAATCTCATGTTTCAAAATAAATTGATGAGCAATTTAGTCATGATTTACACTATTCAGGAATTTTAATGGGATTTGCCACAAAACGTAGGCAAATTCTACCAGTACCCCACCCTAGAGATACCTAGAGCCAGTGATCTGAGTGGAGGCCTCTGATGAGGATACATGTAAATCTGATGGCTCTGAGGATGATTTTTCATTCAGAGGCAGCATGAAGTATAACCCCATCCACCTTTCTCCAGGTTTTTACAATTTATATGCAAAATCAACAAAATGCGTATCTTAAATCGTAGGCCAACGCCATTATCAATATATGAATGAAGTCTTGTATATTAAATATATTATTTGTCTTGTCCCATATTATATTCTTCACTTAAACCCCAACTCCAATGCATGTAGGATGCTCACTGAGTGACTGACACAGTTCTAAAGAATTCAGAATCTATTATCTGGTGTGAAAATACACGCTTCTTCGACTTGGAATGAAAATTTATAGGTAATGAAATTCATTATATTTATGTTATAACTGGGACACATCAAATTTACACTACATGCAGTAGTACCATACGCTTCGGAGACAATTCCTGGGGAAATGATAGATCTCTTCCGACGTGACCCAGTTTCAAAGAAATGCATGTACTGGCCTCGATTCCTTATAGAGAGTAGCATGAACTTTCTGTCTTCGATCGATTTCAAAAACATTGGAAAGAAACAAATAATTAATCTGATAAATGTAAATCGCACCTTTATTGTCGTTCATTTGCGGTTGACCATTGGAAAAGGGTTTTTGAAATCCAACACTAGGATTTTGGTGAAGGAACTGGCACTCTTCCCCGTAAACACAAGATCCTGAGCTTAGAAAGTAACGACAGATGTTCGGTTTTCGATTCGTGTTTACTGCACTAGTCATTATACTTTTCGATAAACGCTATCTTAAGATCGGGCCCTCCATAACTGTGGTCGGAAATAATTTTTGAAGACAATTCACTTTCTCTGTGTTAACAGGTTCTCGTTATGATTCCACGGCGCATGCGCCTTGAGAGGTCAATCATAGTGTGATGAACGCAAAAGAATTAGTCATTTAAACGTTTCATTATTCACACTAAGTGGGAGGGATGAACCATACTCCTAAAAACCTATGAATATCACATAATATTGTCACTATTATTAGTACACAGTGTACGTAATGTTCACTCAGATCATTGTCTGATTTATTATACGCAGAACGGCTAAACCAGATGTCAACATTAAAACTAGATCGATTCGATTTTAAAATAAGAAATAAGTTTGAACAACTAAACAACAAACTTTCAGTTACAAAATAATAAATACAGAATTGCAAATGAATTTTCCTCTAAAATCATGTCTAGACTGAAATCAATTCTAGAACTATTTCAACTCCGATCGACTTTATTATATTATTATACAGTATGTATATGCACAAGTTATTATCTCTTTCCATATAACTTGTTGTTCGCAAATCAATAGGCTGAATTGACATGAAATCATAGATCTGTACCATTTATTTGCCTATAGGCCTGGCTTCATTGCGTATTTGTATATGGATCTGTCCTAATGACAATAGCTACCGTGATAGACCTGTTTTATGGGCAGTAGCTACCGTAATGGACCTGTCTTAAAGACACTTGAGTAGCTACCGTAATGGACCTGTCTTAAAGACACTTGAGTAGCTACCGTGATTGACCTGTTCTAATAACAATAGTTACCGTGCTGGACATGTTCTGATGACAGTAGCTAACATGCTGGACCTGTTCTATTGAAGGTAGCTATCATGCTGGACTTGTTCTATTGACAGTATACATGCTGGACCCGTCAGATGTATTGGCAGTAGCTATCATGCTGGACCTGTACTATTGACAGTAGCTACCGTGCTGGACCTGTTCTACTGACAACTACCATGCTGGACCTGTTTGATAGTAACTACCGTAATGGACCTGTCCTATTGACAGCAGCTACCATGATGGACCTATTCTATTGACAGTAGCTGCCGTGCTGGACCTGTTCTTTTGACAGTAGTTAACATGCTGGACCTGTTCTATTGACAGTACTACCTATCATGATGGACCTGTTCTATTGCCAGTAGTTACCCTGCTTAATTTGTTCTATTGACAGTAGATACCATGAATGACCTGTTCTAATGGCAGTAGCCACCGTGCAGGACCTGTTCTATTGACAGTAACTACAATGCTGGACTTGTTCTAATGACAGTAGCTATCATGATGGACCTGTTCTAATGACCGTAGCCACCGTGCTGGAACTGTTCTAATGACAGTAGCTAATATGATGGGTCTGTTCTAATGACAGTAGCTACCATGATGGACCTGTTCTATTGACAGTAGCTACCATGATGGACCTGTCATAATGACAGTAGCTACCATGATTGACCTGTTCTAATGACACTTAGTAACTACCATGATGGACCTGTTCTAATGACAGTAGCTACCATGATGGACCTGTTCTAATGACGGTAGCTACCATGATGGACCTGTTCTATTGACAGTAGCTACCATGATGGACCTGTCATTATGACAGTAGCTACCATGATGGACCTGTTCTATTGACAGTAGCTACCACGATGGACCTGTTCTAATGACACTGAGTAGCTACCATGATGGACCTGTTCTAATGACAGTAGCTACCATGATGGACCTGTTCTAATGACAGTAGCTATCGTGCTGGATCTGTTCTAATGGCAGTAGCTACCGTGATGGACCTGTCATAATGACAGTAGCTACCATGATGGACCTGTTCTATTGACAGTAGCTACCATGATGGACCTGTCATAATGACACTGAGTAGCTACTATGATGGACCTGTTCTAACGACAATAGCTACCATGCTGGATCTGTTCTAATGGCAGTAGCTACCGTGATTGACCTGTCCTAATTATTATAGCTATACCGTGTTGAGCCTTTTCTGGCAGCAAGTGCCGTGCTGGACCTGTTTTATAACAGTAGCTACCGTGCTTGACCTGTTTTATAACAGTAGCTTCAGTGCTGGACCTGTCCTAATGGCAGTAGCTACCGTGGTGGACCTGTTTTAATGATAGAGACAACTGGCGTGCTGGACCTGTTATATGACAGTAGCTACTGTGATGGACCTGTTCTAATAATATCAGCTTCCGTATTGGATCTGTTCCCATTAATGACAGCAGCTATTGTGGTGAATATAGCTGTTCTACTGACAGTAGCTACCGTATGTGCTAGGTCTCTTCTGATGTCAGCAGCTACCACGCTTGGCTGTCCTAACCAATGGCAGATGTAGAAATTGGAGGTGGGGCGCCCCTTTTCACTACATATTTACAAGCAAAACTACAGATTTGGCACCCAAAATGGCTGAGTAGTTTAGCCAACACTTTACTGTCACATATGGGCTCCCTTTTCCAAAATCCTGGATCCGCCATTGATAATAACAAATACTACTGCGACATGTCTGTCCTCGACAACTGCTAATGTACTGTATGCAGGCCTGCTATTAGTGGGCCTTTTTCGACAGCTGCTACCATTATGGACCTATACTTTACAGCGGCTACCGTGTGCGATATGTCCTTTACCGCACCATATCACTACTATGTTTGGTATGTTCTTTACTACCGTGATCGTGTATAGCTGGCATATTTACTAACGCGATCGTGTATAGCTGGCATATTTTGACAGTTGGCTCTGTGATAAACCTATCTTTGACAGTTACTATAATATGCCAGGCGGGCCTGTCCTTGACAGATACTACCACGATGCGAGGCAGGTCTGTCCAGTGTCCTTGACAGATACTACCACGATGCGAGGCAGGTCTGTCCAGTGTCCTTGACGAATGCTACCACGATGCGAGGCAGGTCTGTCCAGTGTCCTTGACAGATAATACCACGATGCGAGACAGGTCTGTCCAGTGTCCTTGACGAATGCTACCAAAATGCGAGGCAGGTCTGTCCAGTGTCCTTGACGAATGCTACCACGATGCGAGGCAGGTCTGTCCAGTGTCCTTGACGAATGCTACCAAAATGCGAGGCAGGTCTGTCCAGTGTCCTTGACGAATGTTTCCACGATGCGAGGCAGGTCTGTCCAGTGTCCTTGACGAATGCTTCTACGATGCGAGGCAGGTCTGTCCAGTATCCTTGACGAATGCTTCCATAATGCGAGGCAGGTCTGTCCAGCGTCCATGACTGATGCTTCCACGATGCGAGGCAGGCCTGCCCTTGACAGTTGTTACCATGTTAAGCAGACATGAACTGCTTACCATGCGAGAAAGACTTGTCTATCTGTTACCGTGCTGCACTTGGCATGTCCTTACCATGAACTGCTTACCATGAAAGAAAGACTTCATCTATAGTTGCTACCGTGGTAAGAATTACTTTGTTAGCTGCTGCCGTACGTGCAAGGCCTATCTTTGACATCAGTTACCGTGCTATAGGCCTGTCCTTGACATCATCTACAGTATATGCAAGGCCTATCCTTGACATCAGCTACTGAGATATAGGTCTGTCCTTCACATCAGCTTCTGTACATGCAAGGCCTATCCTTGGCATCGGATACCGTGCTATACAGGTCTTTCCTATGACATCAGCTACCGTACATGTATGCAATACCCAATCTGATTAAAACCATATCTTTATTCCGCTTCTCTATTTGTCCCATTGCGGATGAAGGTCTGGCGAAACTCTGTAAGGGGTCATATTCTGGTGAACTCTGATTTCCAGCCAGTCAGTGGACCGGCTACAAATTCCTAGGAATGAAATTAATATCCACAGCGTGCGTGACCCACAAGGTAGTTTTTGAACACTGTTTGTTACATATTGCGTCACTATCACGTGCCTAGCTGAGTCATTGATTGGCTATGGGAAATAACCGTTTCGATGACTGTAGCGTCATCAGAGTTTACTAGAACAATGACCTCTTACGGGGTTTCGCCATATCTTTATCCATAATGGGACAAATAGAGAAGCGGAATAAAGATATGGTTTTAATCAGAGAGATGCAAGACCTATCACTGACATCAGCTACCGTGCTATAGGTCTGTCCTTGACATCAGCTACCGTACATGCAAGGCCTATTCTTGACATCAACTACCGTGCTATAGGTCTGTCCTTGACATCAGCTACCGTATATGCAAGGCCTATCTTTGTCATCGGCTACCGTGCTTTAGTTCTGTCCCTGAAAGTTGTAAACATGTTATGCCTGTCTTTGACAGCTGGTACCGTTTTGTATTTTGTCTATTATCTGAAATGTTTTGTTGTCGAATTGTTGTGGTCTATTGTCTGTAGCGTTCTGCTGTCGAGTTGTTATGGTCTATTGTCTGTAGCGTTCTGCTGTCGAGTTGTTCTGGTCTGCAGTCCGTGTGGTTTTATTCTAAAGTTGTAATTGTTTGCTGGTTGAGTTTTGTTGTCGAGTTGCTCTGGTTAGTTGCTTTCCTGCATTGTTCTGTTGCTGTGGTCTATTGTCTGTATTGTTCTGTTGTCGAGTTGTTGTGGTCTATTGTCTGTATTATTATTTGGTTGTTCTGGTTTTTTTCTGTATTGTTCTATTGTCGAGTTGTTGTTGTCTATTGCCTGTATTGTTCTGTAATTGAGTTGTTATGGTCCATTGTCTGTATCGTTCTGTTGACGAGTTGGTCTGATCTGTTGTCCGTATGGTTCATTTTGTTGAGTTGTTCTGGTCTGCTGTCCGTATTGGTTTGTTCTGAATGTTCTTGGCTGCTGTCCGCATTGTTTTGTTATGAAGTTGTTCTGGTCTGCTGTCGGCATTGTTTTGCTATTAAGTTGTTCTTGTCTGATGTCCGTATTGTTTTGTTATGAAGTTGTTCAGGTCTGCTGTCGGCATTGTTTTGCTATCAAGTTGTTCTGGTCTGCTGTCCGCATTGTTTTGTTATGAAGTTATTCTGGTCTGCTGTCGGCATTGTTTTGCTATTAAGTTGTTCTGGTCTGCTGTCGGCATTGTTTTGTTATTAAGTTGTTCTGGTCTGATGTCCGTATTGTTTTGTTATGAAGTTGTTCTGGTCTGCTGTCCGTATTGTTTTGTTATGACATTGTTCTGGTCTGCTGTCGGCATTGTTTTGTTATTAAGTTGTTCTGGTCTAATGTCGGCATTGTTTTGTTATTAAGTTGTTCTGGTCTGCTGTCCGTATTGTTTTGTTATGACATTGTTCTGGTCTGCTGTCGGCATTGTTTTGTTATTAAGTTGTTCTGGTCTGCTGTCGGCATTGTTTTGTTATGAAGTGTTCTGGTCTGCTGTCGGCATTGTTTTGCTATTAAGTTGTTCTGGTCTCCTGTCCGCATTGTTTTGTTATGAAGTTGTTCTGGTCTGCTGTCGGCATTGTTTTGCTATTAAGTTGTTCTGGTCTGCTGTCGGCATTGTTTTGTTATGAAGTGTTCTGGTCTGCTGTCGGCATTGTTTTGCTATTAAGTTGTTCTGGTCTGCTGTCCGCATTGTTTTGTTATGAAGTTGTTCTGGTCTGCTGTCGGCATTGTTTTGCTATTAAGTTGTTCTGGTCTGCTGTCCGTATTGTTTTGTTATGAAGTGTTCTGGTCTGCTGTCGGCATTGTTTTGCTATTAAGTTGTTCTGGTCTGCTGTCGGCATTGTTTTGTTATGAAGTTGTTCTGGTCTGCTGTCGGCATTGTTTTGCCATTAAGTTGTTCTGGTCTGCTGTCGGCATTGTTTTGTTATGAAGTGTTCTGGTCTGCTGTCGGCATTGTTTTGCTATTAAGTTGTTCTGGTCTGCTGTCCGCATTGTTTTGTTATGAAGTTGTTCTGGTCTGCTGTCGGCATTGTTTTGCTATTAAGGTGTTCTGGTCTGCTGTCCGTATTGTTTTGTTATTAAGTTGTTCTGGTCTGCTATCCTTATTGTTTTGTTATGAAGTTGTTCTCGTTTGCTGTCCGTATATTTTGTTATGAAGTTGTTCCTTTAATGGGATTTGGCTCCTCCTTGTAAGTCAGTTTGGCAAACAGCTGCTCTATAAACATTATAAGTTATTATTTACTCGTATCTAATGTAGAAAGGGGATGGGCAGATTGATTTTTGTTTAACGTCACACCACGAATATTTCACGTATATGGTGACAGCATCTGCCTGATGCGGGGCATACAAAATTTGACCTTTGCAACAGACCCACCCGAAGCAATGAGGGATCTTTAACGTGCCATGCGTACTACGACTTGGGGCCTCAGTTTCCACTGTCTCATCCGAAAGACAGGACACCGGCATGACCAGAGCGGGAATCGAACCCCGGCCTCCCGATCAGAAGTCCAGCGCGATACCACTAAGCCCCAATGGTTTGGGTGGATCCGTAGCATAGGACAAAATTATGAAGCAATGACCAACACATCAGCCACATGCTGCAACCACAGTAGTATAATAATCATGGAGAGAAATAAACATTCACTCACAAGGAACCATTTACGCTACTAGATATGCATATACATGTATTGTAACTGAAAGAAGAACGAGGCATGTGCGTCGGTCACTTTTGCACATATTTGACTCCAGTATTGATAGCAGCGTCTGGAGGCTTTCCATATCAAATGTAAAAATATTGCTTAACACTGCTTTATATGGTAACTCAGAACATTTTAAACGGATACAGTTAAAATAACTAAAAGCTTGTCGAGTTTGCCAACTGGTCATCGCTGATCAAATGTCTTGTAATTCAGAGATCAAAATTGTTTCCGAAGACTACCATGAGGAGATTTGTTAGTTGATTTCCCATTGAAGTATGCTATCATCGGATTTCTGGGTCCGGCGCCATAAACTGAGAAAATTCTTAAGTCATAAATTCATATTCTTCTGTTCAACAATGAGTTATAACTGGGATTTGGGTTTTATTGAGTTTTATTCTATCGATAAACGAAATAAACCATTCTGCATGACAATTTATTTGAATTTTTGATAATGGAATAAATTAAAATTAAATAATTGACTTAAGTATTTTCTCAGTTTATGGCACCGGACTCTGTTTTCATAATAGTACAATACAAAGTGTCACGTCCTTATAAAATACTCCGCAACATTACTGTTATAGGATTCTTGTACATTTTTTTTTCAACAGGGATTGGCCTAATGCATTAGAATACAAGGCTTGCTTTCACCGTTGTTTATCACCCCTGTCAAGTATGATGGAATTTTGAGCGAGATCAACAAATGTACCGTCTGAAGGTCAAGGTACCTCCAGGTGATCCGGTATCCTCCACTACTTAACACCATGTAGATGAAATTATCATGAAAGATCAACACTGAAACAGGCGTTTGACTAAAATTATACAAGTAAATACATTGTGATTAAAATACCTTCCACACATGCTACAATGAAGATATGATCCTACCTCATTTGTACATGAGACATACATATGTAACCCAGTCATCCCATCTCATTTGACAAAGGACATATATCATGTAACCAAGCAAACCCATCTCATTTGTACATGGGATATACATATGTTATGTAACCCAGCCATCCCATCTCATTTGTGAATGGGACATACATGTGCAACCCAACCATCTTATCTGATTTGTACATACATATGTTAGGTAACCCAGCCAATCTATCTTCTTTGTACATAGGGCAAACAACTTATCTGTACACAGGACATACTTATGTAACCCAGATATGCATATGTTGTGACCACAAAAATGTTTAGAATAGGTGACGGCAAATCTGGTGATGGTAAGATTTATTGCAAAATAATTATTTTATCATCATTTGTAGCAGACATTTTAACACAGAGTAATCAGTAAAGATAATTTGATCACACGAAAAAAGGACGGCTCCTCACAACATTAGGTATGTATATTGATCACAGTTTCTTTTTTCGCAAGTTAAAAATTGAGATGCAATAACAGGAGAGAATTTCATAGTGTTCAACTTAGTACTTGAAATTTCTGTTCCATTATCCTATGCCACAATTTGATAACAGTCTCCAAGTAAATAATTTACACATACAGTACGATTACAAAGTTTATGAGATATAGTTTTGTGGAATCTACCGAAGGCTTGTTCTCCTGAACCACATCTAAATAGTAGTTGAGAAATAATTTAAATAAATAAACAAGAAACATTTGAAGATGATAAAATGCTGTTAACAATTCCTATTCTGTGCCCTCTTCTTGTTTGAGATACTTGTCTGTATCTGTCACTTTCTGTAAGTTTTCCTTTATAATCTTCTCTGAACACATAGGACATGAATCTTCTGTCTCTAACAACCTAGCAATAGACATCAGCATCATCACTATGTGGTTAACATACATCACTATGTGGTTAACATACAGCACTACGTGGTTAACATACAGTATCTAAAATCTGTATGACTAATAGAAAACATGTCCAGGAATACAAGACAGAAAAAAAGACTCTATGAGCACATCTGACTCAAAAATATTATCATATGAACTTAAGATAACAAGATGACAAGAAATAATAAGTATTATTCAAGTGATGATGCACATGTATAAAGAAATTAATATTCATTTAAAGATCTACAAGTCATACTGTCAAAACACTGACATATGCAATGTGGTCACTTGATTGTCTGAATTAACTAAATGCAGAGCAACACACAAAGTCAACATCTGTAGTTTAATAGTTTGTCAAGATATTTTTGATATATTGATGGGAACAGGATAATGATTACATCTCCTGAACTATATATATTCTCTCCTGGTTTCCAATACTGTGTAGATCAGTGTATTTCATTATGATTGAGGATACAGGAATAATATAACACAGTTTAAAATAAATATTCTATCTTATTCAAGGACATTTAGTATCTTGTGTATGAATAAGCTAGTTTGTTGTAAAAAACAAATTTATTGTATTCACTAAGCATATGCATGTAAATGCTTTGGAAATAAAGCATATGACCGACCTGATGTATTCTGAGAAAATGGCTGGGAAATCACATCTGGGACAAGCAGTCATGTCATCCTTAATGACGTGTCTTCCCTGCAAATAACAGTATTACACGAAATGTGAAAAATAATAAAAGACTTCAATAAAAAGCATTTACCAATATTCAGAAATATAACAAGTTACATGTTACTTGCAAATATGCAAGGAATAATTGATTCAAACTATAATAAATTAGATACATGTGGTGAAAATTATAGTGCAAAGTGTACCAGTAGCAACTATATTGATATGTCATTCATTAGCACCAACATGGATATTGAAATCAAATTTCATCTGTATACAATATTATGTACGATTAAGAGACAACTCAAGTGTGATGAAACTATCTAGTAATAGTGCATAAATCATGATGAATAAAACATCAGCATTAGTATTTATAACTCAGCGAATATAAATATGATAACTAATAATATGCTGAAGGTAAAAGAAATGAAAATTCCATAACATTGATTAAATTTTGAAATGTGGATATGCATACTATGATGACACAAAAGAGGATATCATTTCTAAGCATACCAATTGACAACAAAGTAAAAGACATTATTTTTAAGCATACCGTGACAATAAAGTAGAGGACATTATTTTTAAGCATACCATAACAATAAAGTAAAGGACATTATTTTTAAGCATGCCGTGAAAATTCAGAAAGGATATTATTTTTACACATACAGTGATGATACAACAGAGGATACCTTTTTAGCCTACCTAAATGATACAGTAAGACATTATTTTCGCACATACCGTGATGATACAGTAGGGGATATTATTTTTACAATCTGGACACATGATCTCTGTCTCGGGCAGTTGGAAGCCACAGTAAGGGCATGCAGTCGATGGTTCCTCTTCCTCTGTCTTATCAGGTTTTCGTACTATCATTTCAATTTTCTTTTTGTATTTCAGATCTATGTTATTACGGTATTCTGGTCGCATCAACATGGCAGCGTAACTGAAGGATGAGTTTTTGAGGCCGGCACGATGACATTCTATAACAGTGGACGTTAGTATGGGAACAATATCTGAAAAGAAAAACCAGTTTTTATCGTGAATTAAATGTTATACTGTACTAAAGTTCCTAGACTTTTAATGTTTCATTACAATTATCAACTTTGGGGCGATTCTAAGACTGAGATTTATTCCAAATTAAAATGGTCAATTTTATTAACACAAAATTGAATTCACCTCAATGATCAGGGTTTTTTTAAATTCAAAAAAACACATTTCAAAATAATCAAGGCAAAACAATCTTAATATTCCATCACTGTATTTTCTTAAAATATCTGTGGATTTTACTATAGAGCACTCTACCTAATATGATACCATGAAAACTGATATTAAATCATATTTGATGTAATACTCAAACACCACACAATTTCTACATGTATGTATTGCTGTAGTAATATGTCCACTTTATCTGATAATAATAAATCAGAATTCCGTTTTATCTGATAGCCAGTGTATCATCTGTACAATATGTCCACTTTATCTGATAATAATAAATCAGAATTCTGCTTCATCTGATAGCCAGTGTATCATCTGTACAATATGTCCACTTTATCTGATAATAATAAATCAGAATTCTGTTTTATCTGATAGCCAGTGTATCATCTGTACAATATGTCCACTTTATCTGATAATAATAAATCAGAATTCTGTTTTATCTGATAGCCAGTGTATCATCTGTACAATATGTCCACTTTATCTGATAATAACAAATCAGAATTCTGCTTCATCTGATAGCCAGTGTATCATCTGTACAATATGTCACCTGAAATTAAGAGTACTACAAATTTCCAATATTATAATGAAATCACCCAATTCTATCAACAGGCATTTCACACGTATAACAAAACGTCTGGTGACCTACACTACCATTGCCATACGATGATTAATTCTTACATATATGACAAGAGCTAGTGTGACTCAGTGGATGAGGTGCTCAGCTTATGACTGAAAGGTCCTGGGTTTGATTCCCACCGTAGGCGTCTTTCAGATGAGACTGTAAAAACTGAGATCATGTGTTACAGTTCCTGACGTCAAATGTTACTCTACCTTGTGACCAAGGTATTATACTGAGGAAGTTATTAGAAAGTTTACACTAACATACACCAAACCACTGGTGAATATAGCAGCATTTAGACAAAGGGACATAATTTGGTATGCAACATTTAGGCAAAGGGACGTGATTTGGTAAAAATGATTCTATCGATGAATATGTCACAGGTGATTTAGTAGATTCTGACTTTGTGGCACTTCAATAATGCTGATGAGTGGAAAGGTTCACAATTTGTTGTGTTTCCTAATAGAAAACTAGTGTGACTTTATCAAATGTAACATAATTCTAAGATTGGGTACCTTTGCAACAAATTTATCACAAATTCCAAAAGACATCTAAAATTGTGACTTATTATGAGCTCAAAAAGTCTTTGTGGTTTATAGATTCCAAAGATCGTAAGTGGTACATGAATTTAATGTTGAAATATGTGAAGCTCTCACCATGCACAATACTCGATCCTTAAGGGAAAACTAGCGAGACAATTCTAAATGAAACATTGGGTCATTTACATAACACAAACTCTAATTTTCCTTTCCTCAAATGAAATTATAAAACCAACATAAAAGAGCACGTAAATGAGTATCACTCCCTGTTTGTGTTAATGCATTCAAATAAAGAAAAATCTCATTTGTGATTTAACTTACTAGACAGGGAGGTCTTGTACATTAATAGTGATAATCATTTGAGATATATATCATAAAAGCTGGAAATAATGTGACAGAATTTATAACAGAAGCTACATGAAATGTATATTTATGTGAAATTACAACTCTGATATAAAATGCTACCAAATTCCACAACTACAGTGTATTTAATAATTTTTTTTGTGCAAATAGATTTAATTTACATATCAGATTAATCAAAGGACTCAAAAGTCCTGAAAGTCGGCTTTGCTGATTTTAAGTATGTAATCATTTTACCATTTTAGTGGCGGATTCAGGATTTCAGGAAAATGGGGGGGGGGGGGGCAAAAATTAGGTCTTTGTTGCAACTATATCGTCATTATACCTATGTACAAAATGCTAATAAAATTTGCTCTCTTCATACTATCTTACGGCAAAGAGTTTGCAATTGCTTGTATCCGAAATGAACGTGCAATCGACAACTTCATGGCAACAAGTTTTACTGCATTGTTGTCACGAGTCGAAGCTGAGCCAAGGAATGACATTCCTTCAAGTGGGACATTAAATAACGATCTTATTCACGATTCTCATAATGTTTTAACATCATTTATATTTAGAAACATACAACATTTACCTAAATATTTATATTGCATTTTCATTATCAGAGGAAATGCGGGAAGATCGATCTTTAAATTTGTCATATATGTGAAAAAGAACTAAAGTTCCAGAACATGTTGGGGAAAACTTTAATTGAAATATCTCGATAAAAACAAGCGATACAAGATCAAGACAAATGCTTTGTCCGGAGAATTACACAATCGAGTACATCCAACGGTGTCGGTGGTAAACACATCGTAAAGTAGTCACAATTACATATTATTACGCGAAATTTGAAAACATTATTGCAACTCCTTTTTCCAGTTACTGAAACTAGTCTATGTTTAGCTTAAATTAACTGAGCTAAAGGTACATTGTGCTGATCAAGAATTTTTAAGACAACATCAGTAATTTTTCGGCACTTTATTTTTCAGCGGCATAGTAAGCTCTATATCGGTAGTGAAAGTTATAACCCCTGAAAAGAAAGTGATTGCAATGAGTGCGGCTTCAGCGAAGCCGACTCAAAAACAGAACCCACTGTATATGATTGTATGATTACATATTCTTTGCAAATTAAATTTTCACAAAATACAAATGAATATTCTCTATTAATATTGATTATACTTACGGGATGGAAATTTGCTGATATTATTAGCAACTCGTATCAACATTCTGGCACCTTTCAAATGATCACCTCTCTTCACATGGATCTGTAAAACAAATGTTTTTATACAAAGAAAATATATTTGTATGATTTGGTGTCTTAAGTACAATAATCAGAACAGAACAGAACAACATTCAACACCACTACTACCTAAGCCAGTCCACAAGGACCTACTATAGCTACAGAAAACCGACAGGTTTATTGTCATATTGTGAACAGTGTATAACTATAGGCAACAGGATTCTAGTCATTCCTTGACCGATATGTAGCTATGGAGAATCATACAGTTTGTTGTCATACCTTGACCAGTATGTAGCTAAGGAGAATCATACCGTTTGTTGTCATACCCTAACCAGTATGTAGCTATGGAGAATCATACAGTTTGTTGTCATTCCCTGACCAGTATGTAGCTATGGAGAATCATACAGTTTGTTGTCATACCTTGACCAGTATGTAGCTACAGAGAATCATACAGTTTGTTGCCATACCCTGATCAGTATGTAGCTATAGAGAATCATACCGTTTGTTGTGATACCTTGACCAGTATGTAGCTATGGAGAATCATACAGTTTGTTGTCATACCTTGACCTGTATGTCGCTATAGAGAATCATACAGTTTGTTGTCATACCCTGACCAGTATGTAGCTATGGAGAATCATACAGTTTGTTGTCATACCCTGACCAGTATGTAGCTATGGAGAATCATACAGTTTGCTGTCATACCCTGACCAGTATGTAGCTACAGAGAATCATACAGTTTGCTGTCATACCCTGACCAGTATGTAGCTATAGAGAATCATACAGTTTATTGTCATACCTTGACCAGTATGTAGCTATAGAGAATCATACAGTTTGTTGCGATACCCTGATCAGTATGTAGCTATAGAGAATCATACAGTTTGTTGCCATACCCTGATCAGTATGTAGTTATAGAGAATCATACGCTTTGTTGTCATACCTTAACCAGTATGTAGTTACAGAGAATCATACAGTTTGCTGTCATACCTTGACCAGTATGTAGCTATGGAGAATCATACAGTTTGTTGTCATACCTTGACCTGTATGTCGCTATAGAGAATCATACAGTTTGTTGTCATACCCTGACCAGTATGTAGCTATGGAGAATCATACAGTTTGTTGTCATACCCTGACCAGTATGTAGCTATGGAGAATCATACAGTTTGTTGCTATACCTTGACCAGTATGTAGCTATAGACAATCATACAGTTTGTTGCCATACCCTAACCAGTATGTAGCTATGGAGAATCATACAGTTTGGTGTCATACCCTGACCAGTATGTAGCTATAGAGAATCATACAGTTTGTTTCATACCTTGACCAGTATGTAGCTATAGAGAATCATACCCTTTGTTGTCATACCTTAACCAGTATGTAGTTATAGAGAATCATACAGTTTGTTGCCATACCCTGACCAGTATGTAGCTATGGAGAATCATACAGTTTGTTGTCATACCTTGACCAGTATGTAGCTATAGAGAATCATACAGTTTGTTGCCATACCCTGATCAGTATGTAGCTATAGAAAATCATACGCTTTGTTGTCATACCTTAACCAGTATGTAGTTATAGAGAATCATACAGTTTGCTGTCATACCCTGACCAGTATGTAGCTATAGAGAATCATACAGTTTGTTGTCATACCCTGACCAGTATGTAGCTATAGAGAATCATACAGTTTGTTGCCATACCCTAACCAGTATGTAGCTATGGAGAATCATACAGTTTGGTGTCATACCCTGACCAGTATGTAGCTATAGAGAATCATACAGTTTGTTGCCATACCTTGACCAGTATGTAGCTACAGAGAATCATACAGTTTGTTTCATACCTTGACCAGTACGTAGCTATAGAGAATCATACCCTTTGTTGTCATACCTTAACCAGTATGTAATTATAGAGAATCATACAGTTTGTTGCCATACCCTGACCAGTATGTAGCTATGGAGAATCATACAGTTTGTTGTCATACCTTGACCAGTATGTAGCTATTGAGAATCATACAGTTTGTTGCCATACCCTGATCAGTATGTAGCTATAGAAAATCATACGCTTTGTTGTCATACCCTGACCAGTATGTAGCTATGGAGAATCATACAGTTTGTTGCCATACCCTGACCAATATGTAGCTATAGAGAATCATACAGTTTGTTGTCATACCTTGACCAGTATGTAGTTATAGAGAATCATACAGTTTGTTGTCATACCCTGACCAGTATGTAGCTATAGAGAATCATACGCTTTGTCATACCTTGACAAGTATGTAGCTATGGAGAATCATGAGATTTGTTGCCATCTCGGACGGAATCTTAATCTTCTGCTGCTTGAGCTCTTGATACATGCTAAATAACACATCATGGGCATTTCGGTAGTTACCTTCAATCAAGAAGAAAATCATTTGACATTATGAGCCACAGCTGATTCAAATGAAGCAAGTACATGTAGTTCAGACAATGATATTGCTCATCAAATCCATTTAGTACCAGCACTTTACTGCCAGTCCTGTATTGGACAATCCATGATATAGCTATAGACATTTCAAGAGGAAGAAGTTCAAACCAAATGTATTATGTACACATACCTGCATTCTGCTCTTCTCTGGCAATAATAATAGCTGTCCTGCCTGCCTCTCTGAATTGTTTTAATGCCATGTATAAACGGAACAAATACTTGGCATCCTGTAATAAACGATTACAAAAACAAGAGTGAGAATATCATGCATACACTGCATATCAAAATTTACACAGCAATTACACGATCATTTACTGTTACACGATCATTTACTGTTACACGATCATTGATTGTTTGACCCGGGCAAACTTTCAGCATTTAAAAATAAGTTTTTGAAAAGCATATACCCAGAATAAATAAACAAATGATATTGCTTTACTTTGAATCGTTAGGTTTATATAAAAGTATGAAACCTTTGGTATATTATCTGTTTCTCCCATGAGGAAATCAATGAGTTGTCGAGTGAGAGATTCGTCATTAGCGCGACCCACAGTCTCAATGGCCAGTTCTATCGCTTGACTGTCTTCTCCACTACACTTCAGGAAATGCTTCATTGCCTAAAACAACCACATGGATTATTACATGTATGTTGGTTATATCTCAGTATGTTAACAATAGCTGAACCGTGATAACTTGAATGTGGATAAGTTTGTCACTTACCCTGTTGTATTGACCACTCAGTAAGAAGAATTTGCCAGACAGGAAATGATTTTTTTCATTCTCAAAGTACAATGCAATACTCTGGTAGTCTTCTGGAGTGGCATCTGGACCTATGATATAAATCACAATTGATAATTATATTATTACTCATTCTTATAACATGAAAAACAACAGGTAATTATTTCATAGCTCATGATCAAAATATAAGCAATAAGTAATTAAATCCTAATTATGCATTATCATATCACAATAAGCAAATTTTAAAGGTGATTATATCAAAACTCTTAATTGTCAATCTTTACTGTTTTTCCTTCGTTCTATCGAGTCATTTTTTTCTTTCTAGTGTGTCAGGTTTACAGAAGTTTATTATCACATATGCAAAAACAACACTCCTCCCATTCTGTTATCGGATCACTTTCAACTCAATGAAAGGCTAGGTAGCGCAGTCGGTAGCGCACTCGCTTCTCACCAATGTGAGGCTGTCGCCAACCTGGCCTCCTAGGTTTTCTCCAGGTACTGCAGTTTCCTCCCACACAAACCACACCCTTATGCCAAGATTCGTGTCAATGAGCAAGGTTTATATAAATTGTTAACTTGTTTCTTAATCGTTGTAAAATAAATAAAGCTTAAATTAAATTTTTTTTTTCAAATAAATTTAATTATGTGCCTGAGCAAGCTGAAATCACCTATTATATCAGTATATGTTTCCATTTGATTATGTGCCTAAGCAAGAAGAAATTACCTATTATATCAGCATATGTTTCCATTTGATTATGTGCCTGAGCAAGCTGAAATGCCTCATCATTGCACTTAGACATCACAAGGAACTGAATAGCAGATGAATAATCATTCAATCTCTGGAAAAATCTGAAAATAATTTTCTAATTGAGGTTATGTTTTCCTATTTATTCATACTTTTATTCTGTGCCCGCCACTTAACTGAATATCGCATTATTGAATATTTCGTTTTATTGAATAAGATCCTGAAATCAAAAACCATTTTCTATCAAATCTATTGAAAATCCGCCACTTATTACACTAGAATAGAGAAGCGACTTCGTTTATTTGAATAGCGCGATTATTCTACCAAGCATACCTTTGTTAAAACTTCAGTGTATCACGCCCGAGGTCATGTTGTTTATTATGGTGCGAGCGACTTATCGATTAGAGATAAATGGTTTCACACCTATCCAGGTAATCTCAAAAGAGATTACTGTCCAGGTAACAGTTGTTGACCAAATCACATGTTAATTGTCTAATAGGCCGCGGCCGAAGCCATGTTGCACACAAGATCATCGGAAACATCGACAAGATAACGCTATCAGCCAACGGCTTTGCGTGAGGACTAACCCAACTAGATGCCGTCCACTTACTCAGTATGGCCTGGCGCACCGTCAAGCCCACAACCATCGCCAACTGCTTCCGAAAGGTTGGTCGAAAGTTATACACGTATGCAATTCTTGAAAAATCTGTCGATCATCTGGTCTTTGAAACTGCATTCGTTCGTCATGCCGTGTATGGAATATTCGTTTATTTGAATAATAAAGTCCTGACAAATAGCCTATTCAATTAAGCGGCTTGTACTGTATATGTTGAAACATGTAACAGAATTTTAAAATACCAAAGTTAAATCTTTACTCATTAAACAAATGACTAACTTGGCCACCATCTTCGCTCCCTCTATAGACTGTATTTCCCTGACAATTCGGACAGCTTCCTCTGGATTCTGCAGGAAATCCAGATTGATGCGTATGACATTGTCCCAGTCCTTGGCAGCTTTGAAGGCTTCTGCGGCTTCCTTGTATCTACCATCAGCTTCCTTAGCCTTGGCGTACTGAATGTGGATCTTGGGAGATGTGACATGAGACAGGAGCTCTCCAACTTTAGCCCTGAAGTAAAAGACTATTTCAGTGAGATAATGTCAGAAGATTTACGCAGAAATATTGTATCCAATAATTTTGTATAATGGAATACATATTCTGTATGTATCTTGGCAGAGTAGCTATGCATTTCTTTATTTTAATTCTGCAATTCTGTATACTGAATTCTATTTATCTTGATATGGATACACTGTAAAATTTTACTCTCAAAAAGATTTTTAATGGAACAAAGAGCAAAAGATACAAGACATGACTATCGTTGTAAATTTTTCTTGATCAAAGCCTTTTTCTTCAGTCACCCTTCAAGTACATAAGTAGATTGTATATCATGGTATATTCACTTTGAACCTTTTGTGTTCTGAATCACAATGTAGTAAGAATCTGTGAAATTTTATGAAGAAGGTCATGCCACTTTACGAGCACTTCAACACTGTTATTAACATTTTGTAATAATAGTATAATAATAATCTAAGCTCTGTACCAATTTTTCCCTCTAATATAAACAGAAGCTGCTTTGTCGTAATATCCTCCTTGTTCATACAACATGGCTGCCTCTGTCCATTGCTGAAACATTAACATTCTGTAATATTAACAAGATATATACAAAGAGAATTAGCTCACAACATAAAAACATCTCTAATTTTTCTTTTGAATGCCATCTCATCTTTCCCGTCATATAAATTCTTATTCTTTCAAACTAATTTTCTCCAGTAATAAAACTTAAAGTTTAATTAGGGGTTACCATGCGAGTGTTTTACAAAAACTGACAGGGTATCGGCGAATACCCTGTCAGAAATGTCTGTTTCACAGCTCGGCTAACGCCTCGCAGTGAAACTCAATTTCTGACAGGGTATCCACCGATACCCTGTCAGTTTTTGTAAAACACTCGCATGGTAACCCCATTCTAATGCATTTGACAAAATAATTACAAGTTAATTATAAGTTATGGTTTTCTAAGCCAAGTTGCTAATCACAGTCATATCAAAAACTGCAGGGTATCGTGACGTCACAAATCAGAAACTGCAAGGTATCGTGACGTCATATCAAAAACTGCAGGGGTATCGTGAATACCCTTGCAGTTTTTAAATCGGACAGCCAATGAGATCGCGTGTTACAAACAAAGTGCATTAGAATTTATGATTATGGATTGAACAATAATGAATAATAATGACCTTCATTCCCTCAAGGATTCCAGCACATTCCTTCTTAAGTATCCTACTGGGCATCTTCATTGCCATGCCAACACCACTGAAAAAAATAAGGCAAATTTTAAAATGTAATTCAAAGGTCAAGGTCAACAGATCAATGACCTTGGTGTAATATGAAAGGGCTTTCACAGAAAGCACATCACAGAATATTTTGTCATAAATGTGAAGTGTGTACTGTGTCAGGGAACACTTACCGTCTGATATCACCCATTCGGATAGACATTCTAGCTATGCCAGCTGCACATATTTCATCATGTTCTCGATCTTTCTCTTCCCTTGTTACACCCTTTTCATAGTGAGATAAAGCTGTCATATAGTCACCAGTAAACTCCAGCTGCTGGGCATATTCCCTAGAGATGTATGGAATTTGGTCGGCAGCCAAAGCCTTTGCAAGCTGCAGAGCACTGTCCCAGTGTAATAGATCACGACGCATCTATAACATACGCAGTAGTACAGGTATATACATATACTTTAAAAAAAATTTGGCATTTGTCTTGAAATGATAATGTATACTTTCTGAAATATTTGTATTCTTTTTATATTACTGTAACATGAAATTCATGCTGTGGATTAACCTTCACTATTTACGTGGTCATATAAAACCAGACCAAATAATTTGCTATGTAAATTTGTTTGAACAAGTGTTAAAACACCTATATTGTTCGACTTGTACTAAATCAGCCTCAGGGCTCATTTCAAGGCGTTATTCATTACCATAAAATTTTGTCCACTATTAAAATGTAAGAAAGTTAAGTAAAGTCAACAAAATTGTCTTGCCACTTGGCACATATCAGTTTCTATAAATAAAAAAACACACCGTCAAAAATCGACTTATATAGGTGAGTATTTTGGGTTTATTTTTGTTCTAATATCTTAAATGTCTGTACCCATGGAATTCTATAAGCTCACAAAATCACAAAAGATTATACTAGCAGAAATTTCACTGTTTTCAGTATATAAATCTATTTAATGAATGGTGTAGTAAAACTTATTAGATGATTATTAATCGCCAGGTTAATACTTTATTACTACACAGTATCAAATCTGTATACAATGTTTCAACATTCTATGGCTTATAGATTTATGTTTCCATGGTATTAGTATTAAAAGTTACAGTAAACACTAGTCTACATCATGGTCTGATACAGTATATACAACTCTTCAGATATCTACCAAGAGTATTGATATCATGCTGACTTTGAGAATGCACTTGATACAGTGAACACTATGCACTTGATATGAACACTATGCACTTGATACAATGAACACTATGCACTTGATGTAGTGAACACTATGACTTGAAACAGTGAAAACAATGCACTTGATACAGTGAACACTATGCACTTGATACAATGAACACTATGCACCTGATACAATGAACACTATGCACCTGATACAATGAACACTATGCACTTGATACACTGTTTTATATATATATATATATATAGTTACTTTATACCTCTAGAGCAGCTATTGGTCTGCCGGAAGCCAGGAACAAATCTTGAGCCAAATTGAATTCACCAAGATACATAGCAATGTAGCCTGATAATAAGTTCTTGTCCTCAATATTCTGAAAGTAAGAGAAGTTGATATAAATACACCATGTACAACACACAGGACAAAGACTTTAGAGAAACATTTACAAAACTACAGTACTGCTCATTGAGCATGGGTTTATCTCTCTACAACTTGAACACATACATAAACACACAATGACAGAACATCGAGGCTTTAAATACTACCGTCCCATTGACAAGTTACAGGGTTATAATGGCAGGAAGGAAAGTGGTCTAATAAAACTTTAAAGACAAATATTTACATTGCAAGTATAAGCTGTCTTTAAACACATGTTGCATAAGAAGGGTTCCCTGTCTGGTTATATACAACATAAAAGACATCACGTCTATTGGGTGCTTTTTCTGTTATTTAACAGTAGGCTTTATTTTTCTTCTAAGTAAGATCGGAATATACTGTGGATTATTTCTGAAGGTATAGATATTTGCGATGACCTGTTGGGATAGATATTTATCTATACATGTTAGTATAGATATTTACCTAGATATGACATAATGATATAGATATTTACCTTGACATGTTAGTATAGATATCTATCTTGACATGTTAGTATAGATATCTACCTTGACATGTTGGTAAAGATATCTACTTTGACATGTTAGTATAGATATCTACCTTGACATATTAGACCAGATATCTAATTTGACATGTTAGTATAGATATCTACCTTGACATATTAGACTAGATATCTACCTTGACATGTTAGTATATATATCTACCTTGACATATAAGTAAAGATATCTACCTTGACATGTTAGTATAGATATCTACCTTGACATATTAATATAGATATCTACCTTGCCATGTTAGTATAGATATTTACTTTGACATATTAGTATAGATATCTAACTTGACATGTTGGTATAGATATCTACATTAAAATGTTAGTATAGATATTTACTTTCACATGTTGGTATAGATATCTTCCATTGACACATTAATATAGATATCTACCTTCACATTTTAGTATAGATATTTACCTTGACCAGTTGGTATAGATATCTACCTGACATGTTGGTATAGATATTTACCTTGACATGTTGGTATAGATATCTACCTGACATGTTGGTATAGATATCTACCTGAAATGTTGGTATAGATATTTACCTTGACCTGCTGAAGAGATGCCACCATTCCTACATCAGCAATTTCTCTATAAACCCTGATAGCTAAAACAAACAGAGTTAAAATTACTCAAATGTCATATCACAAAGGCATATCTTCATAAGTTTGACTTCCTGGTCTTAGATTCAGAACATAACACAGTGATAAAAGAAAGATAAGCTTCCATCAACTATAATGTAAGTAAGTTTAATGAAAGCAGACTATTTAACATATTGGCTGATAGAGTTCTGGATCATCAAGTATTCCTTATACAAACACTCTCATCAAATCTTGAAATTATATTTTCATAAATTCTTAGTTATGACAATATCATTTTTACAATATCAAAATTTTGATTAACTGCCAAGTATCCTTGCTTTGACATTTACAGATCTATTACATACAAATTCAACTTTGAGATAGAAGCTGATCTTCAACTAACCAAAATCTATTTCAATGGCCTGCAGAGCTCCTTTTCCTAACTCTATCCATGCCACGATATCATTCAGGTGGTGACAAAAGACCCACACATCTTTAAATCGTCTCAGCTTAATTCCTTGAGTCAATGCCATCTTCATCTGTAATAAAATAATAAAACCATTGTGTGTTAAAGATATTGAAGGGAAGTACAAAATAAATTAAAATAAATCTATGAAAGTTTGACATGAACAAATTAAAATATTTGCTTGAATTATGTGTACATTATCTCAAGTGCATGATGCACACATTTTTTGTAGGTGCTTATTATTCATAGTATAATGTGGTATATGTGACGGGTGTTTCTAGCAAGCTTTTGTAAATCCTCTGGCTTCATGATTTTTAGACTTATGGTTTGGATTTATCCATCATCTTTACATAA
Source organism: Pteria penguin (assembly GCA_035048485.1). Lineage (NCBI taxonomy): Eukaryota > Metazoa > Mollusca > Bivalvia > Pterioida > Pteriidae > Pteria > Pteria penguin. The sequence continues at coordinate 2,477,393 of CM068585.1, forward strand.
GAAATATATAAGAAATGTATAAACTTTCTTTCTCTCAATAACATTCAACGTCTGCACAAGAACATCTGTCTAAATGATGACACTGATGACACTTACTGACGAAGTCAGAATACCTTATAAAACATACATAAGTTATGTCTTAAAAAAAAAATTAATGTTTTCAACAACTGTTTCTTCAATGTTTAATACATGTAAATAGACATATAACCTAAAATTAAGACATACGATACACTTGTACAAATGTATATTTTGGAATGTAGAAAATAACCACGTACTGGTATATACAGAGAAAGTCATCTGTTTAGCCATACCTGGGTAATTATTGGGTTTTAAACATCTTTTGAAACTTAACTACAATCATTACACCAAGTAAATTTTTTCCGGTGACACTGGCTTCTGAGTTTACATGACCCAGCTACTATGACAACAGATGTAAAAGATAAAAGGTGCATCAAGGTACACGCTGGACATTTAACCAGCCAATCTCAACTCTACATTCGGCCACTAACTTTATACTGAATTTCATTCTGCATATTATACATTCAATGTTAAGTTTTTCTAGATTTTTGATATTTTTTCCAACTATGGGGGAGTGAACTAAACACAAGTGATTGCACAAAGTGACAATGAATACAAAAGATGTGTTTATAAATTAAACCGTCTTTCACTATTAAGGGAGATGACCTATGCAATTCATCTCTCTTTGTTGACCTCCCTTTCCTATACACCCACCAAATTTTTACCTGTATATGGTAATAGTTTTCAATATTTTTCTCATATTATATTTCTTATTAATTTGTGTTTCCATCATCAATCATAATCCAAAATCTCAAAAATGTTAACTTCCCTATTTCATAATAAAGATCTCCTACATATTGATATAAATGCAGATAATGTTGTTACCTCATATTTCATTTTTCATGTTTTTTGTATTAGATGTTAATCTTAATTTGAAAGTACATATACCCAAGTGACAAGTTATCGATTTATATTTCATTATTAACACTTAGAAAATCATCAATATTTATAGGAACACATGTTGCCCACTATAAATTTAAGACAGAGCAACAAACACCAAAGTGGTGATCCCTATACTGATATGCTGGTGACATAAAACTGAATTTGTTTTCTGTTTAATCAATAAATCTAATGAATAATTGTCACGATCTTTAAACTTACGTTATTTGGAGACATATCCTCTATATTTTCTGAGAATAAAGCAGAATGTGTGTCCAGAATTTGGGTCTGTATTCTGCCACTAGACGTCTGTAGAGTTACCTCTCCATTGTAAAGCATGATGGGAATCATACCATACGGTAACTTACTCTCTCCTACATACTCAACAGTGGATCCTACAAAAAATGGAAAATGTGTTTGTGAAACACTAAGCCTCAATTTGCAGCTATCTATTACATATAAAGGATGCAAGGTAATAAACTTTGATGTCAAGCACTAGTAGGGCATGCTTACCAAAATGTGAAATCTGTACCACTTACAGCTTATATTTCAATTTTGTAAACAAGAACCTAACCAACCAGTCGACTGAAAAATCTCTACAGAGGGCAATGCACTGAGATATCTCAGGTTCAAACCCCATGAGTGATTCTATCCTGCTCTTTAGCTGAGACAGTAAAAACTGAGATCTCATATCCTGGTCGATGTTGGCACAATAAGTATCTCTCATGACATTGAGAGTCCACTGCATCCGTGGAAATTTCTGTACAGATATCAAGCACATGCTGTCCCCATATAAGTGAAATAATTTCATGAGCATACCAAAACTCATCTGATATAAAGCTAACTTGAATCTGGCCATCACATGATGGAGGAATTAAAATGTCAGACCCTAAATAACATAGCTATGCTTGCTCCAAAGATAGATTGTATGATTATGTGTCAAGATAAATGATTTATATGTATGGATATTGAAATGCTATAAATAACATCAATGTACCTTTGATCGATTTGTATGTATGGACATCAGAATGCTATAAATAACATCAATGTACCTTTGATCGATTTGTATGTATGGACATCAGAATGCTGTAAATAACATCAATGTACCTATGACTGAACTGTATAGATGGGTACTGAAATACTTTAAATAACATCAATGTTCCTTTGATTGATTGTATGTACAGACACTGGAATATTATGAATAACAATAATGTACCTTTGGTTGATTCTCGGCAGTAGAGGTAAGTATACATCTTCTCCTCATCATAAGTAATGAACACACCCTGTAGATATAAAGTAATAGGGAGTAATGCAGATATCAAGTAATATGGAGTAATGTGGATATCAAGTAATATGGAGTAATGTAGATATAAAGTAATATGGAGTAATGTGGATAAAAAGTGATATGGAGTAAGGTAGATATCAAGTAATATGGAGTAATGTGAATATCAAGTAATATGGAGTGATGTAGATATAAAGTAATATGGAGTAATGTGGATATCAAGTAATATGCAGTAATGTGGATATCAAGTAATATGCAGTAATGTGGATATCAAGTAATATGGAGTAATGTGGATATCAAGTAATATGTAGTAAGGTAGATATAAAGTAATATGGAGTAATGTGGATATCAAGTAATATGGAGTAATGTGGATATCAAGTAATATGGAGGAATGTAGATATAAAGTGATATGGAGTAATGTAGATATAAAGTAATATGGAATAATGTGGATAAAAAGTGATATGGAGTAAGATAGATATCAAGTAATATGGAGTAATATGGATATCAAGTAATATGGAGTGATGTAGATATAAAGTAATATGGAGTAATGTGGATATCAAGTAATATGGAGTAATGTGGATATAAAGTAATATGCAGTAATGTGGATATAAAGTAATATAGAGTAATGTAAATATAAAGTAATATGGAGTAATGTGGATATAAAGTAATATGGAGTAATGTGGATATCAAGTAATATGCAGTAATGTGGATATAAAGTAATATAGAGTAATGTAAATATAAAGTAATATGGAGTAATGTGGATATAAAGTAATATGGAGTAATGTAGATATAAAATAATATGGAGTAATGTGGATATAAAGTAATATGGAGTAAGGTAGATATAAAGTAATATGGAGTAATGTGGATATCAAGTAATATGGAGTAATGTAGATATCAAGTAATATGGAGTAATGTAGATATAAAGTGATATGGAGTAATGTGGATATCAAGTAATATGGAGTAATGTGGATATCAAGTAATATGGAGTAATGTAGATATAAAGTGATATGGAGTAATGTGGATATAAAGTAATATGGAATAATGTGGATAAAAAGTGATATGGAGTAATGTGGATATCAAGTAATATGGAGTAATGTGGATATCAAGTAATATGGAGTGATGTAGATATAAAGTAATATGGAGTAATGTGGATATCAAGTAATATGGAGTAATGTGGATATCAAGTAATATGGAATAATGTAAATATAAAGTAATATGGAGTAATGTGGATATCAAGTAATATGGAGTGATGTGGATATAAAGTAATATGGAGTAATGTGGATATCAAGTAATATGGAGTAATGTGGATATCAAGTAATATGGAGTAATGTGGATATCAAGTAATATGGAGTAATGTGGATATAAAGTAATATGGAGTAATGTGGATATAAAGTAATATGGAGTAATGTGGATATAAAGTAAGATGAAGTAATGTGGATATCAAGTAATATGGAGTGATGTGGATATAAAGTAATATGGAGTAATGTGGATATAAAGTAATATGGAGTAATGTGGATATCAAGTAATATGGAGTAATGTGGATATCAAGTAATATGGAGTAATGTAGATATAAAGTGATATGGAGTAATGTGGATATCAAGTAATATGGAGTAATGTGGATATAAAGTAATATGGAGTAATGTGGATATAAAGTAATATGGAGTAATGTGGATATCAAGTAATATGGAGTAATGTGGATATAAAGTAATATGGAGTAAGGTAGATATAAAGTAATATGGAGTAATGTGGATATAAAGTAATATGGAGTAATGTGGATATAAAGTAATATGGAGTAATGTGGATATAAAGTAATATGGAGTAATGTGGATATCAAGTAATATGGAGTAATGTGGATATAAAGTAATATGGAGTAATGTGGATATCAAGTAATATGGAGTGATGTAAATATAAAGTAATATGGAGTGATGTGGATATCAAGTAATATGGAGTAATGTAGATATAAAGTAATATGGAGAAATGTAAATAAAAAGTAATATGGAGTTATACATCTTGAATGCCATATTTCATTTTTCTCAGACGATTCTCCTTGCATACAGAACACTGACCAATAAATGGTAGTTTACAGTATTCTCTTTCCATTGCATAGTGTAGCTTCTGATATAATTACTACGGCATAATATTTTCCTTATCAGCACCAATAGTATTGATAGTATTGTAATTAGCTTTAGTTATATACTACAATAAGGATCAAGTTAAAGCACAAGTAAATTCTTTGTCTTTAATGGAAATAAGCAAAATCATAGAAGACAGCTATCAATGTTTTTGAGTAGCAATTATGAATTATCTTTAAGTAAACATCATGTATAATAACAAGAATGCATATTCATATTACCGACTTATGAATACAGATCAAAAGTAGCAGATTATTTTACATTCAGTATAGATTGTAATCTCACCTTGTCTGGAGTCCAGTTCTCCCATACAGCTCCGCGGGTCGTATTGGAAAAGTTTGGTATCTCTAATGTCTGATCATTGACCTGCAAGTCCAAAACTTCATCACAAATAAAACGTATACTGTATCAAGAACTACATTAATCAATTCCTGTCGTATGGATTTTAAATTAAAATTGTTCATTACAATATAAGATATTTTGTTCAATCACTTACAGGGTTGTAGACAAAGCCGTCACTTTTCTCGTCTATAAATACCAATCTGGAACCTCCACTATCTGGAAAGAGGCTTCTAATACCCGCTACATGCCGAAATTCATTCACAAAGTTCCAATCTTCTATGTAGAAATAGTTCAGACCACCATTCTAAAAAGGAAAATTTAAATTAAGAATCAAAAGCAAAAACCTAGAGTTAAATTTCTTACCATATAAGTACTCTTTGTTATAACTATAATTTTAATTTTTGAAAATAAAGTGACTGTAATTTGCAACTACTCATTGCAACATCGGCATGTTGTACATGATTAGGTGTCACATATCTTCAGTGTTAACGTATAATTAATTAACGATACAAAATACAACAACTTAACAAATTGAAGTCCACTAACAATATAACAATACATGAGTTTCAATTCAATTTTCTTCCATATAATACAGTAACATACAATAATTCCTGAATAAACAACAATTGCTCATTGCCATTTATTATCAGCAAATTCAGTTACTTTTAATTAGTGCTGACTAGATTCATGATATCGAATTTAAAAGCACTTTTCCCGAAAAAGTACTGACACTGATTGGATGATGTAAACAAAATTAATCAGAAAGTATATGCTAAAAGGTCTAATTATATACATCTAATTTTTATAACTGAATAGGATAAAACTGAAAGAAGCAAACAACAAAACTAGGAACTTTGTAATCAGAAATGACTACAATAAAACCCATGGTTTTATCATAGTAATGATCACATTACATATCTTGGTAGATTATTTGTTAAACATTTATCTTGTGAATCACTTCTGGGTTTTTTCATTTTACTCTTTTTCTTTTTTTTCCTTTTATCATAACATGTCAGTCTGTGACCTATGTCCAAGAGTGTCGACACACCTAAACTTACATCTGTTCCATAGATCAGGAAGTCAGGGGTTAAGCTGTGACAAGTAACTCTAGAGTCATCATTACTGGGATCTGGAAACAGTCTGGTTTCCCTTTCATCTGTGGTACCAGTTGTCTCCCCTTCAATCTATCATCAGTATAACATGATATTTAAAACACTGTAAGTATGTTCATACTACTTAAATTCTACAATCTAAATGAAAGGTGTCAAATATTTGATATCAAAGATATTCTTAAATAATGACTAACTAAGATGATATATATATATATTCATTTTGAATTATAAAGTAAATCTTTTCTCTTCCCTCTTCAAGGGCATATCTTTGAGAGTACTATACATATATGAATGACCTGGATATTACAATCTATTATTACAGAATAGAGAAAAATCATCATAATTTTAAATAAATGACACAAGCATCAGGACATAATGTTAGTTTGTAGCATTATACCATATGAAGCTGAACTTTGCCCTCAAACCCCACAGCAGCATAATCTGAATTAAGATGTATACTATTGACTGTTCCCAGGTATTCTCTGTCCTTCAATCTCTCCACCCCTACAAAATCAAATGAACTCTGATTTTATTAAACTTCCCTAAGAATGTATAATTTCAAATTTCATTTATCTCCGTAACAGTTTGTATATGAAGAACTACCATAATCGAAACATTTGAATGATGATAAAATTTCCACAATCTTCACGTTATGTAGCATCACATTATAAACAATCTCAGTAATATACACAATACTTCTACTCCTATCATATTCAGAAGTGTGATTCAATAGCTTACATCCATACGAGACAAAAATTACCCAATATCTCATTTTATATGCATTTTTTACTCATTTAATTCCTAACCTCATGTTTTAAAGATTACCTTTAACAAGTTGGCAATTTATTGAGAAATGATATCATATGGTTTGATATGTGGTCACACTGTATAATCCGTGAAGAAGATTATATAAAGTATGCACCACATCTAACCTTATCATTTCTAAATTAACTGCATAATTGTTAAAGATAATCCATATGATTCAATTCAAGACAAAAATAACTTGGTTTCACGTTTTAATTCTCAACAATAGATTCATTTCAAACCATAAACTGAACAAAACAAAAATGGAAGAATACATCATGTTAGCAGTTCTGGAAGTAGGCATGTCTAAGGAACCTAACCAATTTATAGAGTATAAAACAAAAACTCAACCAATCACATCTGCTGTTTTATATGAAATTAAATTATCACTTATTAAAAATAAATCAAACCTGAATCTCCAAGAAGGTAAAACCATGCTCTATTATTCATGCCACATGCTAGATGAAAGGGTCCAATACCCAGGAAGGACGGCTCTACATCGATAGGAATGGTCAGGGGTTGATCCTGCAATAGTATCAATTATACTATACATACAGGTATCATGTATCTAAATCGGGTTAACAACGGACATTTAGAAACAAAACAATCCTATTATGTTAGAATAGGGATGCATATTAATTCTATTTATTTTTGAAAGATCCCATTTTCACAAGCATTAAAACAAAAAATCAACAGTATAACTTGCATCTATCAGAATATTCAAAGGTTAGTTCACTATGAAACTTAATGTTTTATCTCAGGCAAATTAGCAAAGCATGGCACCATGTATTTTTCAAACTACACCATGCCCTTTTTATGTGTGTCATGTCCTTCTTTGCCCCAAATCTTTATTTTTATAAACTGAAAAAGACTGAAGGTCATTCATGTAAGATAGGGGCCCTAAATGATTGTGATTTAAAGGGCTAGTGAAATCCCTAGACATGTTATATGTTGTCAGATGTTGGCTAAACATCATCCGTAAAGCTATGTCATCTGTTTGACTCCATACATATCACCTACGTATTGTCTGTTACTTTATTTATTGATTGACACATCTTAATTAGCATTACTTAGATAGATATGATTAACATTTTACATCCGTACATTACCATAGATAGAGACGGTTGTCAATTGTAGAAATATGGATTCTTTTTACCATATTTGAAAATATCAAATGAAAAAGAATGTTTATCGCTTTCAAATGCCATTGTTCGTGGATTAACCAAAAAATTTAACAATTAATAATAATAATTCAGTAATTATGATCTCATTACTTCATCCACTGATGCTACTGGATTTAAGTAAGATCATTTAACTAGTTTTCTCTATTTGGCAACATATTATTAAAAATTCACTTTCCACATTTCCTATGATATTTTGGTATCTTGTCTAGTTATACCTGGTAAATGGAGTTTCAGAACATCTCATTTTGTTACAAGAATATTATCACATCATTCTAAAGCAGCAGCCACAACAACAGAAGCAAATGGCATACAACACTGCTCCTCTCTATCAGTCTAAGAACTTAACAATATGAATATAAAAACATAACTTACTAGTAACTCTAAATTACAAAGTATTTACTATAAGTGTGTCAATAAACGTAAATGAGCATTAATCACTATTACCATTATCATTAACTGTATAATTTGTACTGCAATAAATTTTATTAGGGTCAGCACAACTGCATGCCATATGGATAATTGCTACCAGATTTTATTAGGGTTGGCACAACTGCATGCCATATAGACCATTGCTATCAGATTTTATTAAAGGTTGGCACAACTGCATGCCACATAGATAATTGTTATTAGATTTTATTAGGGTTGGCATAACTGCATGCCATATAGATAGTTGCTATCAGATTTCAGATTTTATAAAGGTCAGCACTATTGCATGCCATACAGATAATTGTTATCAGATTTTATTAGGGTTGGCAAAACTGCATGCCATATAGATAATTGAAATCAGATTTTATTAGGGTCAGCATAACTGCATGCCATACACATATTTGCTATCAGATTTTATTAGGGTTGGCACAACTGCATGCCATATAGATAACTGTTATCAGATCTTATTAGGGTTGGCACAACTGCATGCCATATAGATAGTTGCTATCAGTTTTTAGATTTTATTAGAGTCAGCACAACTGCATGCCATCAATATTTGCTATCAGATTTTATTAGGGTTGGCACAACTACATGCCATATAGATAATTGAAATCAGATTTTATTAGGGTTAGCATAACTGCATGCCATACAGATATTTGCTATCAGATTTTATTAGGGTTGGCACAACTGCATGCCATATAGATAATTGAAATCAGATTTTATTAGGGTCAGCATAACTGCATGCCATACAGATATTTGCTATCAGATTTTATTAGGGTTGGCACAACTGCATGCCATATAGATAATTGTTATCAGATTTTATTAGGATTTGTATAACTGCATGCCATATAGACCATTGCAATCAGATTTTATTAGGGTCAGCACAACTGCATACCATATAGATAATTGTTATCAGATTTTATTAGGGTTGGCACAACTGCATGCCATATAGATAGTTGCTATCAGATTTTATTAGGGTTGGCACAACTACTTGCCATATAGATAATTGAAATCAGATTTTATTAGGATTGGCACAATTACTTGCCATATAGATCACTGTTATCAGATTTTATTAGGGTCAGCACAACTGCATGCCATACAGATAATTGTTATCAGATTTTATTAGGGTTGGCACAACTGCATGCCATATAGACCATTGCTATCAGATTTAATTAGGGTTGGCACAACTGCATGCCTTATAGATAATTGGTATTAGATTTTATTAGGGTTGGCACAACTGCATGCATGCCATATAGATAATTACTATCAGATTTTATTAGGGTTGGCACAACTGCATGCACTATAGAAGATTGCTATCAGATTTTATTAGAGTTGGCACGACTGCATGCCATACAGATAATTGATATCAGATTTTATTAGAGTTGGCACGACTGCATGCCACATTGATCACTGCTATCAGATTTTATTAAGAGTTGGCACGACTGCATGCCATACAGATAATTGCTATCAGATTTTATTAGGGTTGGCACGACTGCATGCCATACGGATAATTGCTATCAGATTTTATTAAGAGCTTTGCATTTAAGTATATTAACTGTAACTGGAACATTTTCAATCACATGCAAAATCCCAAGAGATGCTCTTAGAAAACTGAAAATTAGCATGAATATAATACAGCTGTAAAAATTTACAAACTGGAAATTTAAATGATAAAAATAATGTAATATCTGATAGACATTAAGTTACAATTCATATCATTGTGAAAGAGAATTGAATCTGAAGAGAATTTAGATTTCTTGAATATTACAAATTAGATGAAGTACGACTGTTTACACACTTAATAGTCTGAGTTAAGAAAATATTGAAATATTGCAATTTTAAACTCAATTTACAAAAGTGGTTGCAAACAGGGCCCTCTAAAAAATACCATGTTACAAAGTACCCTTTTCATGTACAAATTTGTGTGCCCTTTAAGCTGTGGAAGAAGTTAAATATGTACATGTTGGTTCCTTCATGGTATTGCCCTACCACAAACTGAATCCTGAATTCAGAATGTGGTCTGGCAATCCCAAAGGCTAGACAAAGAGCCATTTCTTCACTACTAAATTCCAGTGAATTATACTCACTTGACTGACATTGTCCTCAATTGTGACCTCCAGAAGAGAGGTCAGATGGGCTATGCGGGTAATATGGGAAGAAGCCAACATGGGAAGCCGTGTCAAATAGATATGAAGATTGCCCTTTTGTGTGGACACTGCTAGAAGTTGACCATCATCTGACCAATTCAGTTTATCCAATCCTCTTTCATCTTCCATGTTAATAATGGCAAACATCTCTTTAAGGTCAGAGAGATCATGAATCTTTATACTGTAATGAATACAGCAACCAATGTATTAAAATTGTAGTCAATCATTGTTTTATAATAAATATTGTCCTATACACAAAATAATTGCATTCAAATCAACAAATATAAATTTTGATAAATTTATTAAAGTGAGAATTAAAGGCTGTACTGTACTGTTGTATAGCATTAGTTGGTTTGTGTTTAAGGATGATCACTTGAATGTTACAAAGTATAAAGCATTCAAAACCTTAAGGTTTTCTAAAGTACCTGAATTGTTAACTGATTTGATGTAAATATATTTGGGGGTCAGTGTCGATTTTTCAAAGTTGTAACCAAAAATAGAACAACGGATTGTTTGCTTCTTTCTTAAGAGACATTTTAACATTTTCAAATCGGTTTTGTGTTTAGTGCCAAAAATGGTAATAAGATAGAAAAAGTTTAAAAAAAAAACTGTAAAAAAGATAATAATATCAATGTTTTTAAGAAAAATTACCAATAATTAAATTTTATTTCAGATCAGAAATGAGAAAAAGTAATTCAACTACAAATGCAGCAAAATTTGCAATTTTTGATTAAAAAAATCACCACAAACGAATATTTATCTTTTCATAATTTTACACTTAAAATCAAATTGGGTTATTACTCTTTCAATTGATGCATAGAAAAGTATAGGTCAACGTTGATATAAAAGAGATACAACATACTGACAACAATGAGGTCAATCAATACTTAGTCCAACTTAATCACGGATGATTCCAAAAGAGATCAGAGTCAACAATGAAGTCAGTGTTTAGTACCAGTCAATCACTGAGGACCAAAACAGAGGTAAGAGACAACAATGAAGTCAGTGTTTAGTACCAGTCAATCACTGAGGACCAAAACAGAGGTAAGAGACAACAATGAAGTCAGTGTTTAGTACCAGTCAATCACTGAGGACCAAAACAGAGGTAAGAGACAACAATGAAGTCAGTGTTTAGTCCCACTTAGTCACTGAGGACTAAAATAGAGGTAAGAGGGTACAGACACTAAAATGAGTTCAATCAGCGCTTAGTCCACTTTGCCACTAACGACCCCAAAAGAGTCCAGGACTACAGTAAATTTAAGCAGTGCTTTGTACATTTAACAACAGAGGTCTTCAGAAATGTTAGCCAACTCGGCTACGGAGACCTCTGTTACCAGGACTGAAGAAATAAAGATCCCTGATCAGAACCGTACCAGTTATCTCCACATGAAGCTGCTTTATTCAGTGAAATAGAGATGGCAATACAGGTCAAGTTGTCCTTGTGGTTTCGTGCCTGAAACAATTCCTGTCCTATCTCTTTCATATGGGTTGATATGACGACAAAATATCCATGAGAGAAACCAATCATAATGTATCCATCTCCATACCTACAAAATCAATCAAGATTGAAAAATATCATACAGAAAAAATAAAAGAATGACAACAAGTAGTCATAGGTAAAGTTTACGGAGGTATTAAGTTCATTACAAACAATGATTGGATAATTCATTAAAAGATATTGCGATCAAAATATCCATTTAAAGTTGGATTTTATAGAAATGATACATAAAAAAGTTCTTTAAAATCTTAGAAATGCTTAAGTAAACACATTCTTCTGCAGAAGGTCTTCATATACTGATGTGTTCATGTATTTTTCTGTATACATCATGTAATCGACCGAGACACAACACACATATATAAATGGGAAAAAAAAGGAAAATACAGAAGTGAGGTGTATCTGTCAGAATGAGCTGTTTGGTTAACACCACACCAGGACTATTTCACTTATATGATAGCTATGAAAGTTAAGAGCTAAGGAACCACACTTTACCTCATTAACCACTGACAACTCGTACTGTCTAGATTCTAGTGATCACACTTTACCCCACTAGCCACTGACAACTCATACTGTCTATATTCTAGTGATCACACTTTAGCTCACTAACCACTGACAACTCATACTGTCTATATTCTAGTGATCACACTTTACCCCACTAGCCACTGACAACTCATACTGTCTATATTCTAGTGATCACACTTTACCTCACTAACCACTGACAACTCATACTGTCTATATTCTAGTGATCACACTTTACCCCACTAGCCACTGACAACTCATACTGTCTATATTCTAGTGATCACACTTTACCTCACTAACCACTGACAACTCATACTGTCTATATTCTAGTGATCACACTTTACACTACTAGCCACTGACAAACAATACTGTCTATATTCTAGTGATCACACTTTACTCCACTAGCTACTGACAACTCATAATAAGAATAAGAATATTTATTTAATGTCAGTAGTATAGAAACAATACAACACAAGCTCTTACGAGCTTTTGACCGACATAAATAAAGTCTATATTCTACTGATTCAGACTTTACCCCACTAGTCACTGACGACTCAGACTGTATTCATTCTATTGATCACACCTTACCCCACTAACCACTGACAACCCATACTGTCTATATTCTAGTGATCAAACTTAAACCCACAAGCCACTGACAACCCATACTGCCTATACGCTATTGATTAAGATTTTACCCTACTCGCCACTGACAAACTATACTGTAAGTAATCTATTAATTCATAAATATCTGCGTATATGACTTTATTATACCACTTGTAAGATATAATATTTCCATATCTCTGTTGAAATGCCAGCTCTATCGGGTTCTCTGGATCATTCAGATTGTACAGAAACAACGTCTTCTTTCCAATGACCACGCTCACCTGAATATACAATGATACACAAAACAGATGTAAAAGTGTGGATTTTACACTTAAGTTAACTTGAATGTTGTAAAATATATCAAATATAACAAATTTATAGGTTACCATAGAAGAGTGAAGTACAAAATTACTATGAATTTTGATCAATTGAATTACACATCTTAAATGAAGTTGTTATTTTTTCCCATTAGATACGGACTATTTTTTAAACAGCACTTACGGTGTTTTCTCCGATTTGACTTCTCTCATCTCCCTTCATTTCCGAGAACTGTACATCCTGAGGATTGGCTCTTACAGAGGTTTGTCGAATGGTATCTCCCTCTACATTACTAACAGATATCGTGTTGTCATCACTGGCAAGAGCTAGTAGATTCTCATTGCTCCATGAACCACATGTTATACGCCGTGTGTGTTTACCCAAGATAGGCACTTTCCTACACCATAAAACTTTCAATTTACTCTCAATCATTTACTTATGATCTTCAGTTAGACAGGTTTTTAAGCATTTTAAAAAATTCAAAATTCTAAAAAGGCTAGTACATGTAATGATTAATTTTGGTCTTCTTTACCTGGAGGTTTGGTGATTATAAATCAGCAAGTTGCCTTTCTGTGTTCCTATAGCTAGGTAAGGACCAGCCTTTGCCCACAACAGAAATGTCAAGGTATCTCTAAAATGAATGGTGAAAATTTCAAGATTGATGTAGAACCATACTGTAAAAAGCAAATTCAGAGAATTGTGGTCCCCCGCTTCTATCAGTAAGGGTGCAGTGATCTGCGACATATTGTCATGGTTGTGCATATCTACAGATACATGCCAAATATGAAGGCCTTACGTCTTACGGTAAGAAAGTTACACTGAAGTAGGTCAAGGGTCACAGTGAAGGTCACTTGATTAAAAAAATCTGGTAGCAACAGGAAAGCTATTGCAATTAGGGACACAGATGCCAAACATGAAGGCCCTATGTTTTACAGTTGAAAAGTTATATTGAAGTAGGTCAAAGGTCACAGTCAAAGTCACATGATAAAAATCTTGGTACCAACGGAAAGGTATTGCAATAAGGGACATACATGCCAAATATGAAGGCCCTACGTCTTACCATTTAAAAGTTATGACGAAGGTTAAAGTTTTTGTGACAGACAGAGAGACAGGCAGGCGGACAGACAGAATGATGGATGGACAAACAGACGAATGAGATTTAATGTCCCCAGCCTTTCGCAAAAAGCAGGGGACAATAAAGAGACTGAATAGTCCAAAGGAATTGCATGTACATTTAAATATATAACTGAATTGAATTGAATTTTGCATTAATATGTGTACATGTTTATAGCCATAATACCATAAATAAGACAAGACAGATCAGGAATGTGACAGAAACTTGTGTTATGTAAACTTCTAACTTCACTGACAAGTTTTCTTTATATAAAGCTGATTCTAACATTTTCATGTGGAAAATGGTGTCACAGGATATTGTTTAGTCTTTACACTATATTTTTCTGCTCAATCTTTATTTTTGCAAGTCATTACATCAAAAAGGATAGCTATATACAATTATCAATTTTTGACTGAGTATATATGTTTAGATATGAACTGGATTTAGAAATACAGAGTTCCTGAAAGATTTTCAACAGGTGCAGGACATGGGTCCTACAAATAAGAAATATTTGCAGGACCTACAAAATTTTTGCCTGACATTTTGGAAAATACTGTACAAACATATTCATAATGATTATATTTTTTTAATTATATTAATTCCATTCATCTCAAAGTTCATAAACTAGGTTTTTAACAAGGACAGCAGTGAATGTCCGCTCCAGGTGTTTTTCTTTTTCATATTGTTTTCTCTCTGATGCTTTTCCCCAGTCGTCTGTCACTTTAAAGTCAGTGTGGCCTAGTGGATAAAGTGCTCAGCTCATGATTGAGAGGTCCTGGTTCGACTCTTGCCCTGGATGCACCAGTGTTCTGTCTTTCGAATGAGACAGTGAAAACCATAGTCCCGTGTCACGGTAGGCGTAGCACATAAAAGATCCCTCACTGCTTCGGGTGGGTCCGTTGCAAAGGTCTAAATTTGTATGCAATGCATCAGGCAGATGCTGTCACCATAAACGTAAAATAATTGACGTAAAACAATATTCAATCAATCAATGTTATATTCCTTTAGTTACATAAACATGTAAAAATATACACCATCCATTAACATTTTAGTTTTAGTCATTTTTTAATATCACCACTGAATTCATTATTGAGTGTAAATTGAAATATCAAGAAACAGATTTAATGAAAAGAGAATACATGTTTGTAACATACCTCAGACCGCTGTCAATTTGATGTGTTTTCAATGAGTTGGCATCCCAAAGTGTCACCACACCATTCCTGTCATTGATAATGGCTAAGGTGTCGCCATCTTTATCCCATCCCATACCAGAAATTGAACTGTTCAGCAAATTAATTTAATATCCCATTATAATATAAGGAAAAAGGATATTGTTCAATTTTAAGATAAGGTGAAACAGACATCATTTGAAGTTGGCATGCCATTTTGACGATAAACATAAGTTTTGATGAGCTTTTAAAGATCAGTATAAGCACATGTACAGATCAACAATAACAAAAGACGCATGCAAATTAACACAAGTTTTGCTTACGCAGTATTCTTAAGATATATTGTTATAAAATGATATCGATAATCTTTACATAATTATAAACTTGATATAAATATAAAACATACAAATGAAATTTTGATACATGAATTATTTGTTTATCAATTTTCATCAAATTTGTACTTACCCTGGCATGTTGATTTCTTCTTTAATGTCACCATGTCTGTCATATATTCTCACAATGTTATCAGAACTGTAAATGATATATTGTACATTTTTCACTGACAGTTTCAATATCAATACAAATGATGAGGTGGAATGCTTCAGTATCTGTGTCATTCATGCATGCTTATCATATAAACTTTCAAATGTATTCATTAAGAAAACATTCTTTCAAAATTTGATACTAAAAGGCTTCAAGTTGTACCATGCATGTACCGTGGACATTGGATTTGGGCGTGTAAAGCCGCGGACACGCGTGGACACTGTCCCTGTATATCGGCCATATTGAACGCGTATATAGGTGGTCATTTACCTGTGTCCGCGCCGTCAGACGGTCAAACATGGACATAAAATATGTCCCGGTAAATGGGTATGATAGTGCTAAAAAGGCAGCGACCTTATGATGATGCGTATTGTGTTTGTTCAGTGAAGCATGAAAAATAACGAAATTAGACTTAAAGATATCTCGATTAATAATCATTTAACATCTTTTTAAATCTCCTCTGCTTGATTACACAATGAACATTTGAAATGTATCTTAAGATATTCTGCTATTCTAAATATTTTTAAAACTAGAACGCATTTTTTATATAAAAATTGAAAATATAGTGCGCACCTGGAGCACGGACGTATATAATGTTTTAGATATATACGTCCCTGTTTTGACGTATAACTACGTTCTTTATACCCGTTTATCTACTTGTCGTAAAAGTGCATCAATGGTATTTGAATGAAATCGGTAAAGACAAGCTGATTGGTCATTGTACAGATACCTGTATAAGTGTGATTTAAAAGAGAAAACTGAAGACATCTGACAAAGCTGTATGACGAAAGTCACCAAGGACATGCATACAAAAAATGCTTTATTATTCCGAGAGTGTACAGAGTTTCTTTGTAATACCTATTTCGGACTCTTAATTAAAGAAGGCAACGATCCGAATTGAAGAGCGCAATTACTACTTGTGGGTTCAGTACAGTAAAGCCTACTTTAAAATCAAATAAATTCATATTATATGTGATATGATATTCATTATTGATTGCTCTGATAAACATATTCAGATTTTGAAATATTACATGCGATTACCATGAAATACACGATTGATTAATTCTGGTAGATATTTATACATATGGACATTGATCTTCATTCTATTTTATTCATTATTATTTTCTTTGGTCTGTTTTCTTCTTTTTTATGTATTCTTTTATCTTCCTGGTGAAGTGCAGGCAAACTTTTGAAAAATATTTATAATCTCAGAACAAAAGACAAAGCATGCGCACTGGAGTCGCAAGGGAAACTAGAGTGTCGGTCGTTTTCTTACCTAAACAGTAAAGAAAAGTATCTTTCAGAAACACCCCCCCCTTTAAATTTCTTAGCTTTTTACATACTCCTGCCAGATATAGGGCCGTATGTATCTTATGATTTCATCAGATATATTTGTCTAATTCTGTGTATTAATCAGTGTCATAAGTCAAACCCTTATTCGCTACCAGGGTGAAGTAGAACAATAGACTTCACACAACACGCGTGCTCCAGTCGTAAGGTTACCTGGACTAAGTGCCGTTTGACCTAAACAGAGAGGAAAAGCCCCCCCCCCCCTTTTTTTTTTATTGTTTTGTCTCGTTACATATTCTTTCCTAATACGATCGTATCTATTTTTGTATTAATTTCACGGATACGATCATGCAATTATATATAAAAGATGATAACCCGACTGAACACTGAATCTTGCATGTTTTACATTAATACATATACAAATATATATTTTGGTTGTATTGAAAAAGTTTAAAATATGTTTGCAAACGATATCTCGTGCACAGCACAGAGAGAGAGAGAGAGAGAGAGAGAGAGAAGGGGGGTTGATGTGTGGTTACTTTAACTCGGTCGTTAGGTGGCGTCGATCTTTCACTTAAAAATTTATTGCCCTGTAGGCTTACAGCACAATGCTTAGACTTGCAATAGGAAAATCATCCATTGTATTGGCGAATAAGATATTTGACTGAAACATCGTACAATTCTTCATTATCGACAAGTACAAATAAAAGAAGGGGGGTATTCATTTTTGGGTTTTCTACCTTTGCCGGAGATATGGTTCTTAGATTATGCTGTTGAGGGGGAGTAATAAATCACAAGAAATCTGATAATAAAAAATAGTAATGCTAGTACACAATTTATTAATACACACCCACATATAACGATAGAATACATGTACATGTATGTGCATTGGGATGTACATGTATGACAGTCTTCTCACTAGAGATTTTCACACCTCTGTGGCTCAAATTAAAAAAAAATTGGTTCACACATGAATGATCAGGCATTTTCCACAACAGGGGGACACCTTGGATGCTTTCAACTAAGGGTGATTTAGAAAACATTGTGATTTTTATTTTATTTATTTTTTTTTCTTTAATCAAAAACTCCTTAAATAAAACATCATGTTTTCTGATTTTTTGCAAAACACCCGAGTCTGGCGCCATAAACTGAGAAAATCATTTCAATTATTTCAGTTTAATTTATTCCATTATCACAAGGACTTATAAACAACTTGTTTATAAGTCCTTGATTATCAAACATTCAAATAAATTGTCATACAGAATGGGTTTATTCTATTTATGGATATGGTAACAAAGGAGTTAATCGTAAATGTCCGATACCTGCTGTGAACAAGTGAAACTATGGTTAATGTTCCTTGATTAACATGACATAATACCGGCAAGAAAGATATTTGCGCACATGGTCACAAAAAATTAAGAATAAAAATAATAATAATAAATCTTAAAATAACCGACACCATTTCCACGGCAATATTGTTATATTCACTCGTTTTTCAAAACTACGCTCTATTAACAACCGGTTTATAGGTTATCGGGGTCGTAACTAATATTTGCGTCTGTCTTTCAGGAGGTTTAGCGGAAGCAAAAAAATATATAAAAATAATCTGGAAGTTTAATGATCGTATTTTTAAAGACAAGATGACAACACGTTACGTCTGACGATTTGTAAAATACAGGCACATCTATGTAATGTCCCTTACGTTCATTGTATTATAAACATTTAAAGGTGTGAAAAGCTCGTCCGTTTTGTCCATCAGAGGACACGTACAGGTAAAAGGTGTGAAAACCTTGTCCGCTTTGACCTCGAGAGGACAAGTACAGGTAGATGGCAAATTGTATTATAAACATTAACGTAGACAGAAAACTGGCCTCCCGTGGTGTCCACGGAGGACAGACGTGGACTGCCCACCGAGGCAACAAGGATTTTCTAATTTCCACGGTACATGTACGGTATTGTACTTTCACTTAAAAGTGAGAATTCCCTGAAAAGTCCCCACAAGGCTCTTCTGGTGCTTTTACAGAGCAAAATAGGTGGTGATGATCTATCCATTTTGAAAATTATACTCTTAATAAAAGTCATCATCTAGAATGATTTAAACATGTCTACTATTGGCATTCATAGAATCTTTGTAATATTTAAACAGTAATGAGTTTTACATGAACATGGCAACTAAAACCAGAATTCTTCTTTTGTAACCTTTTGTAACATACCCTGAAGTTGCCAAGTAATTTCCCAAAGCACTCTGCCAACTGTAGGAGATGGTACCCTGACCACCAAAGGTCTTGTTACTTAGACTGAAAACTCTCTGTAAATTGAAATTCACATCTTTAAGAAATTAGCATACAAAGCATTCTGGACCACATAAATTTGACTGTCAAAATGTGAAAATACCAAATACTGTTTACAAATACTGGATTCTTATCTGGTCCATGATATACGATATGTTCATGGAATACTGGAACGCTAGTATTGTGCCCCTTTACAACTTACAATGAAGTATATTTAAGGAATGACTGTCTTTTTTTCTAGGTTCATGGGGAATGAACTTGGGTGAGAAACAAACAAATCACGTGAACCACAAAGCAGTTCTGGAATGATTTGTTTGTTACCATTATTGCAGTTATAAACTCCAAAATATTAAGTTAAAATGACAACTTCTTTTGTACACTACATATACATTCAGTACGTGAAGGATGAACCCAAAGAGGCTAAAATTGTGACTTCTAGAGGTTCTACAAAGTTTTCCGATGATGACCAATAGTGACATTAAACTTTGACAATAAGGATCTTTCTCTCATCATACTTCAGCAATATGTAAAGTATGAACCCACTGGGGCCAAAACTGTTACTTCTAGAGTGTCTACTAGGTTTTGATACATATAAGTGCATGCACACACCCACACACAAATGGTACCCTTATTATATATATTGCCCCTGCAAACACTAGCTGTTGCGAGAGGATAAAAACACAGAAAACTGTATACACACAGTTTCTTCTATTCTTCTTAAATAAATAAACACATAATCATTTACTGTGTAACAGGCAAGGTGAAAAATTGTGTTCAGACCCCGGAATCGAACACAGAGCCTTCCACTATTAAGACGGACGTTCTCACCATTGAGCTTTCCGGGCCAATACCAGCATCTGTCACATTTCTTCCTACCCAGAGATTTCCAAACCTTGAAACCCAACAGAGACATTACCCTGGTTGTCCCTCACATTGAGGTTACCGTCAAGGCACCAAATTCAAGGGTGAAAAATTGTGCCCAGACCCAGAAATCAAACCCAGAACCTTCTAGTTCTACTATCAAGACAGACTCTCTCACCATTGCGCTATCTGGACCAATAAAGGCATCTGTCACAACTGATTATTACATGCCACCCGTTGACCATAAGAATATGCGCATATCATGGTCAGAACTGTATCGTCACAGTATACTGTAATTAATTTATTTAATAAATGGGAACATTTGAACATCATCTTTAACATATTTAGGACGATACTGTAACACTGAAAGTTATAACTCTGTATTGAGGTGCCGTATCATAATAGAAAATCTCTCGCTACTTGGGATGGGTTCGTGAAGTGAAATGATCTGCTCAGTGATATATAATTATAAAACAAGAAAATTACAGATCGAGGAAATTCGTTACTGTACTGCAGTACTGTAAACATTTTGGTTTTGAATTGCCAATTCCAAAAATGTATGAAAGAAAAAGAAAATATGTTTCCAATGATTTAATTCTAGTAATCAAAGTATTTCCGCTTTACCACTAACCTTCATAATGTGATGTATGCTCCTTTCACCGAAAATTCATAGCACTTGGTAACAAATGATGCAGGAATGCTAGCGCATGCTCATTCAACGTTAAATGATATTCGCCATAAAACTTTTCGGTCCATTGCTGACCTTAAGTGTGCACACCAATCCATTTTCTACCAATGTCTAATTTTGGGGACACAAACTTTAATTGTATATAATAAACGCCATTTGAGGTCAGACAAGTCGGATAGTTGATTATGATTTCACAAGCATAGCAATCCAAATTCGCTAAAGGTTATTATAAAAGTTTCGAAATACAACCGTACCTAAAATTACCTAAAATTACTGGTCATTGAAAAGAATTGATAGGTCTTATCTTACTAAAATGAGAGTTAGTTGCCATGTCTTGGCTATAGAAACGGGAAGATTTCGGCGTTTATTATTATTATTTTTTTTTTAAGGATTGCATTGTAGATGTATTAAACCCTGAATAAAGTTACCTGCAAAGAACATATCCTTCTTCTTCTTCCATTACGAAGTGTACTCATAAATAAGTGTCATACTTCATGTGCATGTTCAATAAACATACTAATCTAGATCTATAAGACACGATGAAATAAAATAAAATAAAACATCTTACTGATATCAGGGACGTATATGCCTATTTACGCCCCTGCAGATATCTAAACTGATAATGCAAAATTGAAATTTCCTTATATTTGTTGCTGCATTCAGATAATTGTGTAGACCATCCTTGTAAGTTATAATATTTTGTTATAATAATAATAATAATAATAATAATAATAATAATAATAATAATAATAATAATAATAATAATAATAATAGTTGTTGTTGTTGTTGTTGTTGTTGTTAATATTGTGGGGCCGCCGGCCCCACTATTGTTATAAGTTTGGGAAGGTTGCATGCGTTTCTGCGGTACAGGATTTTACACCAATAATAAAAATAGGATTATATTGACTGCGGAGAGAGCATGTATCACATTTCTGACCCAGTTTGATAGATTTATGTAAGCGTAGTATCTTCGAGACTTTCGCTGATTTACGTTACACCAGAGGAGTATTTTAAATATTTGTTGGAATATTTTCGGGGCTAACACTTTTAAAATATTTGACGCGCTACATTCTACAATTCTTTCTTTTGGCAAGACGATAAACATAACAATTGTCTATGAATTAAATGGATTGCCAACCAGCACGGCTACACCACTACCAGTAAAGGGTTGGTTACCCCAGCAAACAGCCAATTGCTTATAGATTGGTTATGTGGGGGTTTATTGTGTGGGGTTTTTTTTTTTTTTTTTAGTTTGTTTGTTTGTTTTTTTGTTTTTTGTTTTTTTTTTTTTTGTTTTTGTTTTTTTTTTTTTGGTACAAAATAAATAGTAGATTGATTGATAAATAAGTGTTTCACGTCACTCCATGATTATTTTACGTATATGGTGACGGAATCTGCCTGATGCATTGCATAAAAATTTATACCTTTGTAGCGGACCCTGCCGAAGAAGTGGGGGATCTTTACCTGACACGCCTACCATGATACGGGACCTCGGTTTCTACTGTCTCATCTGAAAGACAAGACACCGATGTGCCCAAGGCGGGAGTCGAACTCGGGACTTTTCGGTCACCTCAGTGATCCACTGAGCCCACCGGTTTAAAACAAATAGTAAATGATATGGCCAGTAATTTTAAAAGTACATTTCCATATCATATGCAGGCTAATCCGCAAGACTATATATAAACTCGTTATTGCTTTAAGTACTGAATGGGTCTAAATGATCCCAAATATATACTATCTGCTAAAATGTCAACAGAAGTGATATTGGAGATTTATACGTCTGTGGTCGATAACCATGGTCTTTATATGTCTACTAATTAACAGTCACATGGCTGTACAATACATATCATAAAACGTTGTTCTGTTTTAAAAATTCTTTGCAGTTTTATAAAACATCCCGCACCGACCCACACCTTGGTGCTTGCACCAAATTATTTCTTGTTATTATTATTATTATGTACATATTCAGTATGACAGTGATTGTATGTGTATGTATATTGCTATAATTCACACTGTTAATTGATGTATGTCAGCAGTAGTGTAACGATCCCCGATAATGCAAAAAAATGAGTTGACCTAATTGTACTAAAGTATGTACTGATTTGACCTAAACGTACTATAGTAGGTTAAAGATGAGTTCAAAAAAGTGTCCTTGACCTTGGATTGAATGTGGAAATTGTACTTGTTAACCTTGAGTTTACTTTTCTAAAGAAATGGTTAGCCCTTAAAAGGGCTGTTTTTTTTCTTCCTGTCCCTTACCAGCATAAGGGGCAATGGCGACGTGCCTTTCTCCTCTCGCTGCGCCTTAGTTGGTTATTTAGTAGTCTATCTACCAAGTGACCCACCCGGCATGGTGGTGTTCTTCTCCTACCGGGTGGATGATCTTGGGTCTCTTCTCTTTTGATGACCGTAGCATTCATCGGTTGATCTGGCTCTATCTTGACATCTTGTCCCGACTCTCTATCTCTTAAGATGACCCGTCCTATGGCCGGCTCATGTATAGTGTATATCAATCTCCTCTCCCAATCAATCGTGATTCTGATACTCGCTTCCATGTCGTCGAAAAAATAAAATTTTTTCAGGTAAAGTACTAGAACATATTCTGAAGTATATATACTAATGTAAACGCGGACGTGTAAGGAAACACCTTTTTGGTAACCTAAGTGTACTAAGACAAAGTCTTGAAATATTTTACTGTAATTGCGGACGTGTAAGGAAACACCTTTTTGGTAACCTAAACAAAGTCTTGAAATATTATCATTTTTGCGGACGTGTAAGGAAACACCCTTTTTTCAGTATAAATAAGATTTTTTTCTAGAGAAGCGCCACTTTTGATTCTAGATTTTTCTGAATCGAGATTATTCAGTATGGAGCAGTTGTCAATACGTCTAAGGGAAATTTCAGAGAAACATAGATTGAAAGCAATAGAGTTGGTGGAGTTGGCAGATAATATAGATGAAATTGCCAATGAAATTGATATCTTAATAGAAAAGAAGAAAATAGAAGAAGAACGGAAAAAGGAGCCAAGAACAGTCAGGCAGGTGGTGACTTTAAGACCATTTAGCTGGAGGCCCAATCAACATCACGGGCCTCCGAACTACCCGCCACCCCCTCCACCACCACAAGTACCAGTACTGACGGCAGCACCGGCAAGACCACCACCACCGGTAAGATCACCACCACCGGAAAGACCACCACCACCGGCAGCGGCAGCACAGCCAGCTCCTGTTCCTAGAGAAGATTGGGAGGCTGAAATTCTTTCACAGCCTCCCGAACCTCCGTTCCACCCGGAACTTTTGCACTTTACCTCCCGTCCTCTAGCAGCACTTTCTCGTGCTGCTAGAAGACGGGCATTGTCGTGCCCGGCGTGTGGCTCCCGCAATTGCGGGGGTCACTGAGTTCTTTTAAAGAACTAAAAACGGCCCTTTTTAGGGCCACCATATCTTAAGAAAAGTAGTCAAATGGTCGTTGCAATACTTCAAAATTGAAAAGTAACTCGAGGGTTGATGCAATAACAAAAACACGGTAAGTCTTATTTTATTATGAGTTTATTATGATTTTATTTACATAGCAATGGCAGAATGTTTATCATTAATATTTTACATATTTCGTCATACAAAATGTTTACACAGTCACTGGTCTTAATCTCATGAGTCTATCTTTCACTCTGTCGAAGGAGTCTTTGAATACATCGCTTCCGAATTTTCGGCACAGATCTTTAGTAAAGAGTTCTAACACGTATAGTTTTGTTTCGGACACTCTTCCGTCTTTAAACATGGCGATCACTACTTCGTGATAGTCCCTCAAGTTTTTGATGTCGGATAACATTTCTCTCCATTGCGAACGTCTAAGGATGGTTAAAGAGAACCAAATCTGCCACTGTAGTAGTCTCGACAACATGACGGTAACTGATCGAGTTTCTATTACGACTCTGTCTTTTAAGAGAGCATCATTATTTCGTCTTTATGTAAGGCTTCGTTATATTTCCGACACTTCGGACAGATTTCTAACATGAGTTGATTTTGGTGATCTTCTTCCCCGATGCAATCGGGATGAACGGCAACGTATTCCACTCGGAACGGCGTATGGTCGTCGTGGTCTTCCGAATCGGATAGTTCTTGATTTTGCGGTTTGCTCATAGTGACATCCTTTTCTTCTTGATTTTGCGGTTTGCTCATAGT
Organism: Pteria penguin; assembly: GCA_035048485.1. Classification (NCBI taxonomy): domain Eukaryota; kingdom Metazoa; phylum Mollusca; class Bivalvia; order Pterioida; family Pteriidae; genus Pteria; species Pteria penguin. The sequence goes on from CM068585.1 coordinate 2,502,854, forward strand.
GACATCCTTTTTTTCTTCTTCGTATCGATAGACTCTGTGCATGGATATGATCGTCAAATCTTTCAAAGTCACGATCATTTCTTCCCAAGCATCGTATACCAGATCGAATGCCTTGCGAGTGTTTTTGGTATTGAGACATTGTAGCAGTGCTTTCAAGTTCACGTTACGCTTTTCAGGTTCGAAGCGTATGAATAGATTCCACAACATCCTTTGAACGAGATCACTGGCACACTGGGTGTATACTTCTGCTGGCGACATATCATAGACGAACTGTAAATTGATCTTGAGGTCTCGAAGCCCCTGTCCTTTCAGTTCCTCATTCAAGGAATGTAACATGTTTGCGAATCTCTGTTTGGCAAGGTGAACGTGCTCCGGGTTTGGTCTGTCGAACGAAGTATTCATGATGATTGATGATAATGACGAGTCTTGCTTTCTTTCCCTATTTTATATATCTGGTGTCGACCTTGAACTTGTACTTGATGACCCTGACCTTGAACTTGGTTTTTTTCAAAATAACCTTGAACTTGTACTGAAGGTTCTAGACTTTTTGTTTTTTATTTAAATCAAATGACCTTGAACTTGGGTTTTTCAAAATAACCTTGAACTTGTTCTATTCAAATAACCTTGTACTTGAGATAAACAAGAAGAATATGTTTTTGAATCAATTTATTGTCCCGCTAACACAACGTAAAGAACAAGGATTAGGACCGTCCCTTTGTTCTTCACTTACAATGCATATGTACAATCAAATATCTGTCTCACTACTTTGTTTAAACTCTGCCATTACGGCTCGGAGCGATGTCTCCATCGTCCAAGTTTGGTCATTTCGGATACTCGACAAATATTTTTGTTTGATTATCATAATTTGTGATTGTTTGATATATACATTTTGACATAATATCATACATAATATCATACATAGTTAAGCAAAGCTAAACCTACAATGAACAATTGAATGGCTAAAATCATGAGTATGAAAGAAGTCAAGTCAAGGCAGACGTCACAGCAGCGGCGGGATGTACGAGATTCGGCGCTTTCCGACACAAGCAAGTCTGTTTCTTCATCGTTAAAGGTCTGGGTTTTCTCGGGATCACGTTCTCTCGATACCATTGGTAAATGAAACGATCGTTGTCTTCTTTCTTCCATGTCGTTTTGGACGGGATCGGTAGGTGATACGACATCAGCCAACGCATCATATCCGATCTGGGTACCTTTCGACTTCTGTGGTGTAGGTAATAGATACAGTAATGTCCGCACACGGGGGTATCCCAACTTTGATAAGGTACGGTATTGTAGACTAGGCTTCGACTTTTGGATCGCATGAAACGTACGATATCGCCATACGCCCATGGTGGTAATCCGTAGGAATCGAAATATTCGGCTATCCCGTCCTCTCCGAAGTGAACACACACCCAATGTTCTCCCGGTTTATCGGCCTCGTCCGTGTTGATGACGAAAGATCGTCCGTCACTTCCAATCGGTAAGGCGTCCCGAGGATACACGCCTCCAAAATGAGGACTCACGTATGGATCGCGAGACAGAATATCGTACAGTTGATGGGTATCCAGGGCTTTAATAGTCGACATCGATTTCCCTCTGTTTGTTGATCTGTATGACGTTGTCGAATTCTGCATACACGATGCAATTGATGACGGTCGGTAACGCTGTACCGAACTGAAGTTCGATGCGCATGTTACCCGTTTTTACCATGTGAAATTTATCGGCCACGTGTCCGTTCTGGTCCGTGGTGAAGTCGAATCCCCAAATGGCGAAACCGCTCTTGTATTCCTGGTAGGATATGTCTGGAGCCCAATCGTCGCCGATCCTTCCCAGGGATTGGTACAAGGACATGTAAGAACGCAGGTATAGATTGTCGTCAAAGTTCGGTTCGTAGGGTTTGGTGTGTTGGACGTCTCCGTTCAGACTGATTTCTATTTTCTCCAGACCGAAGTTTCCGAAATCAAACGGGTTCCGATTCAAAGCTCCGTTGTAGCCTGCATTTTTCGTCATGCAAAAGAATACCCGTTTGGGTAACTGTCCGGAAAACACGTTGTCCGTGATCTTCGAACGAGTGCCCTGCGGAATGGTAAAGGATTTCACTTCCACGCGTCTTATGGGGTATTTGGCCATCGTGGTGTTCAACATCTGATTGACTCCTAACAGCGCATTTGGCATGAGTCTCACTTTACGCACGAATAACATCATCTGTTCGATGTGAATGTTACCGTCCTCGTTTCCCATCAGACAAAACGACGTACGAGCCCTGTTGAATCTCAAGCGGACGTCCACGCCGTTGACGATGAAATTCCCTTGTTGAAACATGTCCAGATGTATGCGATCGTACAATTCCAACCATTTACTTTCTTCGATCTTCTTGTGACGTTGGATCAGACCGCTGTTGTAGCCGGCGGCAGTCTTATCGTCCTCGTACGGGTTGACGGCATTCATGCGTCCAGCTTGATCCGTGAACCACAAGTCGGTACTACTGATCTGTTTCCTGAGGGTCTCGGGAGTGTACGAGAGTAAAGTCTCCAAATAAGCTCGATACGGATACGTGTCGGTGCTCGGGGTGATGGTCTTGCCGTTCATGGACATGTCGATCTGCGAAAACATGCTGTGCATGATGTTGTTGACGGGAGTGACCTGCGTGTCGGCGCCTAAATCCGTTCCGTCCGCTTTCGTGACCTTGAATTTCATGTAGACAAAAGTCTGAGAAAGATCTAAAAAGTCCTCCCCGTGTCCCTTGATATCGAATTCGATCGGTGCCGTCGGATTTCGATTGTCGATGGAACTCACGGGATAAAATTCTTCCCATTGGGCTTTCTCCAACACCGTCATCGTTTGTGGAACTCGATTCAACTGTAAGCCCTCCGTCGAACACTCGCATGATTCTCTGTGCATCATCTTAATCGAATATGTCTATCGATCTTCTCTTGATGGATCTCAGTCTTTTCTTGGCAGATTTCAGTTTTCTCTGGATTGGTCCTGCGGGTAGTAGCACACCCAACTTTCTTCTGACACGTCCTTTTCCAGACTGACGTTTCTTTCCGACAGCTCTTCTTTTTATGGGAGCCCGGGGTCCCACGGCACCTGTTTTCTTGACCGGATTTGCACGTTTGACTCCTGCTGTGGTGGGAGTTTCTTTTGACTCCTGCCGTGGTAGGAGTTCGTTTGACGGGATTATGACGTTTGACGACTTCTGCGAGAGCTCGTCTGACGCCTTCCTCGGTCGGTCTGGCTCTCTTGGGTTCCGGCATCACTACGCTGGTGAATACGTCGGAAGGTGCCGACGACAGAATGTTGCTAGCCGTTTCTCTGCCGTGATGTAAAAAAGCATCTTTCCAGTTTCTTTTCCGATTCACGATGTCTAGTCCCGCGTTGAGTGCTCCTTTCAATACTTTCTTTCCCCCTTTTTTGAGAAAGGACAAGGCTATATCTTTAAATCCCGATCCCGTCTGGCCTCTTCTTCGTCGTCCTCGACCTCCTTGTCCCATGAGTGCGGGTAAAATCGCTGGTAAGACCGACTGAGCTATCGACATTCCGGGTCCCATCATCATTTTGGCTCCCAGTCCTATCAGGGGACCCAAGCCCCGACCTCTCTGACGGGCCACCCCTCGATGAACGATCATGGTTTTAAATGCAGCGCTTGTGACGAAAATGTAGTTTCACGATGACTTTGCCGTTGAAGAATGATACTCGTTCCCCCAATCCGTCGTATATATGGATGGTTCCTCTTATGATGGAAAGATGGTAAAGGGATTACCATGCATATTCATAACTATTTTTAAGGGATCCAGATACATTCCGTTAGGTCCTTTTTTCGTTTGCGCTTCTCTTATAAGAGAAGCATGAGCTTTCCATAATTTAAACAAATCTTTCATTGAGGGTTTTGGAGCGTTTTTACTTTGTTCTTCTCTTTTTTTCATTGCTTTATATGCAAGAACCGGTAACGAAAATACTCCTCCTCGTTGATTTCGAACACCACGACCCAAACCCCGACCTCTCTGACGGACCACCCCTCGATGAACGATCATGGTTTAAATGTAGCGCTTCTGACGAAAATGTAGCTTCACGATGACTTTGCCGTTGAAGAATGATACTCGTTCCCCCAATCCGTCGTATATATGGATGTCCAAGGTATCGAAGTGGGTTTTGGCCAGAGGTATGTATTCCACCAGGCGCGGTTCCCAATGTCCGTGCGAGTTTGCATCGGTGTCGACCCTTTGTTGTTTGAAAGGTACTATGCGTAAGAGCTGTAGGTTCTTGGATCCGACGATCTGTGATCGCGTGATGTTGTTATACAGGTACAGGGCACTCATTCCTATGTAGAGATCCGGAGTCACTACGCCGTAGGTCGTCTTGGTCATCCACGAGGGATCCGAATCGATCGTGAATCCCAACATGTGCGACAGAGCCGGACATAATCGGACGGGATAGATGTATTTGGTACCGTGATCGGGTCCCGTGACCAACAACTGTACTCGATTGAAGGTCTTCAAATACTCGAACTTCAGCTCTCTGAAATCGGTCTCGTTTTCGTCTGCCAACCCTTTCAAGATGCTTCCGAATCCGTGTTTAAGTACGTGATTCAATTCTGCCAATACTCCTTCGATGGAACTGTAAAATCCCGTCATGATTTCGACTCGGTAGGTCACGCCCACGATGGGGATGCTGAAACTGGGGTGGGCGATGGGAACACGTATGTCGGGACGGTCGGCGGCACTGAACGGTAAGCTGTTGGTGAGCTTTTCAATCTTGAAACGTTCGGAAGGACTCGGTGTCACGGATCTTCCTCGAAAGTAACTGGGTACGATGATCTCCATGTAGTTGCCTCCCTCTTTGACGTTTTCCACGGTGGTGGGATAGACGATCTCGCTCAATCCTACTTCCCATTCCCCGTCGTCTAAGTCCATCATCTGAGGTAAGTGTGTACGGAAAGAAGACAGGGTGTTATTCGGAAAGGTTTCCAAAGATCCATCGCTGGGTAATGTCATGTAGAAACTCATGTTGACGTCTTCTCCAGTCGCGATCGCACCCAATTTGATTGTTTCATCTTGGGACTGGGCATTATATACCCCAAACTTCCGCTCAGCATCACCATCCAAAATTCTCTGTTGTCTTGTCCCAAAGCCAGACAAATGATGCCCGCCAAGATGACCGTCATCGCCACGAACGCTTGGGTGAAAAATACGATCTCGCTTCTAGGTACCGCTTCGCCACACCACTTCCATGAACGTACGATGTTGTTGTTGTTGTTGTTGTTGTTGATAGGTGGTATCGGACTCTCCTCTACGTCAATGCGATGAGGTTCTGATGAGGAATCCATGAATCGAAACTGGGTGGATAACCTTTCCACCTGACTAACGCTTCTCGAATGACGCGATTCATTCCGACGCGGCGTTTTCTAGTTTCGATCACCTTTTCGACTTCGTAGACATCGTCCGACTTGATCACTTTCTGAAGTTCGCTTTCGTAAAACGTTCCTTCCAACTGTTCGCCGTGATCGTCTTCGAGGACGTAGACGTACGGATAACGCCCCGTTACTCGACGTTTGATGGTAAAGAGTTCCGTCGTCCAATTCGGTAAGTATCCCTTGGTAAACACGTGCTTGACTTTACTGATGCGCACTCGATCTCCGACTTCGAATTTGGGTGGTTTCCCTTTTTTAGGTCCGAGGTTCTCGTAAGCGTATTGCCACACGTCGATGACGTTAGAGGGATTCACGTCGGCCGGTGCCCGTCCGATGGTCGAGTGACGGGCTGTGTTGTAACTCTTCACGAATCTAGGTAAGACGTCCACGTATCGTCGAGTTCGCTTGTGAGTGAAATATTTCCACATGCGTGCTTTCAAAGTCCTTTGAAATCGTTCCACCACGCTGGCTTTCGTATCGGTGTTGTTCGTGGTAAAGAAGTGAATGTCTCGTTCTTTTAACATGCGTTGAAAATCCTTGTTTAAAAATTCTTTACCCTTATCCGTTTGAAAACGTCTCGGATGTCGGGACTTGGCTCTTTTCAAGATGTTTAGAAATCCTCGGATCATTTCCTTTCCAGTTTTGTTTTTCAGAGGTTCTACCCAGGCATACTTGGAAAACACGTCGATGACGCACAAGAGAAACGTCATCCCGTCGTTGTCGTCTTTGAGGTTGGACACGTCTGCTAGATCGGCTTGCCACTGTTCGTCCATGGTGGTCACCACGGTACGATTGCGTGGAAATCTACGTCTGATGGGTTTGTGAAGCGTATATGTTGATTGCTCTCTCAACCATTCTTCTACGTCTTCTTTCTTGAACTTTAAGGAAACGGGTGCTAAACGTTTGGCTTGTCGGTACAGGCGTCGAACTCCTCCATATCCACCAGGTTGTCCCGGATCGTAAAAGATGTCGCGTAATAGATCGGATAAGATTAACTGCTTCCGCCTAGCCATGATCTAGGACTGAACGTTATCCATCTCTTTTCCATCTCGGAATGAGACTTGGGAGTCTTAAAGGGCGTATTTAACGGCGAGGAAAATCCACCCTCTTCCTCCTCCTCCTCCTCTTCTTCATCTACCGATCTCTTTTCTCGTGCGGGGGATTTAGGAAGGAATGGCGTCGGCCTCTGTGAATCCTGTAGTGGTGGTGATGGTGGTGGTGATGGTGGTGTGACTTTGGGCGTAGGTGCCGTCTTCAAATGTCTGATGAATTTCGGGTTGCGGACGTAATCGCGAGGGACGTTGATTTCCCCTAGACCTCGAGTAAACATTTCTATTCCTTGTGGTCTGAATCCCTTACGATCCGTACTACGCACGGCATCTCCGATCAAGTCGATGACATTGGTGTTGGGAACGACTTTTCCGCGATACTTGACTTGTCCCTTTTCGTCCCAGGATAAGATCTGTGGATGGCGTTGAATGTGTTGAATCAACATCTTGGCTTTGGCACGCATGGGTTTAGGGGCGCTACTCACGATCTGTTCGATCAGCCCTTCCTTTACCGTCGGATCTTCTCCCGCGACATCGGTATTTCCCTGAGTATTCGGTAACGTCGGTAAGTTGACGGGACTGTTTTGTTTCGTATGATCCAAGTAGGTACGATAACGATACAAACTCTGTCCTATCAATGCATTTCTCTGGGATGGTGTTAAATCACTGGGTCCTTGCGTTAAAGCATCCAATTCTTGTCCCGTTCTTACGGCCGCCGTGACTTCGGGTGGATAAGGTAAAGGATGCGGTAAAGTCATGGGATCTCTACTGCGTTGCATCTCTTCGTATAGAGCGTTAGGAACCAAGACCATCTTTCGCGCCATGATTTGTTTAACGTCCACCACCCGCTAATCCTCCCAGTACGGGTCCTAATATTGCAGGAAGTAGTGGAAGTAAAGGAAATATTCCTCCGGTCTGTCGTATCAACGTTTTTCGTCGATCTTTGATGCTTTTACCCGGTTTGACGAGTAGTCTCAACACCTGCTTCGTTGGAGCTAACTTGGCTTTCTGATGAGGAGTCAAAGGTACCACGCCTTTTAATACGTTCAAGATACATTCGCACAATTTGCAGATGCAGCTGTCTGGAGCTTCTCGTAGCATGGCCTTTTTAAACTTTTTGGAGTAAGAGGGATTTCCCAATAACCGGATGAAATCTGCATGAGCTCGTAAACCTGCCGTTTTCTTTTTAACCATGATGATGATGTTTGTCAGACTACGTGTCCTTCAGTAATGCCACCTTGTCGTATGTGTCGTCTCCTTTATATTTTTTTTTTTTTTTTTGGTGCAAAACTTTATACAGGTACCCAAGAGGAGGATCCACTGTCTCTTTTGAGTCTCAAAGGGGGTATGGGTTTCTTGAAAGCCTTGAAATAAGGCTCCACGTTAGCACCGAAGTTACGATTAGCCGCTTCTAACGCCACACGTGCTGCTGCACTCATGATGGGCGGTGAATTGTTACGTCTTCGATTAGGTTGCGGTGCTCTTCTCTGACGATTAGGCTGTGCTCTTTTCTGTCTTCTCCCACGTTTAGGCTGTGCTCTTCTCTGTTTTCTCTGACGCTTGGGTTGCGGTGTTCTTCTGACACCGCGTCTGAGGGGAGGATTCTCCAAGGGATTTCTGTTACGTACTCGGTAAAAACGCTTATTGTCGTTTTCACGTTGCGGCCATTGCATCATGTTGCGAATGATGACCCCACCCAAGAATCCAGCTCCACCTCGTTTCAAGATGAGACGTCGTCTTTCGTCGGGATCCGTGTTCCGATCGGCTATCGCCTGTAAGATATCGAAATGTTTCTTGACGAATTTTTCCGTCGGTTTGGTCATGGGCATGCTTCCGTTGATCATGTTCCTGGCCCCCATGCTGAACCAATTCAATAGAGATTTACGACCCTCCTCCAGTAGAAATTGTCTTCGTCTGGCATCTTTAGTCGTTTTCAACTTTCTCAAGAGTTCTATCAATTTTCCCGAAGTTCTCGGCCATGATCCTGGCATCTCGTCGGTTTGTCGAATAATGACCTCGAACGTTTCGAGTCGGACTTCTTATAGCTTGGGGGCATACACGACGATTCCTCCTTCTTCCGGATGATGAAACACGTCCGAACGTAATCTATACTCGTCCGGTGTGGTGGGAGTCAGGTCTACCACCAAATAGCCGTGAGCACGAGCGGTGGCATCTTGATAGGCGTGGTTCATGTGAGGAAGTTTTAACTGTCTCGATAACACGTCCACTTGATTTTTATCTCGAGGATTTTTGAACAACACCAGGTAATGTGCATTCAAGCTAATGGTGCGATGATGAGGTCCTCGGTCGAACACGTTTTGCGTGATATATACCACACTGGTATTGCGGTGATGGGCTTTTCTCGTGAACCAATCCACGATGGAGTCGCCGGCTTTACCACCCATCATGTCGTCGAAGACCAGGAGATGGGGAACGGTAGTATCGGATACTAAGAGTTCGTCGTCTTCTGGAATGTCTTTGATGAACTTGACGTCACCTCTCATGTCTTCGTAAGCCTTTTGCCATTCTCGATAACACCAGATGACTCGTCGGGGTGGTGGTCTTATGATGAAATCTTTCAGATTCACCAACTTCTTAACAAATTCTGTTTTTCCCGAACGACTAGGTCCGGCTACCACCATGGTAAATTCGTGTTTAAACACGAATGCATCGTCGATCAAGTTCGAATCTATGACCCGCACGTTTGAAGTCATGACGTCAAATGACGTCGATAGCTTAAGACCATGAATAATAAGACATTATTGTGTTTTACACAAATTTATTTACAACAAATGTTTTACACAAATTTATTTTACAACAAATGTTTTACACAAATTTATTTGTACAAACAAATGTTTTACATTATTGTGTTCTATACAAATTTATTGACAACAATAGATAGAACGAAGATTCGAATAATACAAAGGTAAAACATTTATGAGTTCTTCTTTCACGTAGGCTCTAGGCACAAAAGTCTTATGAAAACGACACACTAACATGATGATGTCCGATATAATGTTCCCGTCGTGTAACACATTGTTCATGATCCTTTCGAAATCATAATCACATGATTCTCCTCGAAAACATCCATTACATTTACGTAGGTTCATGTTCATACACAGTGCCAGTTTAATCATCGGACGAATGTCGTCGCACATCTTGCTCGTTCGGCATCCGACGGTAAAATGATTCGTTTTCTCAATGTTTCTTAGGCGACAGTCTGCACAAATGGAATCTTCGAGTTTGTCTTCTTCGATACCTTCCATGCAAAATTCACATTGAAGATAGATACATGTCGTTGTCACACACGACTTACAAATCAGCTGTTTACATTTAAGACAACAGATTCCATCGTCGGACTTGTTTTGACAATGTTGACATCGATAAAACGGACAATTGTCTGGATGAGTACAATCTTCACAGACCTCGAAATGACACTGGTAACAATACCATCCCAAGTCTTCCTCAAACGTTTCTCTCTTGCAGTGAGGACAAGGATAATATTGTGGTCCAAACAGTTCTTCTATTTCGTCATGGTCACACTTCAAACAAACGAGTTCTTCTTTTATACATTTCGAGCAACGCTGTGTCGTGTCGTCACACATCTTGTTCCTTCAATAGCCGTAAGGTAAAGTGTCGAGATTGTTTAAAACTTGTCTCTTATCATACACCACGCGATAGTCTTTACTGGTCACCTTAGTGTGAAGAGTATGATCTTTTGCACGGACGATCTTTGAAGGATAAACGACCTTGATCTTTTCCTCTTCGATGTCGAGGCCTTCGAGTTTTCTTAAAACCATCTCCTTCATAGAATCGAAGTTAATGATTTCACTGGTACGGTAGTCCAAGGTCAAACCTTTCACTTTACATGTCGTGCTTCCGTCGCTTAATTGGTAGGCATAGTTCTTCGGTCCTCCCGATACAAACGTCGTGATAGATTTTCCGTTCAATTCGTCGGTCCAACATCCCAAACTATCCATGATGGTGGGAGACCCGGCGTCTTTGTCGTGAACGTAGATGATGCTATCTGTATCGAAATAGAGTACTCTTCTATCTAGTCGGTGTAATGCATCGTATAACTTGAGACGAGCCAGAGAGGTGGTAAAACAGGCGATGACCACGTTACCAAAGGGACACGGTGGTATGAAATCGTTGCTGTCCGTGAAACTTGCCAATACCATGTCTAAGGAATCGTCTTCGGCGTTGGTGATGACTTCTACGTGTTTGACGTCTTTCGTATCGTCGTGTAACAACTCGATCAGTTCGCTCCGTTCCGATAAGTAACGATTCTGAGTCAGAGCCAGTCGCTGAGCAAATTTTCCCCACAGACAGTTCAGAAATAATTTGGCTATGGTACGTAACACGGGATTTTTACATACTTCCTGCATCCGTATACCTTCTCGCTGGAACACTTCCTCGATGTACGATAACTTCTTTTCCTCCGTATCGCAATCACTAGGGAATCCGCTGGCTTCTTGTTTGATGCGTAGAAAGGTATCTATATACTTTCGAAATAGCGTGTTGCTGGATTGTTCGAAATGCCACACTTCGTACAGGCGATCTATTCGATATCCCATGTCTAAGGCCATGTCGATTTCTGGCGTGGTCCAAGTACCCGTGAGTGCTCGCTCGTCGTCCGTGTGTTCGCATCGGTAGTCGGATCCTATGTTCTCTTTACTCATCACGCACGTCCGACATAAAGGAAACAATAACTTATGATCCGTGCGGTAGGGTAATACGGGGTGATACAATCCACGGGGTGGGAAGATGCGACACTTGACGAGTCCCATGTATTCCCTCACGTTCTGGAATTTCTCCGTGATGATGGTAGGATGTCCGATGGGAAAGATACCATATTTCAATACGAATGGATATAAAGAACAGACGTCGATGTAACGCATATCTCCTTCGTCGCAATACAATCGAGTGGCATTGGTGCGACCTCCAAACAGTGCATCTCGTGGTTCCAGCGGATCGGCTATCTGTTTGTACGTCGAAAGAATGAACTCGGCAAACATCGGGTCGTCCTTGATCTTCTGTTCGTACTCGTGTTCCCATATACAGGTCACGTTGAATCCCATTTCGTTCAGATTGACTTGTCGTTGTTGCGTGGCTTGATATATTTCCCCAAACGTGAGTGAGTGTTGTATCGGATGGTCCTCATGTATCATGTTCGGGAAACATTCGGGGCAACCGTGCCAGAAACATCCGTGGAACTCGTAAATGGTTTGGGTGTTGGTATCGTAACCGTCCACGGTATATGGTCCAATACTGACTTCCCCTCCGTTGCGAGCGTGTCGTATGTCGTGATTGGTGTCGTGAGCGATCCATTTCAACCATCGTAGGGCTTTGATGGAATACTTGCGCTTTGGATGGTATCCTTCGGTAGGTATGATGGCCAAACTATCTCTAGGCATGAAATTGCGTCGAAACGCCAAGTTGGCGGCACTGGCAAACGTGACGCATTCCGCAAAGGGATCGACGTCGACCAAGTTCAGAAGGGTTTCTCGGAACTTTCCACAGCATTTTCTCAAGATGTCTACATCGGATCGACAATACTCTCGGATCTCGGTGGCAAAATCGAATCGTTCTCCGCTCTTCACTTTATCTTCGTACCACAAGATGAACTGACGTCGAGCCTCGGTTTCCATGGAGTCGGGCAAGTACGTTTCCATCGGAGGATAGGTACCCGAGTACTGCTGGTTGACCGGGGTGTTGAAAAGATGAGGGAAGTAACCTTTCTTCAATTCGGTCAATCCGAAGGCCTTGGGTAATTTACTCAACGAGGAACTCATGAAGTTGTAGGAATCGATGAAACGTATTCCGTTGGCAGACATCGTCATGATCTTGGCTCCGCTCATCAAGACGTCGGGTTTCATGCATGCACGATTGACCAGGAAATGTAAAATAAATTGACCGTCGTATCCTCTCATGTTGTGAGCGATGGCCGTCACACCGTCGTGGCATGATTTCTTTTCTCTGTTGGTGTTCGTGACACAGCTAGAAAATATCCAGCTCATGAAGTTTTCTAAGGTTTTCTCTCCTTGAAAGATGACTTCTCTTCCTCCGGGTAATGGGGTGCACGTCTCGCACTCTTCTTCGATGGGTGAGTGTATGCATGCATCGCAAGCTCGATGTGCCACGCAAAAGTTTGGAACGTGTACTCCCGTGTCCTGGCTACATTCGAAGTCGTAGAAGATGTACGAGTTCTTTTCTCCTTTCTTCTTCTTAGGTTTAGGTTTACGTTGTACGTAACAGAGATGATCCTGTTCCACCACGGTCTTACAGATGGAACAGACGTGCTCTTTATCGCCGCAGCGGTGTATTTTCATCAGTACTTTACTCATCCAACTTCCACAATCCCGGCATCTCGTCATGAGGTCGCATATGCTCTTTCCCACTTTGTTGGGTTTCAGATGGTTCCAATAACACTGCATGTTGGGAAAATGTCCTTTGCAGCTCTGACACGTGACCTTAGAATCGTCCTGGGGGCACGGTGGTGAATTCAAACAGTAGTTACACCTCACGGGACATTTCGTGCGATGATCTTCCTTGTGGGTATACCCGACGTCGCAAAAGTCGCAGTAATGTTGACGTTCGATCAAACCAGTCATAGACGTGATGGTATCGTAGTGTTGGTTCGAATACAGGATATTCAGCATGGTGGGTCTCATGTTGTTTCTCACGTCCCCCTTGTACAGTAACTGTAGTTTTATCTTCTTAGCTTCTGTCAACTGATGGTGGATTTTCAATCTGTACTGTGGACTCAGGACCGTCTGGAATTTACCCCATTCTACAGGTCCACACCCATGCTCTATGGACACGCCCGCTTCCTGACATAGTGATTTAGCTGCTCTTTCTTGATCACGGAATCTATCGGAAACTTTCATACGAAACCATGCCTTTTTCCATTCTTGCATCTCTTTGGGGTCCGTGGGTTTCTGGGCTTGTAGACGGGCGACCACGATGGCTCTAGCTAGGCACATGTTGTCGGAATCGTTTTCGATCCGAACGATGGATCTCTTGTCTTTCCTAAATTCATCTTTTTCGGCATGCAGATGTTTCGCCTTGTTACCTCCCGTTCCATAAGGCATCTCGATGTGGATGACGTCTATCGTTGTTTGCCCGTCTTCCAACTTAAAGTCTTCATTACTCTGTTGTACTTTCTGTATTTCGGCCAAGACCATTTCGCTAGACAAGTGTTGACTCATGGTGAAAGGTACCCATACTTCGGACTTCAGAGAAGGGTGATTGATGATCAGTCTGATGTAGTCTTTGTCTTTGGCATGGCACTTACTTTTCAAATCGTTTACTAACGAATTCATGACCCTAGGTAGAAACCTCGGCAGCTGACCTGGAGATATCTCTCGAGTCAATGCTTTAAACTGTACGTTGTATCGTATACCACTGGTCTTGAATTTTCTGGACTTGTGTGATCGATTCAACTTGATGGTATAGAAATCTTGCGGTGACTTGTTCATTTCCCGCAGGCGACGTCTAGCTCCTTCTATTCCACCATGTCTTTGTATCCATCGTCGTAGAAGCGTGCGAAACTTTCTCGATCTCAATAATTCTCTCGTGACTGGCATCGTGACTGATAATTCGCGTTTTAATCTCGATCGCGTTTTCACGGGTTTTTTATACGATTCCTATGACCTTGAAATGTCAAGGTCGTGATTTTATTTCAATGTCAAGGTTGATGTGATCTAATACAAGGTCAACTTTAGAAAAAAAGTCTAGAACATTCATATCAATGTCAAGGTCAGATTTAAAGGGTGAAGGTAAGATTTTAAGGGTGAAGGTCACTCATTTCGTTTAAAAAGACGAGAGTAAACGACAGACTTCATTCTCGCATTCATCACGCAAGAGAAAACAACCATGGCTCAACCGAGGTTTCCTACTGCTACTGTTACTGCTGGTTCTTCTGCTGCCTTCATAGACGAAACGAGCATGCATCCACCAGAGATTCCTACCAATTTCATTAAAGATTTGATGCGTGACGAAGGGATGCAGAACGATGATACTCTCATGTTACCTTCGAACGAAGAGGCTCTACTGACTCAATTGAAGAGCCTCGTCGCACAGAAACATCAGGTCGAGATGCAGACCCTAAAAGAAAACCAAGATACCTTGACGAGTTCGCTAGCTACACTGCAAAAGACCGTGGAAGAAACCAAGCTAGAAACCGTGCAAATCAATGTAGGCATGGGTGAAATGAACTTACACGTTGCTGATGCCCAAAATATGTTACGTGAGATCAAGAAACGAATGGCTAACAAGAGGTACCACGATAATGATGGTGACGATGATACAGGCGAACCTAGCCGTAAGAAATTTAAATACAACACAGCGGAAACGAACACTCCTAATAATGTGTGTTTCCATTGTCAACAACCTGGACATTGGTTTAGACAGTGCCCTCAGAGACAACAACAACAAGCGATCAAGGGAAATTGTTTTCGATGTAACGAAGAAGGACATTGGGCTAACGAGTGTCCGCAGGCTCGACAACCATCTAGTCCTGTAATCACGGAACCACCGAGTCCGAAAACCACTCCGAGTATGCCTCCTCCGAAAACTCCTAACATGAAAGCTCCCAAGAAAGTAAAGATTGCAGAAAAAAAGGAGACGTTACCAAAGAAAAAGATGACCAAGAAAAACATCGCTTTGATCATGTAATGACATTATGTGTAAACGATATTTTTATTGATTATGTGTAAACGACAATTTTATTGATCATGTAATTATGTGAATAAAACATGTCTTACTTTATCTCTATCGTTTGTCGTATTTTCTTAGTTAAGTTTTAAAAAAAACTCGAGTTCTTTTCGTGACTGTGTGACGAAAATAGCTCGACCTTCACTTCTGAATACATGAAAAAAGGTGATGCCTTTGACGTCCGCAATTTGACAGTATATAGTCATTTACCGTGTATTAAGACTTCATTTCAAAATGGATGTTGAAATAAGAGGTGTTATTACGTTCAGAGTGGGAGACGAGGATATCAGTATCCATATTGGTCATCCGGGACGGAACCCTAGGAGTTTGCTGTGGTGGAGGATATTTAGACAATTACTATCTAATATCCTCCATCACACCAACGAGCAGAACGACCAGGAAATGAGTGAGGAAGAAGAAGAAGAAATGATGGAGTATAGCAGGCAACAAGACCGAGAGATCGAAAGGCTATTAAACTATGACCACCCAAGTTACCCTCCACAGAGAGAAGAATGAGAAGATTTTTAACAACATAAAACGGCCCTTTTAAGGGCCAACCATATCTTTAGAAAAGTAACCATAAGGTTGAAAACATTTAAACGAGTTCGTATCATTATTTCTAAAAAACTTATATATTTTTTACCCGTTATACATTATACAAAAAAAAAAACTTACATTTTTATTCCTCGTCTTCTTTTATTTCCTGAAAAGTCATAGTAAATAATTGTTGCATTCAACAAATGACTACTTTTCGTAAAACTTTGGGTGGTCCTTAAAAGGACCTTTTTATTTTGATGATGTTGAATTACATGTCTTCGTCTTCTTTATTAGCTAACACTATCTTAGCTAACTCTCTGAGGCAATGTCTGGTCTTTCCTAGCTCCTCAATCAGTACTTTCTGGTTGGATTCCAGCACGTGAATCCGACGCTGCAGCACCCTTGTTGTTGTTAATCGGTTCTGCTGCGTTGAACTAATCTTAGGCAGCGCCGGCAGCGCAATGTTGGTGTTTTGCTTTTGCTTTTGCTGCTGTTGTACCTGTGCCTGTGTCTGTTGTTGATGCGGCTGGGCTTGCTGCTGCTGTAAAAGTTGTGCCTGATGTTGTGGCTGTTGATTTACTGTAGTGGGGATAGATGATGTTTGTCCCCCTCCTGCCTTTTCCTGCATATCATCATCCTTCAATAACATCTCCAAAAGGGACTCAAAGTCGATATTGTTCGATGAACTCATCTTGATTCGAAAAATCTCGATTCAAAACTGGCGCTTCTCTAGAAAAAAATCTTATTTATACTGAAAAAAGGGTGTTTCCTTACACGTCCGCAAAAATGATAATATTTCAAGACTTTGTTTAGGTTACCAAAAAGGTGTTTCCTTACACGTCCGCAATTACAGTAAAATATTTCAAGACTTTGTCTTAGTACACTTAGGTTACCAAAAAGGTGTTTCCTTACACGTCCGCGTTTACATTAGTATATATACTTCAGAATATGTTCTAGTACTTTACCTGAAAAAATTTTATTTTTTCGACGACATGGAAGCGAGTATCAGAATCACGATTGATTGGGAGAGGAGATTGATATACACTATACATGAGCCGGCCATAGGACGGGTCATCTTAAGAGATAGAGAGTCGGGACAAGATGTCAAGATAGAGCCAGATCAACCGATGAATGCTACGGTCATCAAAAGAGAAGAGACCCAAGATCATCCACCCGGTAGGAGAAGAACACCACCATGCCGGGTGGGTCACTTGGTAGATAGACTACTAAATAACCAACTAAGGCGCAGCGAGAGGAGAAAGGCACGTCGCCATTGCCCCTTATGCTGGTAAGGGACAGGAAGAAAAAAAACAGCCCTTTTAAGGGCTAACCATTTCTTTAGAAAAGTAAACTCAAGGTTAACAAGTACAATTTCCACATTCAATCCAAGGTCAAGGACACTTTTTTGAACTCATCTTTAACCTACTATAGTACGTTTAGGTCAAATCAGTACATACTTTAGTACAATTAGGTCAACTCATTTTTTTGCATTATCGGGGATCGTTACACTACTGTCAGCAATGTTTTGATCAGAGAGTGAAAGTATATATGTCTCTGGTTTAATCAATAAAGAGTTTCAACTTGGAGTACATGGATCGGTGTATTACATGAAAACTTCTCATTTTGTATGATTATTGTTTTAGAGCTGATCTAGTTTTGATATGAAAGGCCAGGAAGGGAGTCGGAAGAGGGGTCTGCGGGTCCTGGAAACACCTACAATTCGGCGATTTTAGAGCCTAAAAATCGAACAATTTCACAGTCCTAAGTCAATATTGCAGCTGTCGTAACTTTTTGTGGTGGAGATTGTCATACAGCTGAGTCAGATCCGATCCTCCAATAAATCTGACTACTACATAAATCATCTCTTACCATTTCTCACGTACATTGATCAGTAAAACTTAATTCTAGTAAACAGTACTTAATTCTAGTAAACAGTACTGTTTCAACGTATCTAGAGACGTGAGGTTTTTTTTGGGGGGGGGGGGTGTTTGTTGTTTGTGGGGTTTTTTTTTTTTTGTTTTTGTTTTTGTTTTTGTTTTTTGTTTTTTGTTTTTTGTTTGTTTGGTTTTATTAAGAAGCCGCGCTTTTCAGTCAGGAAAGGGGTTGAAAGCTTAAATCTAGCGCGCGTCGAGGAGATGAACGATTATCGGATTTAAACTACTTAGTCTCATTGGCTGTCATGTAGACAATTACAGATATAATTCTCTCTCTCTCTCTCTCTCTCTCCAGATGTTTCCCATTCGATGTTTTAGATAAGAATCATGTTCTTAGAAAAAGATCCAAATTCAGTAAGTTAAATTCAATCAAAGAGAACATATATGTATTTACTAGCGTTACGGTGAACATAATATGGGAGTGTTCGTATAGTATCAAGAAGTCACATAATCGTATGGAATTATATCATAAGTCAGTTATTGAGCTGTGAGGCATGTTTAGTATCATGAAGGTGTTCGATCATTCGAGCTTTTGCCACTCAGGTTGATTTATAAAAATAATGATAATAATAATAATAATAATAATAATAATAATAATAATAATAATAATAATAAAAGAAAAGATATGTGTGCTTATGAGTTCTTTTCATTTCAGATAGGTTCCGTCATTTTGGTTGTCTTTCGTTGGAAGTTTAGGGAGAAAGATAGCGTTTACTGTCTATTGATTCATTTAATGAATAAATTAAATGTTCTGTGTGGCGAAAAACAACTCTTAGAGAGAATATAAGAATATAAAATTAAAAAAAAAAAACAAGATACAAAATACAAGATATTTTATTTCCAATTCGGGCCCATGGAAGGATATTTGAAATACACAATAGTCAAATGCAAACAATATAGTCAAATGTGCATAAACAATTATATATAACATAAGATTATCAGACTCAAGGTCATACAATAATTACTGATGTATGCAGACATAAAAGTAATATGTAAATGAACAGTACTAAGATGAATGGCAGGTATATACATATGGCGCTAGGATAAACCTTGAAGGGACCAGGCCTCGTAAAGCAGTATATCTACATTCGGTCCAGCATGACCACACTGCACTTTCTATTTACTGGGAAATTATTAATACGGTGTACAGTTCTATGTATTACTTGACCTGTAACCATTCGGCGTGCACTCCATGTACATGTGTTGTCTTTATCATTATAGGATATAGGAGCAGGATCCGCCCTCATTTTAAAACTAGGTCGAGGTCTCGAACTATAACGGAATATTTACTTTGAACACGTTTAGATGCAGACATGACTGTTTATAGATTCATTACCAAAGTATCATCGCGGATAGCTTGCATGCGTCCTTGGTTGAGGGGAAAACATTTGACATGTACACGGTGAGTATTTCGAATATATGAAGCAAATCGTAATTTCGTTCTAGATTAGGCCTATGCAGGCTAGCTATGCATAGTAGTGTAGAAGTTTAAAAATTAACGATTAAATTCATTAATGTGAATACGACTTGCAGTTGTAATTTTTAATTCTGTATTGTTAATTGTACATTTTAGAGTACATGCTAAACTTCTTTTAGTTCGTATTACATGTACATATGAGCTTTATCTTGTACTCCCTGTTTCAAGGAAAGTTCTTAAAGTTTACAGTTGTCTGTAGGAGTTATCTCGCGTTGACTGACTAACGGGTTTCTCCCCAACCATCAGCAGTAATAACTAAGCCTATTAATATCTCTTTGGCCATGTCAATACTGAACACTTGTATCCATGGCCTTGACTCTGGGTTAAGTCAAAAGTCAAAGTGAGTGATGCCCATTCAATTTAAAACTGTCAAGATTTGAATCTAATGAAGAGCACTAGTCCTAATAATAAACAGTGTACAGTTGTTGGTGATATCATTTTAAGGGTCTGTAATGCTACTTTTAAAAGTCAAAATACCAAAGAAATGATTTTTTTGAATGTCATATAGTACAAAACAAAGGTATGAAACCTAGAAGAACTAGGTTGGATCAGGTGCCATGGAGATGTAAACATCCCCTGTTGACATATAACAACTGTCATCAGTCAGTGGTATCCTGGATGCCATGGAGATGAAAGCATCCCCTGCTGATAAGTAACACCTGCCATGTGTCAGTGGGTATCCTGAATGTCATGGAGATGTAAGCATCCCCTGTTTATGGGCCACACCTGCGATGAGTCAGTGGTGTCCTCGATGCCATGGAGGTGTTAGCATTTCTTGCTTATGGGTCACATCTGCCACAAGTCAGTGATGTCCTGGATGTCATGGAGATGTAAGTATCCCCTGCTGACAAGTTACATCTGCCATGAGTCAGTGGTATCCTGGATGCCATGAAGATGTAAGTATCCCCTACTGACAAGTCATACCTGCCATTAGTCAGTGGTATCCTGGAATTCATGGAGATGTAAGCATCCCTTGCTGACTGATCACATCTGCCATCAGTCAGTGGTATCTTGGATGCCATGGAGACATAAGTATCCTCTGCTGACATGTCACACCTGCCATGTGTCAGTGGGTATCCTGGATGTCATGGAGATGTGAGCATCCCCTACTTATGGGCCACACCTGCCATAAGTCAGTGGTGTCCTGGATGTCATGGAGATGTAAGCATCTCCTGCTGATAAGTCACACCTGCCATGTGTCAGTGGGTATCCTGCATGTCATGGAGATGTGAGCATCCCCTGCTGATAAGTCACACCTGCCATATGTCAGTGGGTATCCTTGATGTCATGGAGATGTGAGCATCCCCTACTTATTGGCCACTCTTGCCATGAGTCAGTGGTGTCCTGGATGTCATGGAGATGTGAGCATCCCCTGCTGATAAGTCACACCTGCCATATGTCAGTGGGTATCCTGGATGTCATGGAGATGTGAGCATCCCCTACTTATGGGCCACTCTTGCCATGAGTCAGTGGTGTCCTGGATGTCATGGAGGTGCAAGCATCCCCTGCTGATAAGTCACACCTGTCATGAATCAGTGGTATCCTGGATGTATTTGAGGTGTAAGCATCCCCTGCTGACAGATCACACCTGTCAGTAGTCGTTGGTGTCCTGGATGTCATGGAGATTTAAGCATCCCCTGCTGACAGATCACACCTGCCATGAGTCAATGGTATCCTTGATGCCATGGAAATGTAAGCATTCCCTGCTGACAGATCACACCTGCCATGAGTCAGTGGTATCCTGGATACCATGCTGCTGACATGTCACAATTGTCATGAGTCAGTGGTATCCTGGATGTTATGGAGATGTAAGCACCCCCGCTGACAGCTCACACCTGCCATGAGTGAATGGTATCCTGGATGACATGAAGGTGTATGTATCCCCTGCTGACAGCTCACACCTGTCATGAGTCAGTGGTATCTTGAATGACATGGAGGCATAAGCTTCCTCTGCTGACAGCTCACACTTGCCATGAGTCAGTGGTATCCTGAATGATATGGAGGCATAAGCTTCCTCTGTTGACAGCTCACACCTGCCATGAGTCAGTGGTACATGGTGCCAAGGAGGAGTAAGCATTCCCTGCAGGTCAGTCTCTTCTGCCCTGAATCAGTGGTATCTTGTGCCAAGGAGGAGTAAGCATTCCCTGCTGGCTAGTCTCTTCTGCCCTGAGTGAGTGGTACTTGGTGCTTAGGAGGAGTAAGCACTCCAGTCTGATTAAAACCATATCTTTATTCTGCTTCTCTGTTTGTCCCATTGTGGATAAAGATCTGGTGAAACTCCGTGATAGGTCATGATGATGTTTCAGTCACTGAAACCATTATTTCCCATAGCCAATCAATGACTCAGCTAGGCATGTAAGGGGTCATTATACTACATCCTTGGTTATAATGTTAGATGTTACAGTAAGTGGTCATTATACTACATCCTTGTTTATATTGTTAGATGTTACAGTATGTGGTCATTATACTACATCCTTGGTTATATTGTGAGATGTTACAGTACATGATCATTATACTACATCCTTGGTTATAATGTTAGATGTTACAGTAAGGGATCATTATACTACATCCTTGGTTATATTGTTAGATGTTACAGTAAGTGGTCATTATACTTCATCCTTGGTTATATTGTTAGATGTTACAGTAAGTGGTCATTATACTACATCCTTGGTTATATTGTTAGACGTTACAGTAAGTGGTCATTATACTTCATCCTTGGTTATATTGTTAGATGTTACAGTACATGGTCATTATACTACATCCTTGGTTATATTGTTAGATGTTACAGTAAGGAGTCATTATACTACATCCTTGGTTATATTGTTAGATGTTACAGTAAGTGGTCATTATACTACATCTTTGGTTATATTGTTAGATGTTACAGTACATGGTCATTATACTACATCCTTGGTTATATTGTTAGATATTACAGTAAGGGGTCATTATACTACATCCTTGGTTATATTGTTAGATGTTACAGTAAGGGATCATTATACTTCATCCTTGGTTGTATTGTTAGATGTTACAGTACATGGTCATTATACTACATCCTAGGTTATATTGTTCGATGTAACAGTAAGCCGTCATTATACTACATCCTTGGTTATATTGTTAGATGTTACAGTAAGGGATCATTATACTTCATCCTTGGTTATATTGTTAGATGTTACAGTACATGGTCATTATACTACATCCTTGGTTACATTGTTAGATGTTACAGTAAGGGGTCATTATACTACATCCTTGGTTATATTGCTAGATGTTACAGTAAGTGGTCATTATGCTACATCCTTGGTTATATTGTTAGATGTTACAGTAAGGGGTCATTATACTACATCCTAGGTTATATTGTTAGATGTTACAGTAAGTGGTCATTATACTACATCCTTGGTTATATTGTTACATGTTACAGTAAGTGGTCATTATACTACATCCTTGGTTATATTGTTAGATGTTACAGTAAGGGGTCATTATACTACATCCTTGGTTATATTGTTACATGTTACAGTAAGTGGTCATTATACTACAACCTTGATTATATTGTTAGATGTTACAGTAAGGGGTCATTATACTACATCCTAGGTTATATTGTGAGATGTTACAGTAAGTGGTCATTATACTACATCCTTGGTTATATTGTTAGATGTTACAGTAAGTGGTCATTATACTACATCCTTGGTTATATTGTTAGATGTTACAGTAAGGGGTCATTATACTACATCCTTGGTTATATTGTTAGATGTTACAGTACATGGTCATTATACTTCATCCTTGGTTATATTGTTAGATGTTACAGTAAGGGGTCATTATACTACATCCTAGGTTATATTGTTAGATGTTACAGTACATGGTCATTATACTACATCCTTGGTTATATTGTTAGATGTTACAGTACATGGTCATTATACTACATCCTTGGTTATATTGTTAGATGTTACAGTAAGGAGTCATTATACTGCATCCTTGGTTATATTGTTAAATGTTAAAGTACGTGCTGATTATAATACATCCCTGGTTATATTGTTAGATGTTACAGTAAGGGGTCATTATACTACATCCTTGGTTATATTGTTAGATGTTACAGTAAGTGGTCCTTGGTTATATTGTTAGATGTTACAGTACATGGTCATTATACTACATTCTTGGTTATATTCTTAGATTTTACAGTAAGTGGTCATTATACTTCATCCTTGGTTATATTGTTAGATGTTACAGTAAGTGGTCATTGTACTTCATCTTTGGTTATATTTTTCGATGTTACAGTAAGGGGTCATTATACTACATCTCTGGTTATATTGTTAGATGTTACAGTAAGTGGTCATTATACTACATCCTTGGTTATATATTAGATGTTACAGTAAGTGGTCATTATACTACATCCTTGGTTATATTGTTAGATCTTACAGAAAGGGATCATTATACTACATCCTTGGTTATATTGTTAGATGTTAAAGTACGTGTTCATAATACTACATCCTTGGTTATAATGTTAAATGTTACAGTAATGGATCATTATACTACATCCTTGGTTATATTGTTAGATGTTACAGTAAGGGATCATTATACTTCATCCTTGGTTATATTGTTAGATGTTACAGTCCATGGTCATTATACTACATCCTTGGTTATATTGTTAGATGTTACAGTAAGGGGTCATTATACTACATCCTTGGTTATATTGTTAGATGTTACAGTACATGGTCATTATACTACATCCTTGGTTATATTGTTAGATGTTACAGTAAGGGGTCATTATACTACATCCTAGGTTATATTGTTAGATGTTACAGTAAGTGGTCATTATACTACATCCTTGGTTATATTGTTACATGTTACAGTAAGTGGTCATTATACTACATCCTTGGTTATATTGTTAGATGTTACAGTAAGGGGTCATTATACTACATCCTTGGTTATATTGTTACATGTTACAGTAAGTGGTCATTATACTACAACCTTGATTATATTGTTAGATGTTACAGTAAGGGGTCATTATACTACATTCTAGGTTACATTGTGAGATGTTACAGTAAGTGGTCATTATACTACATCCTTGGTTATATTGTTAGATGTTACAGTAAGTGGTCATTATACTACATCCTTGGTTATATTGTTAGATGTTACAGTAAGGGGTCATTATACTACATCCTTGGTTATATTGTTAGATGTTACAGTACATGGTCATTATACTGCATCCTTGGTTATATTGTTAGATGTTACAGTAAGGGGTCATTATACTACATCCTAGGTTATATTGTTAGATGTTACAGTACATGGTCATTATACTACATCCTTGGTTATATTGTTAGATGTTACAGTACATGGTCATTATACTACATCCTTGGTTATATTGTTAGATGTTACAGTAAGGAGTCATTATACTGCATCCTTGGTTATATTGTTAAATGTTAAAGTACGTGCTGATTATAATACATCCCTGGTTATATTGTTAGATGTTACAGTAAGGGGTCATTATACTACATCCTTGGTTATATTGTTAGATGTTACAGTAAGTGGTCCTTGGTTATATTGTTAGATGTTACAGTACATGGTCATTATACTACATTCTTGGTTATATTCTTAGATTTTACAGTAAGTGGTCATTATACTTCATCCTTGGTTATATTGTTAGATGTTACAGTAAGTGGTCATTGTACTTCATCTTTGGTTATATTTTTCGATGTTACAGTAAGGGGTCATTATACTACATCTCTGGTTATATTGTTAGATGTTACAGTAAGTGGTCATTATACTACATCCTTGGTTATATATTAGATGTTACAGTAAGTGGTCATTATACTACATCCTTGGTTATATTGTTAGATCTTACAGAAAGGGATCATTATACTACATCCTTGGTTATATTGTTAGATGTTAAAGTACGTGTTCATAATACTACATCCTTGGTTATATTGTTACATGTTACAGTAAGGGATCATTATACTACATCCTTGGTTATATTGTTAGATGTTACAGTCCATGGTCATTATACTACATCCTTGGTTATATTGTTAGATGTTACAGTAAGGGGTCATTATACTACATCCTTGGTTATATTGTTAGATGTTACAGTCCATGGTCATTATACTACATCCTTGGTTATATTGTTAGATGTTACAGTAGGGGATCATTATACTTCATCCTTGGTTATATTGTTAGATGTTACAGTCCATGGTCATTATACTACATCCTTGGTTATATTGTTAGATGTTACAGTAAGGGGTCATTATACTACATCCTTGGTTATATTGTTAGATGTTACAGTCCATGGTCATTATACTACATCCTTGGTTATATTGTTAGATGTTACAGTAGGGGATCATTATACTTCATCCTTGGTTATATTGTTAGATGTTACAGTCCATGGTCATTATACTACATCCTTGGTTATATTGTTAGATGTTACAGTAAGGGGTCATTATACTACATCCTTGGTTATATTGTTAGATGTTACAGTACATGGTCATTATACTACATCCTTGGTTATATTGTTAGATGTTACAGTAAGGGATCATTATACTTCATCCTTGGTTATATTGTTAGATGTTAAAGTACGTGCTCATTATAATACATCCCTGGTTATATAGTTAGATGTTACAGTAAGGGGTCATTATACTACATCCTTGGTTATATTGTTAGATGTTACAGTAAGTGGCCCTTGGTTATATTGTTAGATGTTACAGTAAGTGGTCATTATACTTCATCTTTGGTTATATTTTTCGATGTTACAGTAAGGGATCATTATACTACGTCTTTGGTTATATTGTTAGATGTTACAGTAAGTGGTCATTATACTTCATCCTTGGTTATATTGTTAGATGTTACAGTACATGGTCATTATACTACATCCTTCGTTATATTGTTAGATCTTACAGAAAGGGGTCATTATACTACATCCTTGGTTATATTGTTAAATGTTAAAGTACGTGCTGATTATAATACATCCCTGGTTATATTGTTAGATGTTACAGTAAGTGGTCATTATACTACATCCTTGGTTATATTGTTAGATGTTAAAGTACGTGCTCATTATACTACATCCTTGGTTATAATGTTAAATGTTACAGTAAGGGATCATTATACTCCATCCTTGGTTATATTGTTAGATGTTACAGTACATGGTCATTATACTACATCCTTGGTTATATTGTTAGATCTTACAGAAAGGGGTCATTATACTACATCCTTGGTTATATTGTTAAATGTTAAAGTACGTGCTGATTATAATACATCCCTGGTTATATTGTTAGATGTTACAGTAAGGGGTCATTATACTACATCCTTGGTTATATTGTTAGATGTTACAGTAAGTGGCCCTTGGTTATATTGTTAGATGTTACAGTAAGTGGTCATTATACTTCATCTTTGGTTATATTTTTCGATGTTACAGTAAGGGATCATTATACTACGTCTTTGGTTATATTGTTAGATGTTACAGTAAGTGGTCATTATACTTCATCCTTGGTTATATTGTTAGATGTTACAGTACATGGTCATTATACTACATCCTTGGTTATATTGTTAGATCTTACAGAAAGGGGTCATTATACTACATCCTTGGTTATATTGTTAAATGTTAAAGTACGTGCTGATTATAATACATCCCTGGTTATATTGTTAGATGTTACAGTAAGTGGTCATTATACTACATCCTTGGTTATATTGTTAGATGTTAAAGTACGTGCTCATTATACTACATCCTTGGTTATAATGTTAAATGTTACAGTAAGGGATCATTATACTCCATCCTTGGTTATATTGTTAGATGTTACAGTACATGGTCATTATACTACATCCTTGGTTATATTGTTAGATCTTACAGAAAGGGGTCATTATACTACATCCTTGGTTATATTGTTAAATGTTAAAGTACGTGCTGATTATAATACATCCCTGGTTATATTGTTAGATGTTACAGTAAGGGGTCATTATACTACATCCTTGGTTATATTGTTAGATGTTAAAGTACGTGCTCATTATACTACATCCTTGGTTATAATGTTAAATGTTACAGTAAGGGATCATTATACTCCATCCTTGGTTATATTGTTAGATGTTATAGTAAGGGATCATTATAGTACATCCTTGGTTATATTGTTAGATGTTACAGTAAGGAGTCATTATACTACATCCTTGGTTATATTGTTAGATGTTACAGTAAGTGGTCATTATACTACATCCTTGGTTATATTGTTAGATGTTACAGTAAGGGGTCATTATACTACATCCTTGGTTATATTGTTAGATGTTACAGTACATGGTCATTATACTACATCCTTGGTTATATTGTTAGATGTTACAGTAAGTGGTCATTATACTTCATCCTTGGTTATATTGTTAGATGTTACAGTACATGGTCATTATACTACATCCTTGGTTATATTGTTAGATGTTACAGTAAGTGGTCATTATACTTCATTCTTGGTTATATTGTTAGATGTTACAGTACATGGTCATTATACTACATCCTTGGTTATATTGTTCGATGTTGCAGTAAGGGCTCATTATACTACATCCTAGGTTATATTGTTAGATGTTACAGTAAATGGTCATTATACTTCATCCTTGGTTATATTGTGAGATGTTACAGTAAGTGGTCATTATACTACATCCTTGGTTATATTGTTCGATGTTGCAGTAAGGGCTCATTATACTACATCCTAGGTTATATTGTTAGATGTTACAGTAAATGGTCATTATACTTCATCCTTGGTTATATTGTTAGATGTTACAGTAAGGGGTCATTATACTACATCCTTGGTTATATTGTTAGATGTTACAGTAAGTGGTCATTATACTACATCCTTGGTTATATTGTTAGATGTTAAAGTACATGTTTATTATACTACATCCTTGGTTATATTGTTAGATGTTACAGTAAGTGGTCATTATACTACATCCTTGGTTATATTGTTAGATGTTACAGTACATGGTCATTATACTACATCCTTGGTTATATTGTTAGATGTTACAGCAAGAAGTTATTACATTAAGTGATCTCAGGAACGTAAGCCGGTGTGGCCTAGTGAATAAGGTGCGCGGCTCATGATCAAGAGGTCTGGGTTTTGACTCCCGCCTCGGGTGCAGCAGTATTGTGCCTATCGGATGAGACAGTAAAAACCGAGGTCCTGTGTCACAGTAGACGTGGCACGTAAAAAAGATCCCTCACTGCTTCAGGTGGGTCTGTTGCAAAGGTCTGAATTCGTATGCAGTGCATCTGTGAGGCAGATGCTGTCACTATATGTGTAAAATAATCGTGGAGTAAAGTAAAACAATATTCAATCAATCAAGCAATCAATCTTAGGAACGTATCCTGTGTTATATGGTAAATTGTTACATTAAAGGTCATCATGATATATGCTTGGTTTTCCTTGGATGTTAAAGTAAGTGGTCATATTAATATATCTTTTGTTATATTTTTAGCTGTTACAGTAAAGAGAGTAATCAAGGATTGCAATGGAGTTATTCCCAGGGTCCAGCCGACACCCCAATGATTGGATCTACTATAGGCCAACTCCTAC
This sequence comes from Pteria penguin, assembly GCA_035048485.1. Lineage (NCBI taxonomy): Eukaryota > Metazoa > Mollusca > Bivalvia > Pterioida > Pteriidae > Pteria > Pteria penguin. Next base: position 2,531,500 of record CM068585.1, read on the forward strand.
AGGACCAAGCTGAGAAAATACCAGATAAAGAAGCTGTTGTCTTCCATACACAGAAGGAACGCAGAACCTTCTCTCAGCTACTGGATGAGGTTTACAGTTGCTTTGATATAATACTCTTGTGAACCTTCTCTCAGCTACTAGATGAGGTTTACAGTGGCTTTAATATAATATTCTGGTGAACCTTCTCTCAGCTGGTAGATGAGGTTTACAGTGGCTTTGATATAATACTCTTGTGAACCTTCTCTCAGCTACTTGATGAGGTTTACAGTGGCTTTAATATAATATTCTGGTGAACGTTCTCTCAGCTGGTAGATGAGGTTTACAGTGGCTTTAATATAATATTCTGGTGAACGTTCTCTCAGGTGGTAGATGAGGTTTACAGTGGCTTTGATATAATACTCTTGTGAACCTTCTCTCAGCTACTGGATGAGGTTTACAGTGGCTTTAATATAATATTCTGGTGAACCTTCTCTCAGTTAGTAGATGAGGTTTACAGTGGCTTTAATATAATATTCTGGTGAACCTTCTCTCAGCTACTAGATGAGGTTTACAGTGGCTTTGATATAATACTCTTGTGAACCTTCTCTCAGCTACTGGATGAGGTTTACAGTGGCTTTAATATAATACTCTTGTGAACCTTCTCTTAGCTACTGGATGAGGTTTACAGTGGCTTTAATATAATACTCTTGTGAACCTTCTCTCAGCTCCTAGATGAGGTTTACAGTGGCTTTAATATAATATTCTGGTGAACCTTCTCTCAGCTACTAGATGAGGTTTACAGTGGCTTTAATATAATACTCTTGTGAACCTTCTCTCAGCTACTAGATGAGGTTTACAGTGGCTTTAATACAATATTCTTGTGAACCTTCTCTCAGCTACTGGATGAGGTTTACAGTGGCTTTGATATAATATTCTGGTGAACCTTCTCTCAGCTACTGGATGAGGTTTACAGTGGCTTTAATATAATACTCTTGTGAACCTTCTCTCAGCTACTGGATGAGGTTTACAGTGGCTTTGATATAATATTCTGGTGAACCTTCTCCCAGCTACTAGATGAGGTTTACAGTGGCTTTGATATAATACTCTTGTGAACCTTCTCTCAGCTACTAGATGAGGTTTACAGTGGCTTTAATATAATATTCTGGTGAACCTTCTCTCAGCTACTGGATGAGGTTTACAGTGGCTTTAATATAATACTCTTGTGAACCTTCTCTCAGCTACTAGATGAGGTTTACAGTGGCTTTGATATAATACTCTTGTGAACCTTCTCTCAGCTACTAGATGAGGTTTACAGTGGCTTTAATATAATACTCTTGTGAACCTTCTCTCAGCTCCTAGATGAGGTTTACAGTGGCTTTAATATAATATTCTGGTGAACCTTCTCTCAGCTGGTAGATGAGGTTTACAGTGGCTTTGATATAATATTCTGGTGAACCTTCTCTCAGCTACTGGATGAGGTTTACAGTGGCTTTAATATAATCCTCTTGTGAACCTTCTCTCAGCTACTTGATGAGGTTTACAGTGGCTTTAATATAATATTCTGGTGAACCTTCTCTCAGCTAGTAGATGAGGTTTACAGTGGCTTTGATATAATACTCTTGTGAACCTTCTCTCAGCTAGTAGATGAGGTTTACAGTGGCTTTAATATAATATTCTGGTGAACGTTCTCTCAGCTACTAGATGAGGTTTACAGTGGCTTTAATATAATATTCTGGTGAACCTTCTCTCAGCTGGTAGATGAGGTTTACAGTGGCTTTAATATAATATTCTGGTGAACCTTCTCTCAGCTGGTAGATGAGGTTTACAGTGGCTTTGATATAATACTCTTGTGAAAAGCTTTGTACATAATGCTAGTCATTGCAGTTTATTTATTTACTTCATGATAATCATAATGAAGTTCTTCAAAGAAACATCTCAAAGTAAGCAGCTTATGTAGATAGTTCTTATACTATATGATAACAAAATAATGAATGTGGTACTCATATTAAAACATATACTGTACTAAACCAATATATTAGAGAGGTTATGCCTCAACCTGTATTATTACACCTCATCAAGTGTTACAACCAGTGATGTTACACTTCAGCCAGAGATGTTACACTTCAACTGTGTTACAACCAGTGATGTTACACTTCAACCAGAGATGTTACACTTCAATTGTGTTACAACCAGTGATGTTACACTTCAGCTAGAGATGTTACACTTCAACTGTATTACAATCACTGATGTTACACTTCAGCCAGTAGTGTTACACTTCAGCCTGTAATTTTACAAATCATCATGTGTTACAATCAATGATGTTACACTTCAGCCTGTGGTGTTATATTTTATCATGTAATATAACACATCATCATATGATGTTTCATTTCAGTAGGTGGTGTTGCACTTTAGTTTAGGGTGTTACATTTCATTCAGCTGTGAAATACTTCTGTTGTTGTTGTATCACTTTAATCAGTTGTATTATATTTCAATCAATGATCGTGTTGCACTATAACTTGGTATTGCATTTCAAACCATTTTATTACACGTCATCATGTGATGTGACACTTTTATTGTGGTGTCACACTTAAATCTGTGGTGTCATGCTTCAACATGTTGTGTCACACTTCAGCCTGTGGTGTTACACTTTAGTAACTTGTGTTATACCTCAGACTTTTATGTTACACTAATGAACTTGTAATAATAGATGTCATTATTTGATGTAATACCTTGATTGATTGTATTAGACTTCAATCAGTAGTATTGTATTTTAGTTTGAAGTGTTGCATATTAGCCTTTTAGAAAAGAATTACTAAATATACGCATAGAAATACGGCTCTAGAAAAAAATGTTCAAGTTTTGTAGATTAAAAATTCCTCATTAAAATTTTTCTTCATGTTTAGTGTGACCAACTAGCGGCTGGTTTGATGGGTCTTGGTTTGAAGAAAGGAGACAGAGTTGGTATCTGGGGTCCTAACTCACTAGAGTGGATCTGGGCACAATATGCTACAGCCAGATTAGGCATCATACTGGTAAGGACGGTCTAACTAGATTGGACAGAATTACTTATGATCTATAAATATCTATCATGGAAAAAATGACTAAAACAGCATTTGAAGGTCATTTGACCTTAATCTGTCTGAGGAACAGAGTAATAAACTGAAGCCATCTGTGGGATAAATAAGATATAACAATTTAGGTAACAAATCAGATTACACATAAGATAACAGATCAGATAACATATTAGATAACAAATAAAATGACAAGTCAGATAACAAATTAGAAATCTATTATATAGTAATGTACAAAGGCAGGGAAATGCTAAAATCAAAGGTATATTATACAGTAATACATGACTATACATTTAACATTCATTGATACATGACAATAAATATAACATTCAGTGATACATGACTATAGATATATTGTTAAGTGAAACATGACTATAGATGTAACATTCAGTGAAACATGACTATAAATATAACATTCAGTGATACATGACTATAGATATAATGTTCAGTGAAACATGACTATAGATGTAACATTCAGTGATACATGACTATAGATATAATGTTCAGTGAAACATGACTATAGATGTAACATTCAGTGATACATGAATATACGCATAACATTCAGTGATACATGACTATAGATATAACATTCAGTGATACATGATTATAAATGTAACATTCAGTGATACGTGGCTATAGATATAACGTTCAGTGATACATGACTATAGATGTGACATCCAGTGAAACATGACTATATGTATAACATTCAGTGATACATGACTATATGTATAACATTCAGTGATACATGACTATACATGATACATTCAGTGAAACATGACTCTAGATATAACTTTTAGTGAAACATGACTCTAGATATAACATTCAGTGATACATGACTATAGATATAACATTCAGTGATACATGACAATAGATATAACATTCAATGATACATGACTATAGATATATCATTCAGTAATACAAGCCTATAGATGTAACATTCAGTGATACATGACTATAGATGTAACATTCAGTGATACATGACTATAGATGTAACATTCAGTGATACATGACTATAGATATAACATTCAGTGATACATGACAATAGATATATCATTCAGTAATACAAGCCTATAGATGTAACATTCAGTGATACATGACTATAGATGTAACACTCAGTGATACATGACTATAAATGTAACACTCAGTGATACATTACTATAGATATAACATTCAGTGATACATGACTATAGATATAACATTCAGTGATACATGACTATAGATATAACATTCAGTGATACATGATTATAAATGTAACATTCAGTGATACGTGGCTATAGATATAACATTCAGTGATACATGACTATAGATAGAACATTCAGTGATACATGACTATAGATAGAACATTCAGTGATACATGACTATAGATAGAACATTCAGTGATACATTACTATAGATACAACTCTCAGTGATACATGACTATAGATATAGCATTCAGTGATACATGACTATAAATGTAACATTAAGTGATACATAACTATATGTATAACATTCAGTGATACATGACTATACATGTAACATTCACTGATACATGGCTATACGTATAACATTCACTGATACATGACTATACGGATCACATTCAATGATACATGGCTATACGTATAACATTCAGTGATACATTACTATACATGATACATTCAGTGATACGTGACTATAGATGTAACACTCAGTGATACATGACTATAGATACAGCATTCAGTGATACATCACTATAGATGTAGCATTCAGTGATACATCACTATAGATGTAACATTCAGTGATACATAACTATACATATAACATTCAGTGATACATGACTATAGATATAACATTCAGTGATACATGACTATAAATGTAACATTAAGTGATACATGACTATACGTATAACATTCAGTGATACATGACTATACATATAACATTCACTGATACATGACTATACATATAACATTCACGGATACATGACTATACATATAACATTCAGTGATACATTACTATACATGATACATTCAGTGATACATGACTATAGATGATACATTCAGTGATACATGACTATAGATGTAACACTCAGTGATACATGACTGTAGATATAGCATTCAGTGATACATCACTATAGATGTAGCATTCAGTGATACATTACTATAGATGTAACATTCAGTGATACATAACTATATATATAACATTCAGTGATACATGACTATAAATGTAACATTAAGTGATACATGACTATACGTATAACATTCAGTGATACATGACTATACATATAACATTCACTGATACATGACTATACATATAACATTCCAAATACATGACTATACGTATAACATTCAGTGATACATGACTTTAGATATAACATTCAGTGATACATGACTTTAGATATAACATTCACGGATACATGACTATAGGTATAACATTCAGTGATACATGACTTTAGATATAACTGTACATTGTGACTTATCATGATGGATCAGTTTATTAAGGAATGACTGTCTTTTTTTTCTTTTAGGTTCATGGGGAATGAACTTGGATGAGAAACAAACAAATAATGAAGCCGGCGTGGCTAGTGGTATCGCGTCAGACTTCTGATCAGGAGGCCGGGGTTCCAGTCCCGCTCTGGTCATGCCGGTGTCATGTCTTTCGAATGAGATAGTAAAAACCGAGGCCCGGTGTCGTGGTATGCATGGCACGTTAAAGATCCCTCACTGCTTCGGGTGGGATCCATTGCAAAGGTCAAAATTTGTATGCCCCGCATCAGGCAGATGCCGTCACCATATACGTGAAATATTCGTGGTGTGACATAAAACCAAAATCAATCAATCAATCAAACAAATAATGTGAACTGCGAAGCGGTTCTCAAATGATTTGTTTGTTTCTCACCCAAGTTCATTCCCCATGAACCTAGAAAAAAAGACCGTCATTCCTTATATTTACAATGCATTTTAAAAGGTATTTTTTTGAAAACAAAATATCAAATTCCCCATTATCAAACTGGCAAGGACCAAATTTTCTTTTAGGTAGTCCTTAATGGAATGTGTCTGTTGTTATAAATGGATCAGTCTATAGATAGGCTTTAATGGAATATATCTATTGTTCTTATATATATATGTTTGATTACAGGTAAATATCAATCCATTGTACAGACCTAATGAGTTGGAGTATGCTCTTAACAAGGTAAAACTCTCTCAATAAATATATTGTGGTTTACCAAAGTATAACTTTGAAATGTGAAGGTTTTTGATAATCTAGTGGAATCAGATTTTTCTGTGTTGTTGGATGTTCCAAACTTTTGTCTTTCGAATTTTGGAATTATTTATGAGACATATTCTTTTGCGAGAAGCCATATATGTCTTATAGTTCTAAACCAAGGGCTTTATCTTCAAATGGTAATACACTGTAATTATGAAATTACACTAAAAGTTCTTGCCAATAAAATGTGTTTCACAGTACATAAAAATTATTCTTGCACACGAGACAAGGAAATTCCACTGACATTTGCATGCTAGATCAATGGATCTAGAACGTCAATCTAGCATGGTGCATTACTAAATGCTTTACTTATCTTTGTAAACAAGGTAATTCTTATTACCGAAAAATCAAAGTGTGATGTAATATTACACTAGATATCAACATATGAAGAAAATACCAGTTGTATGTTTGTTTATTCATGTTGCCAGATTCCATGTTTTATTATTGTTATTAAAATAACTTTCTTATCTGGGACTATTTTTTAGTGTAGTACTTTAATATACACATTGACAAAAATGTGTTAAGCGCCAAGAATGAAGAATCACTGAAAGGGGGTAAAAAAAGGGGCTTTTATTTGGGGAAAAAAGTTAAGAATCATCTCTCATCTCATATTGAAAGATATCAGTCTCAAGCTACATGTTCCAACATCCCAACCTCGGCTAACGTTTTGGTTTGGTTTATGTCAGTCTCAGGCTGCATGTTCCAACATACCAACCTCGGTTAACGTTTTGGTTTGGTTTATGTCAGTCTCAAGCTACATGTTCCGATATACCAACCTCGGCTAACGTTTTGGTTTGGATCATGTCAGAACATGTTGCTTTTGACTTATATTTTTCAATCTGGGACTTTAGGTGATTCTAGATTCTCATATTCTCACACACGAGACTGGAAACTTCCACCAGAAGTGGGATGCCAGATGAATCAATCTAGAACATCGATTTAGCATAGAGTATTGCTACATGCCCTACTTATTTTTGTAAACAAAGTGAGGTAACTTTTTTTAAGCAATTCATATGATATTTGTGTGTTCTTTAATCTTGTTGCCTTGTTCCATGTTCTTATTAAACACAATTATGGCTATTAAACTTTCTTATAGAACCGAAAATCACCTTGAGTCCCAGATCAAAAGATATCAGCCTCAGATGACGTGCTCCAACATTCCAACCCAGACTAATGCTTCAGTTGGGATTCTGTCGCCCTTGACTGATATCTTTCGATCTGGGACTCATGATGATTCTAGATTCTCATAATCATTAAAACACTGGCAACCAAAGTTACAGGGATGTACTTTAATCGGTGGTATTGATTGATTATTGTTTTATGTCACATCATGATTATTTCATATACATGTATATGGTGATGGCATCTGCCTGACGCATTGCATAGAAATCAAGACTTTTGCAACTGATCAACTTGAAGCAGTGAGGGATCTTTTACCTGCAGTGCCTAGTGTGACATGAGCCCTGGTTTTTACCTGGCAAGAGTCAAACCTGGTACTACTCAGTCTTGAGTCAAGGCCTCAGTGGCTTTCAGTGCACAATAAGATGATAAGGTAAATGGTAAGGTCATGTAATAACAATATTCTACTTTTCTCATCTGTCTTAATTATGTTTGAAATTTTTGTTTTAACATATGCTTTTGTCTGTATCAGGTTGGCTGTAAAGCTTTGATTTCTGCCGAGAAATTTAAAGACCAGGATTATTATCACATGTTGTTTGGCCTTATTCCAGAATTAGCCTCTCAGAAAACCAATGACATCAAAAGTCACTTGTAAGTACATCAGGTGTAAAGGTCATTTGTTGTTTGGCCTAATTCCAGAATTATCCTCTCAGAAAACCAATGACATCAAAAGTCACCTGTAAGTACATCAGGTGTAAAGGTCATTTGTTGTTTGGCCTTATTCCAGAATTATCCTCTCAGAAAACCATTGACATCAAAAGTCACCTGTAAGTACATCAGGTGTAAAGGTCATTTGTTGTTTGGCCTAATTCCAGAATTATCCTCTCAGAAAACCAATGACATCAAAAGTCACCTGTAAGTACATCAGGTGTAAAGGTCATTTGTTGTTTGGCCTTATTCCAGAATTAGCCTTTCAGAAAACCATTGACATCAAAAGTAACCTGTAAGTACATCAGGTGTAAAGGTTATTTGTTATTTGGCCTTATTCCAGAATTAGCCTCTCAGAAAACCAATGACATCAAAAGTCACCTGTAAGTACATCAGTTGTAAAGGTTATTTGTTGTTTGGCCTTTGTTCCTGAATTAGCCTCTCAAAAAGCTAACATAGCAACATTTAATATACAGCAACATAAAAAGTCACCTGTAAATACATCAGGTGTAAAGGTCATTTGTTGTTTGGCATTATTCCAGAATTATCCTCTCAGAAAGCAAGATGGTGGCTAGTAGAACGCTGTTGAATCTTTTGTTGAGCAAAGACTTCTGTTTGGCATCTTTCATTTTCTGTATGTCTTTTATCATCTGTACCCTTTGGTTCTCATTCTCTGTATGTCTTTTATTATCTCTACTTTCTATTTGTCATCTTCCATCTTCTTTATATCTTATCATCTGTACCTTCAATTTGTCATCCTACACCTTCTGTATTTGTATGTCTTTTATCATTTGTACCTTTCGTTTGTCACCTTTCAGCTTCTGTATGCCTGTAATCATATGTTGTTTGTCATTCTCTCTATGTCTGTTGTCATCTGCACCCTCTGTTTTACATTCTCTGTATGTCTGTTACCATCTGCATCCTCTGTTAGTCATTCTCTGTATGTCTGTTACCATCTGCACCTTCTGTTTGTCATTCTCTGTATGTCTGTTACCATCTGCACCCTCTGTTTGTCATTCTCTGTATGTCTGTTGTCATCTGCACCCTCTGTTTAACATTCTCTGTATGTATGTTACCATCTGCACCCTCTGTTTGTCATTCTCTGTATGTCTGTTGTCATCTGCACCCTCTGTTTAACATTCTCTGTATGTCTGTTACCATCTACACCCTCTGTTTGTCATTCTCTGTATGTCTGTTGTCATCTGCACCCTCTGTTTAACATTCTCTGTATGTATGTTACCATCTGCACCCTCTGTTTGTCATTCTCTGTATGTCTGTTGTCATCTGCACCCTCTGTTTAACATTCTCTGTATGTCTGTTACCATCTGCACCCTCTGTTTGTCATTCTCTGTATGTCTGTTGTCATCTGCACCCTCTGTTTAACATTCTCTGTATGTCTGTTATCATCTGCACCCTCTGTTTGTCATTCTCTGTATGTCTGTTGTCATCTGCACCCTCTGTTTAACATTCTCTGTATGTCTGTTATCATCTGCACCCTCTGTTTGTCATTCTCTGTATGTCTGTGGTCATCTGCACCCTCTGTTTTTCATTCTCTGTATGTCTGTTGTCATCTGCACCCTCTGTTTGTCATTCTGTGTATGTCTGTTACTATCTGCGCCCTCTGTTTGTCATTCTCTGTATGTCTGTTGTCATCTGCACCCTCTGTTTGTCATTCTCTGTATGTCTGTTACTATCTGCACCCTCTGTTTGTCATTCTCTGTATGTCTGTTACTATCTACACCCTCTGTTTGTCATTCTCTGTATGTCTGTTGTCATCTGCACCCTCTGTTTAACATTCTCTGTATGTCTGTTACCATCTGCACCCTCTGTTTGTCATTCTCTGTATGTCTGTTACCATCTGCACACTCTGTCATTCTATGTATGTCTGTTATCATCTGCACCCTCTGTTTGACATTCTCTGTATGTCTGTTGTCATCTGCACCCTCTGTCATTCTCTGTATGTCTGTTGTCATCTGCACCCTCTGTTTGTCATTCTGTGTATGTCTGTTACTATCTGCACCCTCTGTTAGTCATTCTCTGTATGTCTGTTGTCATCTGCACCCTCTGTTTGTCATTCTGTGTATGTCTGTTACTATCTGCACCCTCTGTTTGTCATTCTCTGTATGTCTGTTACCATCTGCACCCTCTGTTTGACATTCTCTGTATGTCTATTGTCATCTGCACCCACTGTTTGTCATTCTATGTATGTCTGTTACCATTTGCACCCTCTGTTTGTCATTCTCTGTATGTCTGTTACCATCTGCACCCTCTGTTTGTCATTCTCTGTATATCTGTTACCATCTGCACCCTCTGTTTGTCATTCTCATACAGTCTGTTACCATCTGCACCTTCTGTTTGTCATTCTCTGTATGTCTGTTACTATCTGCACCCTCTGTTTGTCATTCTCTGTATGTCTGTTACTATCTGCACCCTCTGTTTGTCATTCTCTGTATGTCTGGTGTCATCTGTACCCACTGTTGTTCTCTGTATGTGTCATATAATCTGTCCCTTATGTTATATATGTATTCATTATTTACTATCACTTGCCAGATCTGTAAGAGTTAGTAACTTGACAATTCAAGGTGATTATAAGTTTTGTTTTTGATCCATTCAATTCAGAAAAATGATATGTGTGTAATGAAAATGAAGGTTTATAAAAGAATTAATTCCTTATTAGATAAATTTCAATGTATTTTATGAATGATTTTCAATGAAGTGATACAATATAAAAATAAATATTTCAAAATTGTCTGTTCCTATAGATGAAAAAACACTGACAAAAACTACCAAGTTAGGATTTGTACTTGTGTACATCAGTTTCCTTCACTTCATTATCTAGTAATTATAAAGTCTATGAGATTAAAATTGCTTTTGAACATACCGGGTTTAAAGTTCAATTCAGCGGGCGGAGTCACAGGATCAGTCTTCTACATCTTAATTTTTATTTCAGACTTCCACATCTGAAAACAATAGTGATGATGGGGGAGACGAAATACCCGTACGTATAGATTGCCATTCTTCACTGGATTTAATGTGCTTCTTTGTACAGAAAATTACAAATGTTGTAGTTTGACATTGCATTGATACTCGTCCTGTATACTATTGAAAGCCAGACTCAAAAAGTAAATGGAAAATGACTGATTCATCTTGAAATGCTCTGGTATTGTTTTATCACCTGTATGTATAAAGGCCGATTGATATGTTGTGAGCCTCATATCGAAGGATTTGAATTTTGCCGGACATGTTGCATTATTTTTCAACATAATCCCCTTCAGTATCTATAGACTTTTGCCAGCAGTGTTTTAAGGTCTGAATGCCACTTTTAAAGAACTCCTTTTCTTGGCTATTCAGAATGTCATCCACTGCATGTATAACGTCATCATTGGACTGAAAGTGGGTGCCAGAAATAGCTGTTTTTAGTTTAGGACATAGGTGAAAGTCTGATGGAGGGAGATCAGGTTGGTTGGTTGATTAGTGTTTTTACGTCGCTTTCAACAATATTTCAGTTATATCGCGACATGGAAGCAGGAGGTTACCAACCTCTTAAACATAGTGGCGCAACCCGGGAATCGAACCCGGATCGTCGGCGCCGCAAGCCAAGCGCTTAACCACTACACCACGCCTGCCCCGGGAGATCAGGTGAACAAGGCGGATGCTCAATCAATTAAAAGCCACAGTCGTGAATGGCAGCCATGGCAATGACAGACTTGTGAACAGGAGCATTGTCCTGATGGAACAACACACCTTTAGTGAGCTCTCCTCAGCACTTAAGTTTGATATTTTCCCATAGCTGCATCAGAAGTGAAGCATAGTATGTGCCAATGATTGTTTGTCCCTTGCGTAGATAATCTATCAGCAGAATACCATCTGCATCCCAGAAAAAACCAAGGCCATAAAACTTCCCAGCCGATGGAACAGTCTTTGCCTTCTTTGGCGGGGATGAGCCAAGGTGCTTCCATTGTTTCAATTGTTGTTTGGCCTCTGGGGTAAAATGATGGACCCATGTTTCATCCATAGTGACAAATCTTTGAAGAATGTTGGCAGGATCTTCCTCAAAATGGTTAACACGATAATGTGCCTCTGGTGAGCTTCTGATCGACCGTCAGAAGTCTTCGTACCCAACAGGCTGAAAGCTTTCTCACTGCAAGATCCTCTGTCAAATAGAATGCACTCTTTCCTGTGAAATGCCAACTGTACTGGCTATACATTTATATCTTTCTGTAACTTGTCTGTCAGTCAAAACAATATCATGGAGTTTATTGACCATTTCTGGGGTTGCAACAGCGACAGGCCTTCCAGGACGGGGGTCGTCCTCAAGGTTCTGTCTGCCGCGCTTAAATTCTGCCACCCACTTTTTCACTGTAGCATATGAAGGGGCATCTTTCCCTAGTGTCACCACCATATCATTACGGATATCCTTAGGTGTTAAACCTTTTATATGCAAATATTGGATCACTGCTCTTTCACAGATTTTGTCCATTTGGCAAAAGCCACTTGTCTTGTTTACTTTAGAGTGCTAAGTCATCTATACACACTCAGACCAAATGAGACCAGTCCTTGGGTACACGTCCTTATATAGTCTGAGAATAGTAGGACAAAAAGAACATCCCTGTGTACCTCCATCAATACGAGGCTCACAGCATATCAATGAGCCTTCCTAGCAAAACTTGAAGGTCACTTTCTTTCTGTCAGCCACACCTTTATTTCACCACTCCTAATACCATAGCTTTCTAATATGCCTCCAGAGTCAAAAACTTTAAACTGAATTATTTTTCCAAATTTTGCATTTGTCATGTCTTATAAAGGATTCAAGATATTTTATTTCAGTGTTTCTATGTCTACCTTTTCATCAGTACCAAATTTTGGACCTAGTAGCTTTTACATTTACTTATGACCTGCTTCTTAAAATTTGACATTGACAGTGATATTTTTAGGAGAAAGATGGAGTTTTCATATTTTCTGTGTGTATTTTTTTGTAACAAGACTTTTTCATTGATACTAGAATTTAAGACCAGTTAGGTGTCCTAGACTTTTGACTTTTCAACATATTGCTGGATGTTGTTGTTGTCCTTGGACTTCAGTAATTCACAACTTAATACCTTGTTTTGTAGAGGAACATATCGATTGAAAGATATCATGGCATCTGGATCTTCCGAAGCTAGGGGAGACATATTTGATTTACAGAAATCTCTACAGTTTGATGAACCAATCAATATTCAGTTCACATCTGTAAGTTCACATGTAAAACATGACTTTTACAGTACAAGAGAACCAGTAAATTGTAGCTAGGAACAAAATAAACCAGCCTAAAGTACCCAATATGTATCTATCTCTAAACTAGTATAAAGCACCCAGTTAGTATCTATCTTTAAGCATCCAAAAGTACTAAATAAACCAGCCTAAATTACAAAATACACCAGCCTAAAGTACCTAATATGTATCTATCTCTAAACCAGTCTAAAGCACCCAGTTAGTATCTATCTTTAAGCCTCCAAAAGTACTAAATAAACCAGCCTAAATTACAAAATACACCAGCCTAAAGCACCCAAGATGTATCTATCTCTAAACCAGTCTAAAGCACCTAGTTAGTATCTATCTTTAAGCATCCAAAAGTACTAAATAAACCAGCCTAAATTACAAAATACACCAGCCTAAAGTACCTAATATGTATCTATCTCTAAACCAGTCTAAAGCACCCAGTTAGTATCTATCTTTAAGCATCCAAAAGTACTAAATAAACCAGCCTAAATTACAAAATACACCAGCCTAAAGTACCTAATATGTATCTATCTCTAAACCAGTCTAAAGCACCCAGTTAGTATCTATCTTTAAGCATCCAAAAGTACTAAATAAACCAGCCTAAATTACAAAATACACCAGCCTAAAGCACCCAATATGTATCTATCTCTAAACTAGCCTAAAATACCAAATGTACCAGTCATGTGTACCTAATATGTATCTATCCTTAAACCAGTCTAAAGTAACCAATGTGTATCTACATTTATCTTTAAACCTTGGGGCTAATAAAATTCAGTAACAGGAATACATGTGTTTGTATATACCTCTATGAACAACAGACTAAAACCAATGTGTCTTTAATACTTGGGTAGCAATATGATGGAGATCGTCAAAAGTGGTTAGTGGAAACAAAGATCATCAAACGATCATGAGGGCAGGTGCCCAGTAAAAATCTCCTGCTAGCTAGCCAAGTCCACTGGGTATGATTCCATTGTCGCTGAAAAGATCTCAAGCTACCTGGTTTGTTCACTCAATTGATTATCTAATTTGTAGATTAAATGGCTTGATTTTAAGTTCCAAATGGTTGATTTGTTTAAACAATTCCTGGACAATTTCATTACAGTAAAACCCCATCATCTACAACTAATTATTGTATTCCAGTTTGATTCTACTTTTAAACTCAGAATCACCAGTCAGAGTCATACTATTCTGGTTTGATTTTATACTTTGTATGGATTTTAAGTCAGTATCTATGTCAGAGACTAGTATTGTATATTCTAGACTGCTAATTACCTTTAGCTAAGGCATTATGGGCAGCAAGTCAAACATTCAAAGCTTGTATTATAACTTGTAGTTCCTGTGCTACATATACATGTCATTGAAATATTCATAAAGAGAGCTTAAAAATATATATCATTTAATGGATAATATATGTATCAAAGTTTTTACTTATAGTGACTTATATTGACTTCCAAAATGGAAAATTAACAGAAAATCCCAGAAAGAAACATAGCTGTATAATATTCTGCTTATTATGTGTACATTCTATTTATGAGTTTGCTATGATACTTTATCTTATTGTAATAAATGATACAGATCTGACAGACTTTGACATTGATATTGCAGGGGACTACAGGGTTATACATATCTGACAGACTTTGACATTTATATGGTAGGGGACTAAAGGGTTACACAGATCTGACAGACTTTGACATTGATATTGTAGGGGGCTACAGAATTAAACAGATCTGACAGACTTTGACATTTATCTGGTAGGGGACTACAGGGTTATACAGATCTGACAGACTTTGACATTGATATTGAAGGGGACTACAGGGTTAAACAGATCTGACAGACTTTGACATTGATATTGTAGAGGACTACAGGGTTATACAGATCTGACAGACTTTGACATTGATATTGTAGGGGACTACAGGGTTATACATATCTGACAGACTTTGACATTTATATGGTAGGGGACTACAGGATTATACACATCTGACAGACTTTGACATTGATATTGAAGGGGACTACAGGGTTAAACAGATCTGACAGACTTTGACATTGATATTGTAGGGGACTACAGGGTTATACAGATCTGACAGACTTTGACATTTATATGGTAGGGGACTACAGGGTTATACAGATCTGACAGACTTTGACATTGATGTTGAAGGGGACTACAGGGTTAAACAGATCTGACAGACTTTGACATTGATATTGTAGGGGACTACAGGGTTATACAGATCTGACAGACTTTGATATTGATATTGTAGGGGACTACAGGGTTATACATATCTGACAGACTTTGACATTTATATTGTAGGGGACTACAGGGTTATACAGATCTGACAGACTTTGACATTGATATTGTAGGGGACTACAGGGTTATACAGATCTGACAGACTTTGACATTTATATGGTAGGGGACTACAGGGTTATACAGATCTGACAGATTTTGACATTATACTTTATATTGTAGGGAACTACAGGGTTTCCAAAAGGAGCCACTCTAACACATCATAATATACTGAACAATAGTTACTTTGTGGGACGCAGATTGGAGTACCATCTAAGGGTATTTATATATTTTGTTCATTGTCCTATCACAGGATGCCTTTGTACTTCTTCGCAACATTTAGCTTGATTTCACATTCACATTTCTGATGTCAATGACAATATTGTTACATCTTCTAACCTGGAGATTTTCCATTTAGACATGTTTATTAAACTGTTTTTTTCATTGCTAGTACCTATTGAATTAACCTTACTAAAATGTTTGTCATCATTCATTGTTTAAATAATGAATAAATGATGATTAACATTACAGTACTGGGTAGGATGGAGGTTGATATGGTATGAACAAAACCAAACAAATGTACTTTAAAATAAATGGTCTGTTGCTAGGATACAAGGATCTGTGTACCGGTGCCATTATACCACTGTTTTGCTATGGTGATAGGAAGTCTCATGATGGTTACCCATGGTTCCACCTGCGTCTTCCCTTGTCCCGGTTTTGATGCTGGTCTTTCCTTAGAGGCAGTGTCCAAGGAAAAGTAATACACAATTTTATTTGAACTTAAGGACTTTATTATTGGTTTTGATTCTTTTGTGTATTATGTATTGTAAATTTGGTATGAAATTTTTAAGTCCAACATGTTTACCTTTGAATTTTTAGATACTTATCAATAAGAAGAAGATACAGATTTATAAATCTGGATTTAATCTTTTTGTCTCTGTACCTAAACCAAGTATTTCAGATTAGGAAACAATATTGGAGTAATACTTTATATACAAGTATCTTAAATTCTGGACTGTTTTCATCATCATATCTCTTCATTTTTCAGATGCACCTCCCTGTATGGAGTACCCACTATGTTTATTGACATGCTGAATCATCCCCAGTTTAATTCATTTGATTTCTCCTCACTCTACACTGGTATTATGGCGGGATCTCCATGTCCAATAGAAACCATGCGACAGGTCATAGCGAAACTAAACATGCCTCAAGTCACAGTAAGTTTGTAAACCATGCGACAGGTCATAGCAAAACTAAGCATGCCTCAAGTCACAGTCAGTTTGTAAACCATGCGATAGTGAAACTAAACATGCCTGAAGTCGCTGTAAGTTTATAAAGCAGGGTAAATGACAAATTGTTTTGATTTTCTGAGCCAGCACCATTAAGTCACAGTAAGTTTATAAGTTTGTAATCATGGGGAATGTTATATTTATTCAAGTGCAGAATATGTCTTAACAATGCATTTTGAAATTGACAGATAACTCTGACAAACTGCTGATTGCACTGATTTAATCATGCATATGTTTTGCATGCCTACTACACAGTAATCCACATTTTGTGACTACAACGTAATCCACACTTTGTGAATTCAAAGTAATCCACATTTTGTGATTAATGCCTCATTTGAGAAATTAAGAAAAACTATATATGAATTCAAACAATTTAATTCATCTTGAAAACAATATTCTCTGATATGGTGCACTCCTTGACACACATATAATCTGTACAGCTGCTATGATATGGTGCACTCCTTGACACACATATCATCTGCACAGCTGCTGTGATATGGTGCACTCCTTGACACACATATCATCTGCACAGCTGCTGTGATATGGTGCACTCCTTGACACACATATCATCTGCACAGCTGCTATGATATGGTGCACTCCTTGACACACATATCATCTGCACAGCTGCTATGATATGGTGCACTCCTTGACACACATACCATCTGCACAGCTGCCATGATATGGTGCACTCCTTGACACACATACCATCTGCACAGCTGCTATGATATGGTGCACTCCTTGACACACATATCATCTGCACAGCTGCTATGATATGGTGCACTCCTTGACACACATACCATCTGCACAGCTGCTGTGATATGGTGCACTCCTTGACACACATATCATCTGCACAGCTGCTGTGATATGGTTCACTCCTTGACACACATACCATCTGCACAGCTGCTGTGATATGGTGCACTCCTTGACACACATATCATCTGCACAGCTGCTATGATATGGTGCACTCCTTGACACACATACCATCTGCACAGCTGCTGTGATATGGTGCACTCCTTGACACACATACCATCTGCACAGCTGCTGTGATATGGTGCACTCCTTGACACACATATCATCTGCACAGCTGCTGTGATATGGTGCACTCCTTGACACACATATCATCTGCACAGCTGCTATGATATGGTGCACTCCTTGACACACATACCATCTGCACAGCTGCTGTGATATGGTGCTGCTGTGATATGGTGAACTCCTTGACACACATATCATCTGCACAGCTTTTATGATATGGTGCACTCCTTGACACACATATCATCTGCACAGCTGCTATGATATGGTGCACTCCTTGACACACATATCATCTGTACAGCTGCTGTGATATGGTGCACTCCTTAACACACATATCATCTGTTCGGCTGGAGTGATATGGTGCACTCCTTGACACACATATCATCTGCACAGCTGCTGTGATATGGTGCACTCCTTGACACACATATCATCTGCACAGCTGCTGTGATATGGTGCACTCCTTGACACACATATCATCTGCACAGCTGCTGTGATATGGTGCACTCCTTGACACACATACCATCTGCACAGCTGCTATGATATGGTGCACTCCTTGACACACATACCATCTGCACAGCTGCTATGATATGGTGCACTCCTTGACACACATATCATCTGCACAGCTGCTGTGATATGGTGCACTCCTTGACACACATATCATCTGCACAGCTGCTATGATATGGTGCACTCCTTAACACACATATCATCTGCACAGCTGCTATGATATGGTGCACTCCTTGACACACATACCATCTGCACAGCTGCTGTGATATGGTGCACTCCTTGACACACATACCATCTGCACAGCTGCTGTGATATGGTGCACTCCTTGACACACATATCATCTGCACAGCTGCTGTGATATGGTGCACTCCTTGACACACATATCATCTGCACAGCTGCTATGATATGGTGCACTCCTTGACACACATACCATCTGCACAGCTGCTGTGATATGGTGCTGCTGTGATATGGTGCACTCCTTGACACACATATCATCTGCACAGCTGCTATGATATGGTGCACTCCTTGACATACATACCATCTGCACAGCTGCTATGATATGGTGCACTCCTTAACACACATATCATCTGTACAGCTGCTGTGATATGGTGCACTCCTTGACACACATATCATCTGCACAGCTGCTGTGATATGGTGCACTCCTTGACACACATACCATCTGCACGCCTGCTATGATATGGTGCACTCCTTGACACACATACCATCTGCACGGCTGCTATGATATGGTGCACTCCTTGACACACATATCATCTGCACAGCTGCTATGATATGGTGCACTCCTTGACACACATACCATCTGCACGGCTGCTATGATATGGTGCACTCCTTGACACACATACCATCTGCACGGCTGCTATGATATGGTGCACTCCTTGACACACATATCATCTGCACAGCTGCTATGATATGGTGCACTCCTTGACACACATACCATCTGCACAGCTGCTATGATATGGTGCACTCCTTGACACACATACCATCTGCATGGCTGCTATGATATGGTGCACTCCTTGACACACATATCATCTGCACAGCTGCTGTGATATGGTGCACTCCTTGACACACATATAATCTGCACAGCTGCTGTGATATGGTTCACTCCTTGACACACATATAATCTGCACAGCTGCTGTGATATGGTGCACTCCTTGACACACATACCATCTGCACAGCTGCCATGATATGGTGCACTCCTTAACACACATATCATCTGTACAGCTGCTGTGATATGGTGCACTCCTTGACACACATATCATCTGTACAGCTGCTGTGATATGGTGCACTCCTTGACACACATACCATCTGCACAGCTGCTGTGATATGGTGCACTCCTTGACACACATATCATCTGCACAGCTGCTGTGATATGGTGCACTCCTTGACACACATATCATCTGCACAGCTGCTGTGATATGGTGCACTCCTTGACACACATATCATCTGCACAGCTGCTATGATATGGTGCACTCCTTGACACACATATCATCTGCACAGCTGCTGTGATATGGTGCACTCCTTGACACACATATCATCTGCACAGCTGCTGTGATATGGTGCACTCCTTGACACACATATCATCTGTACAGCTGCTATGATATGGTGCACTCCTTGACACACATATCATCTTCACAGCTGCTGTGATATGGTGCACTCCTTAACACACATATCATCTGTTCGGCTGGAGTGATATGGTGCACTCCTTGACACACATATCATCTGCACAGCTGCTGTGATATGGTGCACTCCTTGACACACATATCATCTGCACAGCTGCTGTGATATGGTGCACTCCTTGACACACATATCATCTGCACAGCTGCTGTGATATGGTGCACTCCTTGACACACATACCATCTGCACAGCTGCTATGATATGGTGCACTCCTTGACACACATACCATCTGCACAGCTGCTATGATATGGTGCACTCCTTGACACACATATCATCTGCACAGCTGCTGTGATATGGTGCACTCCTTGACACACATATCATCTGCACAGCTGCTATGATATGGTGCACTCCTTAACACACATATCATCTGCACAGCTGCTATGATATGGTGCACTCCTTGACACACATACCATCTGCACAGCTGCTGTGATATGGTGCACTCCTTGACACACATACCATCTGCACAGCTGCTGTGATATGGTGCACTCCTTGACACACATATCATCTGCACAGCTGCTGTGATATGGTGCACTCCTTGACACACATATCATCTGCACAGCTGCTATGATATGGTGCACTCCTTGACACACATACCATCTGCACAGCTGCTGTGATATGGTGCTGCTGTGATATGGTGCACTCCTTGACACACATATCATCTGCACAGCTGCTATGATATGGTGCACTCCTTGACATACATACCATCTGCACAGCTGCTATGATATGGTGCACTCCTTAACACACATATCATCTGTACAGCTGCTGTGATATGGTGCACTCCTTGACACACATATCATCTGCACAGCTGCTGTGATATGGTGCACTCCTTGACACACATATCATCTGCACAGCTGCTGTGATATGGTGCACTCCTTGACACACATATCATCTGCACAGCTGCTGTGATATGGTGCACTCCTTGACACACATACCATCTGCACAGCTGCTATGATATGGTGCACTCCTTGACACACATACCATCTGCACAGCTGCTATGATATGGTGCACTCCTTGACACACATATCATCTGCACAGCTGCTGTGATATGGTGCACTCCTTGACACACATATCATCTGCACAGCTGCTATGATATGGTGCACTCCTTAACACACATATCATCTGCACAGCTGCTATGATATGGTGCACTCCTTGACACACATACCATCTGCACAGCTGCTGTGATATGGTGCACTCCTTGACACACATACCATCTGCACAGCTGCTGTGATATGGTGCACTCCTTGACACACATATCATCTGCACAGCTGCTGTGATATGGTGCACTCCTTGACACACATATCATCTGCACAGCTGCTATGATATGGTGCACTCCTTGACACACATACCATCTGCACAGCTGCTGTGATATGGTGCTGCTGTGATATGGTGCACTCCTTGACACACATATCATCTGCACAGCTGCTATGATATGGTGCACTCCTTGACATACATACCATCTGCACAGCTGCTATGATATGGTGCACTCCTTAACACACATATCATCTGTACAGCTGCTGTGATATGGTGCACTCCTTGACACACATATCATCTGCACAGCTGCTGTGATATGGTGCACTCCTTGACACACATACCATCTGCACGCCTGCTATGATATGGTGCACTCCTTGACACACATACCATCTGCACGGCTGCTATGATATGGTGCACTCCTTGACACACATATCATCTGCACAGCTGCTATGATATGGTGCACTCCTTGACACACATACCATCTGCACGGCTGCTATGATATGGTGCACTCCTTGACACACATACCATCTGCACGGCTGCTATGATATGGTGCACTCCTTGACACACATATCATCTGCACAGCTGCTATGATATGGTGCACTCCTTGACACACATACCATCTGCACAGCTGCTATGATATGGTGCACTCCTTGACACACATACCATCTGCATGGCTGCTATGATATGGTGCACTCCTTGACACACATATCATCTGCACAGCTGCTGTGATATGGTGCACTCCTTGACACACATATAATCTGCACAGCTGCTGTGATATGGTTCACTCCTTGACACACATATAATCTGCACAGCTGCTGTGATATGGTGCACTCCTTGACACACATACCATCTGCACAGCTGCCATGATATGGTGCACTCCTTAACACACATATCATCTGTACAGCTGCTGTGATATGGTGCACTCCTTGACACACATATCATCTGTACAGCTGCTGTGATATGGTGCACTCCTTGACACACATACCATCTGCACAGCTGCTGTGATATGGTGCACTCCTTGACACACATATCATCTGCACAGCTGCTGTGATATGGTGCACTCCTTGACACACATATCATCTGCACAGCTGCTGTGATATGGTGCACTCCTTGACACACATATCATCTGCACAGCTGCTATGATATGGTGCACTCCTTGACACACATATCATCTGCACAGCTGCTGTGATATGGTGCACTCCTTGACACACATATCATCTGCACAGCTGCTGTGATATGGTGCACTCCTTGACACACATATCATCTGTACAGCTGCTATGATATGGTGCACTCCTTGACACACATATCATCTGCACAGCTGCTGTGATATGGTGCACTCCTTGACACACATATCATCTGCACAGCTGCTATGATATGGTGCACTCCTTGACACACATACCATCTGCACAGCTGCTGTGATATGGTGCACTCCTTGACACACATATCATCTGCACAGCTGCTGTGATATGGTGCACTCCTTGACACACATATAATCTGCACAGCTGCTGTGATATGGTTCACTCCTTGACACACATACAATCTGCACAGCTGCTGTGATATGGTGCACTCCTTGACACACATACCATCTGCACAGCTGCTGTGATATGGTGCACTCCTTGACACACATATCATCTGCACAGCTGCTGTGATATGGTGCACTGCTTGACACACATATCATCTGCACAGCTGCTGTGATATGGTGCACTCCTTGACACACATATCATCTGCACAGCTGCTGTGATATGGTGCACTCCTTGACACACATACCATCTGTACAGCTGCTGTGATATGGTTCACTCCTTGACACACATATCATCTGCACAGCTGCTGTGATACAAGGCCATTATTGTCAAAAAATGCTACTTGAGTTTTTACGCTCATCAATCCACTCAAAGCTTATGTTGGAACTATTCTCTAACTGTCTTACATAGTAAAACTCAACTCCAAATTCTGGCAAGGAAATGGTGTCTTGCTGGATCCACTAGAGCTCAATCCAGCTTGTTCTTGAGATCTGCCATATTGTTTACGTTGACAGGCATCCATATCACACATTAATTCAATTTCAAATTCGCAGCATGTAATCAAGTATTCAAATGCCTCAAATTTCCTTTCATCAATCAATCAATCAGAATTTTTATAACTGATTCATTTACATTAGAATAAACATTTGTTTATTTCCATAGGAATTCACCACTTCATTACTCATTGGTATGAAAATAATTATTTCTTTCAAGGTCAAATATCATATGTGCTATAAATATCATACGTGCTATAAACATCAAAAGTTGACCAGTATAATGTTTACTTGAATTTTAATTTGTTGATCGACACATTAATAATCAGATTTTGCACATAAAGAATTAGTACAGTGATTTCTAGAGGTGGATCCAAGACTGCACTGAGGAAGACCTGAAAAAATGTAATGAGTCCAAAAACAACAACTATAGTAATGGCTTAAGTAATACTGTCTCACCCCACCCTCTTCTTATTGTTAGCTTAAGTGACACATTCTCACTCCACCCTCTTCTCATTAGTAGCTTTAGAGACACATTCTCACTCCACCCTCTTCTCATTGGTAGCGTTAGAGACACATTCTCACTCCACCCTCTTCCCATTGTTACAGGCATGATTCTGATCAGTTTTAAAGTTGATTTCAGCTTTTTTGTTGCAAGAAAATGTTCTCATAACTTTCTGAATTTAGTTGGAAATATGAAGAATTGCACTTTTTGTTTAGGGGTTTATATTATAATCAGCTTCTCTGATACCATTGTCAGATATTTTCATTTCTGATCAAAATCTCGTCTGTTATTAGCTAAGTGACACATTCTCATTCCACCCTCTTCGTGTTGTTAGCTTAAGTGACACACTGTCACTACACTGTCTTCCTGTTGTTAGCAAAGTGACACATTCTCACTCCACCTCTTCCCATTGTTATATCACTTGCATGTTTGTTCTTATGCTCAGTCTGATGTAACTGCTAAATATGTAAAGAAACTGAATATGGAATTTTTATCCATATGTAAATTGAATCTGGGGATACAACACCCTTTTTTGTATCTGCCACTGGGGTTGACAAGCTTAACTTTGTATCAAAAATTATATGGAGTTTGGAATGTTCATATCTATGAACAACAAATTGCATTACGTAACAGTGACAATTGAATTTGTTCAGGTTTGCATGAGTATACACAGCACACATATCACACTACTCATGTTCTCTAGGTGATTCTACACACATATCCCACTACTCATGTTCTCTAGGTGATTCTACACACATATCCCACTGCTTATGTTCTCTAGGTGATTCTACACACATATCCCACTGCTTATGTTCTCTAGGTGATTCTACACACATATCCCACTGCTTATGTTCTCTAGGTGATTCTACACACATATCCCACTACTCATGTTCTCTAGGTGATTATACACACATATCCCACTACTCATGTTCTCTAGATGATTCTACACACATATCCCACTACTCATGTTCTCTAGGTGATTCTACACACATATCCCAGTGTTCATGTTCTCTAGATGCTTCTACACACATATCCCACTACTCATGTTCTCTAGGTGATTCTACACACATATCCTACTACTCATGTTCTCTATTTGATTATACACACATATCCCAGTGTTCATGTTCTGTAGATGATTATATACACATATCCCACTGCTCATGTTCTCTAGGTGATTCTACACACATATCCCACTACTCATGTTCTCTAGATGATTCTACACACATATCCCACTATTTATGTTCTTTAGATGATTATACACACATATCCCATTGTTCATGTTCTTTAGATGATTCTACACACATATCCCACTGTTTATGTTGTTTAGATATTCCAGTGCACATGTTCTCCAGGTGTTTCTACACACATATCCCACTGCTCATGTTTTCTAGATGTTTCTACATACATATCCCACTACTCATGTTCTCTAGATGATTCTACACACATATCCCAATGTTCATGTTCTCTAGGTGATTCTACACACATATCCCACTGCTCATGTTCTCTAGGTGATTATACACACATATCCCACTATTTATGTTCTTTAGATGATTCTACACACATATCCCAGTGTTCATGTTCTTTAGATGATTCTACACACATATCCCACTACTCATGTTCTCTAGATGATTCTACACACATATCCCACTACTCATATTCTCTATGTGATTATACACACATATCCCACTACTCATGTTTTCTAGATGATTCTACACACATATCCCACTGCTCATGATCTCTAGGTGATTCTACACACATATCCTACTACTCATGTTCTCTAGATGATTCTACACACATATCCCACTACTCATGTTCTCTAGGTGATTCTACACACATATCCCACTACTCATGTTCTCTAGATGATTCTACACACATATCCCACTACTCATGTTCTCTAGGTGATTCTACACACATATCCCACTACTCATGTTCTCTAGATGATTCTACACACATATCCCACTACTCATGTTCTCTAAGTGATTCTACACACATACCCCACTACTCATGTTCTCTAGATGTTTCTACACACATATCCCAATGTTCATGTTCTCTAGGTGATTCTACACACATATCCCACTGCTCATGTTCTCTAGGTGATTATACACACATATCCCACTATTTATGTTCTTTAGATGATTCTACACACATATCCCAGTGTTCATGTTCTTTAGATGATTCTACACACATATCCCACTACTCATGTTCTCTAGATGATTCTACACACATATCCCACTACTCATATTCTCTATGTGATTATACACACATATCCCACTACTCATGTTCTCTAGATGATTCTACACACATATCCCACTGTTCATGATCTCTAGGTGATTCTACACACATATCCCACTACTCATGTTCTCTAGATGATTCTACACACATATCCCACTACTCATGTTCTCTAGGTGATTCTACACACATATCCCACTACTCATGTTCTCTAGATGATTCTACACACATATCCCACTACTCATGTTCTCTAGGTGATTCTACACACATACCCCACTACTCATGTTCTCTAGGTGATTCTACACACATATCCCACTTCTCATGTTCTCTAGATGATTCTACACACATATCCCACTACTCATGTTCTCTAGATGATTATACACACATATCCCACTGCTCATGTTTTCTAGATGATTATACACACATATCCCACTACTCATGTTCTCCAGATGATTCTACACACATATCCCAGTGTTCATGTTCTTTAGATGATTCTACACACATATCCCAGTGTTCATGTTCTTTAGATGATTCTACACACATATTCCACTACTCATGTTCTCTAGATGATTCTACACACATATCCCACTACTCATATTCTCTATGTGATTATACACACATATCCCACTACTCATGTTCTCTAGATGATTCTACACACATATCCCACTGCTCATGATCTCTAGGTGATTCTACACACATATCCCACTACTCATGTTCTCTAGATGATTCTACACACATATCCCACTACTCATGTTCTCTAGGTGATTCTACACACATATCCCACTACTCATGTTCTTTAGATGATTCTACACACATATCCCACTACTCATGTTCTCTAGGTGATTCTACACACATATCCCACTACTCATGTTCTCTAGGTGATTCTACACACATATCCGACTTCTCATGTTCTCTAGATGATTCTACACATATATCCCACTACTCATGTTCTCTAGATGATTATACACACATATCCCACTACTCATGTTCTCTAGGTGATTCTACACACATATCCCACTACTCATGTTCTCTAGGTGATTCTACACACATATCCCACTATTTATGTTCTTTAGATGATTATACACACATATCCCACTGTTCATGCTCTTTAGATGATTCTACACACATATCCCTCTGTTTATGTTGTTTAGATATTCCAGTGCACATGTTCTCTAGATGATTCTACATACAAATCCCAGTGTGTATGTTCACTGTATAATTCTACATATATAAAGATTGTTGTAGGTATGTTATGGTACAACAGAGACTAGTCCTGTAACACATCAATGTTTTATGGATGATCCTGTGGAGAAAAGAGTATCTACCATTGGAAGACCTCATGATAATGTAGAGGTAAATCTCCTTATGCTATCTACATGTCTCCTTATGTTATCTACATGCTTCCTTATGTTATCTACATGTCTCCTTATGCTATCTACATGTCTCCTTATGTTATCTACATGTCTCCTTATGCTATCTACACGTCTCCTTATGTTATCTACATGTCTCCTTATTTTATCTACATGTCTCCTTGTGTTATCTACATGTCTCCTTATGTTATCTACTTGCTTCATTATGTTATCTTATCATCTCTTTATGTTTTCTGCATGTTACCTTCTGTTATCTACTTGTCTCCTTATGTTATCTACTTGTCTCATTATGTTATCTGCATGTTACCTTATGTTATCTACATGTCTCCTGATGTTATCTACAAGTCTCCTTATTTTATCTACATGTCTCCTTATGTTATGTACATGTCTCCTTATGTTATGTACATGTCTCCTTATGTTATCTATATGTCTCCTTATGTTATCTGCATGTCTCCTTATGTTATCTGCATGTTACCTTATGTTATCTGCATGTCTCCTTATGTTATCTACATGTCTCCTTATGTTATCTACTTGTCTCCTTATGTTATGTACATGTCTCCTTATGCTATTTACATGTCTACTTATGTTATCTACATGTCTCCTTATGTTATCTACTTGCCTTCTTATGTTATCTACATGTCTCCTTATGTTATCTATATGTCTCCTTATGTTATCTGCATGTCTCCTCATGTTATCTGCATGTTACCTTATGTTATCTGCATGTCTCCTTATGTTATCTACATGTCTCCTTATGTTATCTACTTGTCTCCTTATGTTATCTACTTGCTTCATTATCTTATCTTATCATCTCTTTAAGTTTTCTGCATGTTACCTTCTGTTATCTACTTGTCTCCTTATGTTATCTACTTGTCTCATTATGTTATCTGCATGTTACCTTATGTTATCTACATGTCTCCTGATGTTATCTACATGTCTCCTTATTTTATCTACATGTTTCCTTATGTTATCTACATGTCTCCTTATGTTATGTACATGTCTCCTTATGTTATGTACATGTCTCCTCATGCTATCTACATGTCTCCTTATTTTATCTACATGTCTCCTTATGTTATCTACATGTCTCCTTATGTTATCTACTTGTCTCCTTATGTTATCTACTTGCCTCATTATGTTATCTACTTGCCTCATTATGTTATCTGCATGTTACCTTCTGGTATCTACTTGTCTCTTTATGTTATCTACTTGTCTCTTAAAAAGGTCACACTATGTGCCAGATGCTCTATAGTAATCACTCTGTCTGTCTGTCTGTTTGTTTGTTGGTCTGTGTCTGTCTTTCAGTCTGTCCATCTGTCTGTCATCACTTTCTTCCACACACAATAACTTGAGTTTCCTTTGAACAAATTTCATAAATTTTATACATAATGTTTTGATGAATAAAAGGAGGAAGACTTTTGATTTTAAAGATTATCCGATTTGTAATTACAAAGTAATTGGACTTGGAAATTTTTGTTCATGCCAATAGAATTATAATAATTATCTTGTCAGCACTTTTTTTGGCACACATAACGTCAGTTTTTTAAGAGGATTATCATAAGTACATTTCAAAATAAGATAGAAGATGGTGACAGGAAGACATCAATAGCTTTCGAGGTCAAAGGTGAAGGTACAATCAGATGTGAAATATAAACATGGTTTTGACACATCAATACTTGGTTCTGATGTGATAACTCAATAAGAATATGTCCTAGAGTATTCAAACTTTATACATACATGTAGATAGAGAAAGGCTAGTGGTAAACATGTATACCATTTGAGGTCAAAGGTCAGCTTCACAGTAAGATGTTACATTTAAATATTTTAAGATGAGAGGTTAATAAACTTTCAATGTAAATTAAATTGAATTGAATATTATAAGATATACATGTAATGCTGCTGTTTGCTATAAAAGCCTTTCGGCAGGACCCTTCCTGACTTTGTCAGTGTTCTAGTTGAATCTTCACTATTGTCATTGTGATTAATATGTAGGTTGTGTTATCTAATCATCTCTTTATGTTCTCTACTTGTTACCTTCTGTAATGTACTTTCCTTCCTATGTTATCTACATGTTACCTTATGTTATCTCATGTCTCCATGTTATCAAATTGTCTCTACGTTTTCTACATGTCTCATCTACAGGAATGTATGGTGTTTCCTATAATTATTCATCTATTTAAAGGAAGACATACTTTTAATGTATGTTACCTTTTCAGATATATTTCATTAATTTTTATTCTTGTATATGCATTACTATATTTGTTATATCTTTATTTATCTATATATTTGTTATATCTCTATGTGGTCTTTACAATGTTTCTCAGGCCAAGATTGTGAACGAGGAGGGAAAGGTTGTGCCAGTGAATACCGCTGGAGAGCTCTGTACAAGGGGCTATACCACGATGCTGCATTACTGGGATGATCCAAATAAAACTGCTCAAAGTATCTCTGCAGATAGATGGTACCATTCTGGGTAAGTAACTAGGTCACCTATCTATACATGGTACCATCCTGGGTAAGTAACTAGGTCACCTATCTATACATGGTACCATTCTA
The DNA here is from genome assembly GCA_035048485.1 of Pteria penguin. NCBI lineage: Eukaryota > Metazoa > Mollusca > Bivalvia > Pterioida > Pteriidae > Pteria > Pteria penguin. The sequence goes on from CM068585.1 coordinate 2,561,566, forward strand.
GGTAAGTAACTAGGTCACCTATCTATACATGGTATCATTCTGGGTAAGTAACTAGGTAACCTATCTATACATGGTACCATTCTTGGTAAGTAACTAGGTCACCTATCTATACATGGTACCATTCTGGGTAACTAAGTCATCTATCTTTTCATGGTACCATTTTTAGTGAGAAATGAGTCATCTATCTCTTCATGGTACCATTCTGAGAATGCAAATAATTCATTTTCCTTTAAATGATACCATACTGGATAAGTAACTGGGTAATCTATTTATACATGGCATCATTCAAGATAAGTGACTAGGTCATCCATCTTTGCATGATACCATACTGGGTAAGTAGCTAGGTCATCTTCCTGTACATGGTACCATTCAAGGTGACCAACTAGGTAATCCATTTATACATGGTACCATTCAAAGTAAGCAACTAAGTCATCTTCCAGTTATCATACAAGTTAAGTCATGCTACAAATTATCTTCCACTTATCATACAAGTTAAGTAATCTTACAGGTCATCATCCAGTTATCATACAAGTTAAGTCATGCTACAGGTTATCTCCTAGTTATCATACAAGTTAAGTCATGCTACAGGTTATCTCCTAGTTATCACACAATTTAAGTCATGCTACAGGTCATCTCCTAGTTATCACACAATTTAAGTCATGCTACAGGTCATCTCCTAGTTATCACACAATTTAAGTCATGCTACAGGTAATCTCCTAGTTATCACACAAGTTAAGTCATGCTAAGTTAAATTTCTGAATGTTTGCAGAGATATTGCAGTCATGGATGAGGAAGGATTCTGTCAGATTGTGGGGAGGATCAAAGATATGATAATCCGGGGAGGAGAGAATGTGTACCCCACAGAAATAGAGCAGGTTCTCTATAAACATCCAGCTATCAAGGATGTACAGGTACGGAGGTCTTAGATTCATAAACATCCAGCTATCAAGGATGTACAGGTACGCAGCTCTTAGACTCATAAACATCCAGCTATCAAGGATGTACAGGTACAGAGCTCTTAGATTCATAAACATCCAGCCATAAAGAATTCTTAAGTATGGAACATCCAGTCATAAAGATTAAAAAGGTGTGGAGCTAAAAACATATCGAAAAAAAAAAGATGTACATATATGAATTCCGACCTAAAAACTTTCAACCAAATAGGATGTACAGATACTGCACTAAAAACATCCAGTAAAGGATGTACAGGCACTACACTGAAAACATCCAGTGAAGGTTGTACAGGCACTACACTGAAAACATCCAGTACATGATGTACAGGCATGGCACTAAAACATCTAGTAAAGAATGTACAGGTACTACACTAAAAACATCCAGTACATGATGTACAGGTACTACACTAAAAACATCCAGTACATGATGTACAGGCACTCACTAAAACATCCAGTAAAGGATGTACAGGTACTACACTAAAAACATCCAGTACATGATGTACAGGCACTACACTAAAAACATCAAGTAAAGGATGTACAGGCATGGCAGCAAAAAACATCCAGCACAGGATGTACAAGTAAAGAGCTGAAAACATCCAACAATGGATGTACAGGTACTGTACTAAAAACATCTAGTAAAGGATGTACAGGTAGTACACTAAAACATCCAGTAAAGGATGTTAAGGCACTACACTAAAAACATCCAGTAAATGATGCACAGGTACTACACTAAAACATCCAGTAAAGGATGTACAGGCACTACACTAAAACATCCAGTAAAAGATGTACAGGCACTACACTAATACATCCAGTAAAGGATGTACAGGCACTACACTAAAAATATCCAGTAAAGGATGTACAGGCACTACACTATAACATCCAGTAAAGGATGTACAGGCACTACACTAAAAACATCCAGTAAAGGTTGTACAGGCATGGCACTAAAAACATCCAGTAAAGGATGTACAGGCACTACACTAAAAACATCCAGTAAAGGTTGTACACTTATGGCACTAAAAACATCTAGTAAAGGATGTACAGGTACTACACTAAAAACATCCAGTAAAGGATGTACAGGCACTACACTAAAAACATCCAGTAAAGGTTGTACAGGCATGGCACTAAAAACGTCCAGTAAAGGATGTACAGGCACAGAGCTAAAAAGATCCAGCCCTTAAGGATGTATATGTATGGCACTAAAAATATCCTGCAATGGATGTACAGTACTGTTGATCCAGCCCTTAAGGATGTACAGGTACTGCACTAAAACATCCAGCACTTGGGATGTACAGGTATGGGGCTAGGAAGATCCAGCTATAAAGGATGTACAGGGTATGCATCTAAAAACAAATCCAGTTGTTAAAGATGAACTAGCATGGAGATAATTCATTCATAAATGTCCAGGCATAAAGGACATACAGATACAAAGTTTATTCAATACTAATATTTAGCAGTTAAGGATCTACAAGTATGAAGCTAATTCTTTCATTAAGATCTATTCAGAAATAATGTGCAGGTTGAAAGCTTATTCCTTAAAAACTTTCAGTCGTAAATGATGCACAGGTATTGGGCTTATACATTGATATTCATTGCACCATATAAGATGTATAGGTTTGGAGCTAATTTATTAGAAGCATCCAAACATAAAGGATGTAGAGTGCTGATTCATTTATAACTGCGCTTCAGTAATTGATGTACAGGTCAAAGCTAATTCATTCCACAGATGTCCAGCAATAAAGGATGTACAGTTACATAGCTAATTCATTAAAAAAGAAATTTTGACCGGATTGCAAAGCAATTCCGGTCTATGAATCGGCGAAATCTGTCTGTCTGTCCATCCGTTCACACGGCATCAACATTTTGCGTTTAGCATTTGCGTTTAACTTGGTTTCTCTCATACCCTAAAGGGTACTAATGTCAAAGTTGGTAGGTTTGTAGATACTTGAATGCTCTATCCAACCAATACAAAAATTTAGTGACCTTGACCTTGACTTAATGCTTCAGAGAACACACACTGTTTTTTGCCTATAAGGTGACCACTTGCATACATGTATTGTTAATGTTAATGCAAAGCAATTCCAGTCTATAAATTGGCAAAATCTGACCATCTGTCTGTCTGTCTGTCCATCTGTCCTGCGTCAACATTTTGCGTTTAGCATTTGCAATCCGGTCATACTGTCCTTGACAGTTTCTTGTTCTTATTTTTGTTTGAGACTAACAGTTTAATTTCTTGCTAGGATGTTGCAGATTTGCCATTGTACTTATTTTAGCCTGATATATGAGTGTAGTAAATGCAAGTACATTGCCACATGCTATAACATAAGTGTTATAAATACATGTAATATATACTATGTCCTTTACTATTAAGATCTGGTTCGTGTTTCCTATGTATAATCATTCATGTATATGTTTACATATGTCATGCCTGCAACGGCCCATTTTGGTCAATAAACTTATCTTGTGTTGTAATGCTTTTTACTGTTTAGGTCGTAGGTGTTCCTGATGATCGTCTAGGTGAAGAGATTTATGCGTGCATTCAGTTGAAGGAAGGACAGACAGTGACGGAAGAAGATGTCAAACTGTTCTGTAAAGATAAGGTCATACTGAGTTTTAACATATTTGTGTCTTAGAACCATATATATACAAAGGAATTTTGTAGATCATCATATAAGCTTATTATGGAGTCATTATCACACATAACTTCATTACAAGCTTATTGGGGTAGCACAATACAAACGCAATTGTTTTTAGACCCCTATACACACATAGTCCACACAGTACCACAATACAAACTCTGTGTTGGTCTGAAGGCTCCTATACACACATAGTCCAAACAGTACCACAATACAAACTCTGTGTTTGTCTGTAGACTCATATACACACATAGTCCACACAGTACCACAATACAAACTCTGTGTTTGTCTGTAGACCCCTATACACACATAGTCCAAACATTACCACAATACAAACTCTGTGTTTGTCTGTAGACTCATATACACATGTAGTCCAAACAGTACCACAATACAAACTCTGTGTTGGTCTGAAGGCTCCTATACACACATAGTCCACACAGTACCACAATACACACTCTGTGTTTGTCTGTAGACCCCTATACACACATAGTCCAAACATTACCACAATACAAACTCTGTGTTTGTCTGTAGACTCATATACACATGTAGTCCAAACAGTACCACAATACAAACTCTGTGTTTGTCTGAAGGCTCCTATACACACATAGTCCACACAGTACCACAATACAAACTCTGTGTTTGTCTGTAGACCCCTATACACACATAGTCCAAACAGTACCACAATACAAACTCTGTGTTTGTCTGAAGGCTCCTATACACACATAGTCCACACAGTACCACAATACACACTCTGTGTTTGTCTGTAGACCCCTATACACACATAGTCCAAACATTACCACAATACAAACTCTGTGTTTGTCTGAAGGCTCCTATACACACATAGTCCAAACATTACCACAATACAAACTCTGTGTTTGTCTGTAGACCCCTATACACACATAGTCCAAACAGTACCACAATACACACTCTGTGTTTGTCTGTAGACCCTTATACACATGTAGTCCAAAGTGTACCACAATATAGACTCTGTGTTTGTCTGTAGAGGCCTATGCACACATAGTTCAAACTGTACCACAATTCACGCTCTACCTTTTTGTATATAAGAAAATAAAGTGACATTTTCTTATCATTACTCAAAACAAAATACATTACAATTTACATGTATTATCAAGGAGTGGAGCATATAATATACATGTACTATACAGTAATGATAGTATACATCTTTTATCAAATAATGTGTTAATACAATATATATGTAGTATAAAGTAACGGTAGTTTACAATATGATATATTATAGACAATGTACATGCCTTATTAAGTAATGGAAGTATGTACATCCTTTATTAAGTAATGTCATGATACAATATTCAAGTTGAATATGCATGTAGCATAAATAAATGAAAGAGCATGAATCCCTCTAAATGTACCAAAATTTGTGAAGATTAATACCCCTGGTACAGGGATTTAGCCCCTAGGTGGCATCAGAATATTAACTTCTTACCGGGTTGGCAATGACTATTAGTGATTTTCATTATACAGTTATTTCTTGTGTGGGTAGGCATCTGATGTCACATCAATTGTGACATCAAGGAATTTGGATGGAAGTGTCATTTTTGTCCCTTGGTTATTTCTTGTGTGGGTAGGCATCTGATGTCATAGTCATTATTTGTGACATCAGAGAATTCTGATAGAAGTGTTATTTTTGTCCCTTCGTTATTTCTCATGTAGGTAGGTATCTGATGTCGTAACCATTGTGACATCAAGGAATTCTAATGGAAGTGTCATTTTTGTCCTTTTATTTTCTGTAGTTTTACATCAGTTTCCATAGATTTGGTTAATGTCCTGGTTATATTATGTCAGACACCTACTCTGTATGATAAAGAAACGCAATGGACTCAGTTGACCGATAAGATCCATGGGACTCTTGATCCATAATAGTATTTATGTCTTTGAATGTGTTACTTGTGATGTTATGTTAATCTTGCATGTCTATCTGACATGCCTGTGTAGTAATTATCTTTGAGGGAGAAACGTGTTCCTTGGAATGATACTCTGTAGTTAGTGAAATTGATAGCTCTCCCAACTGCTTAAATATGAGAAATAAACACTTAATAATTTGCTAATTTATCAGCTAGAATATTCATTGTTGAACCACTTCATTCCATGTTGATTTTGATTTGTTCTTTTTATTACTTCATTCCAAGTTGATTTTAATGGGGGGTTTTTTTTGGTTTTTTTTTACAGCTTGCAAAATACAAAATGCCTCGATATGTAGAAATTGTAAAGGAATTTCCATTGACAGTCACTGGAAAAGTACAAAAATACAAGATTCGAGAAGATGCTACTGTCAAACTGGGACTCAGTTGAGAAAACATCCAGAGAAACATGAACCTTTTATGATGGAATTTACTTGCAGTAAAAGAAAATTTTGTACTAGATTTATGCAATACAAGAAAATTTTGTACCATATTTACTTCAGTGCAATATCAGTATTGCTTTGTATATTGCTGTAGAACAGACATTACCAACTTATGTAGGATTTTTAATTTTTTTTTTTCTTTATATACTATAATATACTTCTTTAAAAAATTTCTTATATTGTTAACTTGGATGTGGATTGGATGTGTTGTGATATAACATTGAAAGTTTAATTCATATACATGCATTTGATTTGGAGGTTTTTGGCCAGATTGCACAGCAAGTTTGGTCTGTGTATTGGCAATGTCTGTGTCTCTGTCTGTCTGTCCGCCATTAACAATTTGTGTTTAGCTTGATACAAACTTCAAACTTGGTAAGTTTGTAGACATTGACGAGTTCTTCCTGACAAATACAAAATTTGGTGATCTTAACCTTGATTTTATGCTTCAGTGAACACAGTCTGATTTTGCATTTGGCTTGATTTCTTGCACACCATACATTATACCAACTTCAAACTTGTACAGTTTGTAGACATTGATAAGTTCTTCTCAACCTACACAAAATTGAGTGACATTGACCTTGCTTTTATGTTTCAGTGAACACAGTCTGGTTTTGCATTTAACTTGATCTTTTGCATACCGTTCATGATACCAACTTCAAACTTGGTCAGTTTGTAGACATTGATAAGTTCTTCCCGACTTACAAAAACTTTGATCACCTTGACCTCAATTTTAGACTTCAGTGAACACAGTGATTTTGCATTTAGCTTGTATATATATATACATATAGCTTATATATTATACCAACTTCAAACTTGGTCATTTCGTAGTCATTGATAAGTTCTTCCCAACGGACACAAGATTTGTTGACCTTGACCTCGATATTTTACATTTAGCTTGATTTCTTGCACACTATACATTATACCAACTTCAAACTTGGTCATTTATAAGTTCTTCCCAATGGACACAAGATTTGGTGACCTTGACCTTGATATTACCCTTCAGTAAATACAGTCTGATTTTGCATTTAGCTTGATCTCTTGCTTACCATTAACGATACCAACTTCAAAGTTCTGGAAACATCTTCAAACCTAAAGACATATGTTTCTGGATAGGGTTCCACAGGTAACCTATAATTGATGCTTTGCAATCTGGTCACACTGTCTTTAACAGTTTCTTGTTCTTTACTGAAATAGTTTGCATAACAAACAGAGTATGTGGGGGTTTTTTTATGCAGCATAGGTTATATTTTGTTAAAAACTATATTCTAAAGCTTGTACAAATGGTTACTGTATACATACCTGCATTTAATTCTTTCTGAAGGTTGTACTGTGATATAGGTGTTTTATTTTTCATATGACATTTTGTGATCAGTTTTTGTTTCACACAGTCTATTGTTCATATAAGCTGCTTGTCGTGTCATTCAAAAGTGTTTTTTATTATGTAAATTCATTAATTATACTTAGTTAAAAAGAGATTTTTCATGTTTTTCTTATTTTTTAGATTTAAAGTTTAAACAATGAAACTAAAAATGTGACTATCAGGTACTTTGCATAAATTGACATGTTGTTAAAATTTCAGTTTCAAAACTGGAAGGTAATCTAAAAGAATTCCTTCAAGTGTTTCATTGTAAATAACAATACTTCAATTGTAGCTCATTAAAAATGTGTATTTTATAAATCCTGATTCAAAATGTCTCTGGGATGCTTATACATTCCACCCAAGAACTACAACTCAAAATGTCTTAATATGAAGTGTTCAGTTTGTTCTGAAAAGGGCCTTCATACAATTGGCTAAGACGTACTGAAATGATATTTTCAATCTGGGTGGTCGATTCGACAGGATAAATACATGCACAAAGACTCGGTAATTCTTGTAAGCAGTTTAAGCCTTTTGTTATGATAACCTTTTAGTATTGGCAGTGCCACATTGATGTATGTAATGACCCTGTACATAGGTGTAAGCTAGTAGACGTATTGGGATAAATGTAAATGTTTCTTGGGATTTTCCTTTAGTTTGTAACATTCAGTTTCAGCTCAAATAAAGTTATTGGTCCATAATCTACTTTGTTTTTGACATCATAAATTAAATAGCGGCAAACATTGTATGATATTGTCAAAGGGTCAGCATATTTTTATTTAGGTATACTGAACTATCATTATTATCATTGGATATTACCAGGATGGGCTAAACTTTTGTAGAAATGTAAAATACGACAATAACGGGTGTCACATCACAAAGTGCAATTATCCCCTTGTTCTCCTCGATAATTGTATCACATTTGTCATAATTTGTGTTTGATAGAAATAATCATCTATAAATTGATTGTTGACTATGATTTATAACATTGATGTTCGAATGTTGGATATTAGTAATGTAGCATGTAGATCATACAAAACACTGTGAGATGGGAAAATAATCAGGCAGTTATTGAAACTGTGTGATAATATATACTGATTGTTAACAAATTCAGTTGGTGAGATTTTAATGATTAAGATACTCATGCATTCAAATGTGAGATTGTAAATTGATAATTATGATTATCATTAGAGTTACTAGTTGATCAAAACCAATAATACAATTCTGAAAGAAATTGTATAATATCAATAATTGTCATATACGTGTAACCCTTCTTCAGAAATAATTATAATCATGTATACTTTATTTAATAGCAAAGTCATAAAAATGAAATTCTTTATTTACAGACTTGCTTTTGACTCTACAGAGATACATGTTCTTTTTAAAATGGTTTTTGTGTTAGTTGTTTTATGTAAAACATATTGTGACCATAAATTTTTTGTCGTTGACTTTATCATGAAAACCTCATTGTCATTCATGCTTCTCTGAGATATGAAACACAACTGACCCTGAGTTTACAGGGATTTATTCACTTGACTTGAATGATTGTGCATGATTATATCCTTATATAGATTCAGTTAATTACCGGGTATTTAATTGATTTACATTTATACAATGATACTGTAATAAAAGACAAGCAATGAACTATGTCAGATGTGAAATTAGTTTAAATAGTATAAAGGTGAACATTTTGTGATGAAAATGAAGATACAAATCAGAATCTTTTCTATAGTGTGTGCTCTCAGATGAAGTAACTACAATTCTTGGATCACAAAGTCAAGGATCAGAATCTTGTACATGTATATACAACATACACCTGTATCTACAGTGGTCATAGCATTACAAGTGTTACTGGAATCAAATACAGTTAGATTGTATATGAAGTGAGAAATGACCATCTTATGACTCCAATGAATTTAAAGATGTCTACAAGAAAGCCACTTATATACACTTCATACTCATTATAAAAGCATAGGAGAAGGTCAATTCAGTGGTATCACACTGAATTTCATATCAGTTAACATGGGTTTGATTTTGACAGGATTTCAGGATTTCTCCTGAGAAATTCACCTTGTGCCTACCTTGATCCTTCAGATGAGAGGTAAACATTAAAGTCCATAGTATATAATGGTATAGAAAACATTTGTCACCACTTTGGTGGGTCTGTTGAATTCGTCGCCACTTAGGATGGGTCTGTTGCATACATTCATCACCACTTGGAGTGGGTCTGTCACATACATAAGTCATGCACCAGGCAGGTGTCAGCACTGCAGAGGTGAAATCTGGGAGTGATATTAAACAATAAACGAATATAATGGTGGCTTTAACCTCTTCAGATAACCTTGAATATGTTTATCCAAATGCATGCCACTATACATACGGGGTTGTGATGAAACTTTGTACAAAGAAAGAATATTCTGTGAAATGTGCATATTGGAAGGGAAATACTGTCCAAAGTAAAATAAAAGAGTTATGTTATGGCCCTTGAAATTGGAGCTTTTTTAGATTTTATCTATGCAAAATATCTTGTCTTCGCAACTTCTAAACCCTTTGGTGGATTTTGACGAAACGTGGTACAAATTTTAAGAAAAAGCACTATGTGAAGGAAAAAACAAAACAAAATAGGGGTAATGAACCCTTGGACTTTGATTTTTCAATGCTAAATTCCTTGTCTTTGCAACTTCTCCTTATTCCTTTGGTAGATTTTGATGAAACTCTGTACAAAGACAGATCGCATTATGAAGATGTGCATACTGAACAGGATTTCCACATCATCTCTAAATTTAGTACAATTGTAGTCGGTGTATTTATGGAGGGGTGTCAACATAGGAAATAATGGATGTGCGAAGAAGATCAATTGACCTACAAACAATTGAAGAAAACAATTAGATTTTTAGTTCTTAAGTTTGTATGACACCTAGGATAATAAAATGCGGGTGTATTATGTCCGTATAACGGTGCAATATTTTTCTGGTATCTATAAATACCCATTCGAGCACTTAAAATGTTAATATTCAATCACAGTCTTTTGTTAATTTAGTGAAGAAACATTTTAACAGTCAAAACACGCGTCAAATCTCAGTTTTGGAATGGACACAAAAGGACTATTCGTCTATAAAAGACACTGTTTTGATCAATCTGATACCATACGTACGTAGAGATCTTCATCCATTAAAGTGAAGGACCGCATATATATGCGGCATCATCTCACTATGATTAAAAACGTGGGCATGATGGGTAGTCCACGTCGGTATTTACAATTTAAAGGGCTGCTAAAATATGTGCTGTAGGTCTTATGGCATTGTGAAAACTTGGATCCTGGCTTTGAAGATACCGATCGAAAGACTCTGCCTCTGTGAATTGTGCTGGCAGATGGTTCCATAGCCTGATGGTGGAGGGAAAGAAGATGGTGGTTGGGCTGTATGGGATCTTGTAAAACTATTCATGTCCTCTTGTGGCTGTTCCTATCTTGGTGGATTGAGGAGGCATTGGGATGGCAATCATAAGTAGTGGACAATGCGGTACACCATAGTGGCTTTGGATCTAATTCTTCGTTGTTGTAGACTTTCCCATTTGAGCTAGTCCATCATGGCTGTGACACCACTGGTGGGATTGTAGTTGTTGGTGGTGAATCTTGCTGCTTTCCGTTGTGCTGCTTCGATCTTGTCGATGTTCTTCTTTGTATGAGGGTCCAAAACTGTAGATGCATATTGTACTTGGGGTCTGATGAAGGTTTTGTAGCATCTGTCCTTGATGGTTGTTGGATATGAAGACATCTTCCATCGTAAAAATGCTGTGGTGTTGTTTGCCTTAAATTCTTACATACGGTGTCGATGTGATGGTTCCATGACAAGTTGTTGGTTAAAGGTTGACCCCAAGAAATTTGGCTTCGTTGGTACTGGTTAATATCTTACCATGTATGTAGTATGGGATCTCGAGCTGCTTCCGTTTGGTTGTTATACGGATCGCTTCACACTTGTCAGGGTTGAAATGCATGAGCCAATCAGATTCCCAGCGCTGGAGGTTGTCAAGATCACCCTGAAGTTGTTTGGCGTCGGCTTCTGTGGTGATGGATCTGCACAGGAGGCATGCAGTCCTCTGCAAACAGTCTGGTTGTGGATTTGACTTTGCTAATAGTAATGGGCCGAGGACTGTTCCCTGTGGCACCCAGACGGTAAAGGTGCGGTTGGTGAGAAATGGTCCTTCACCAGTACTCTCTGTTCGCATCGATAGAAAACTCCTTATCCATTCATGAATGCATCCTCTCACTCCATAATGGTGCAGTTTTGCCAGTAGCCCTTTGTGAGGTACCTTGTCGAATGCTTTAGAGAAATTTGTTAGAATTGCATCAATCTGAGTGGCGTTGTCAATGCCTACTGTAAGGTCCTGGATTGTTGTTATCAGTTGGGATTCACAGGATCGCTTCTTCCTAAATCCATGCTGGTAGTCAGTAAGGATGTCGTCGAGTTCAAAAAAGTTCATAATTTGACTGTGGATGATGTGTTCTACCACCCTACAACTAATAGAAGTTATGATGAAACAGGTCTAAGTTGGAAGGGTTGCTCTTATCCCCTTTCTTGAAGATTGGAGAGATGTTAGCTGACTTCCAGTCCACATGATGGGTAACATATTAACCCGATGTCAATCCGTCCTGGATTCACCGCTTGATTGTTCCAGATGTAAAGCAGCACCACGAGTAGGAACCATTTATAGTAACCCATACCTACTAATTATCAAGTGCCTCTCCGTGGTTTCGAGGAATGGACCAACAGCGCGCTGTGACAATTAATTATTTGAGCTATTTCAACTATTTCGGAGAACCCTGATTCTATTGAATACAATGCATGAAGTGAATCTCAACAAGAAAAAACATTAATACATTTTGTCTTAATCATCGCAATAGTCAAGTTGTACATGTGCACAGATGAATGTTAATTACTGGATGTCGGGTGTATTAAACGATGGGGGATGTCAACTCATCTTTGACGCTTTGGCGAGTAGAGACTAATATCACTGTTATCTAATGCACCTCGATCAAATCTAGGTTTGATTCTCAGTCTTGGCAAGTACACAAATTTGCCAGTGTACATGTATGTTCATTGTTGGTGGGTTTCTGTTCATTCGCCTCTGTTGAGGGTTCGGATTTGCCAGTGTACATGTATGTCCATTGTTGGTGGGTTTCTTTTCATTCGCCTCTGTTGAGGGTTCGGATTTGCCAGTGTACATGTATGTCCATTGTTGGTGGGTTTCTGTTCATTCGCCTCTGTTGAGGGTTCGGATTTGCCAGTGTACATGTATGTCCATTGTTGGTGGGTTTCTTTTCATTCGCCTCTGTTGAGGGTTCGGATTTGCCAGTGTACACGTATGTCCATTGTTGGTGGGTTTCTTTTCATTCGCCTCTGTTGAGGGTTCGGATTTGCCAGTGTACATTGTCCAGGTCTACAAGAGCCTATACCACATTACCTGAGTCTCTACAGTTTGACTCAATGAAGGACTTAGTGCAGAATGTTATAATGGGCTTGGGTTCCATACCCTTAAATGGGGCATATACCAAAAACTAACTGACAGCAGAATCACCATACAGTATACAGTGCTAAATATATATGTCATTCACCTTCCAGAAAAAAATGTCATTCAACTTCGTATTCTAAAGTTTTGGTGATGCCCTGTTTATTATTACATGATGAGTCCGAGTCAACTACATTCATGGATGAGGCCAACTTATAAAGAAGAAGAAGAAGAAGAAGCAAAAAAACAACAACAACAAGAGTTGTGATTTTTTTTAAAATATGTCCATTCTTTCTAAACTGAAAACGGGAAATGTCTCTAAGAAGTGACATAGTACGAAAAGTTGTCATTACAATATGTCTGAACCACCATAACAAAGAAAGAGAACTCTGTAAAAGAGAACAATGTCTGGTGTTTACGAGGTATAAGACATTTCCAAAATCTTGTTATCTGGTATATATTGAAATTTCATATGATCTTATAAAACGCTATTTTCCTTTTCCCCCTTTTTAATATACATTAATAAGGATATTCAAATCCATCAAAGGAATCAGAGTAAATTCGGGAAAGACAGGCTTAAAAAATATCAAAATGCTTGAACTGTTGTAAGTCACTAGATCTATAGCCTTTACGGTCAGAATGGAAACGGGTCTGACTTGATAGTAAAAAACTTAAACAGAGTTTTAGCCGAGTTGAAAAAAGTGGAGGGACACAGTAAATTTGAACTGAAATTTGAAAAAAAAAACCCAAACACCCACCACCATTCTTAAAGTTGGTGTGACGTCGCTGTCTCTATAGATAGATTTCACTGAGTCAAAATTTATTGGAGTTACATTCTGTAGTCAGCCATGTTTGGGTCAAAGAAGAGATTTTCATTCATAGTATTACAAATTTTAAAACCCTTGTGTGGAGAGGGTTTTCATAATTTTGCAACAAAATTAACAGTTTTGAAAGGGTTCTACTAATTACCGAAATTACCAAAATGACGCAGTATTTACCGAAATGACTCAATAAGTTACCGAAATGACCCATTTTTCATTCTTATTTCACATGATATGGATAGAAGGTGATAGTTACATGTTATAGATGACTTTTCATGCAAATACCACCTTGCAATAAATAATACCAATGGCTAGAATTTCCTCTGTTGCGTCCAATACGTAAAGAGCGATAACCACTTACTCTATCAAAATTATTTTCCAAATAAGGTCTTTTACTTCTGATAGGTGCTGTTTTATTTGAAAACATGACAATATTCTCGTTTTGCCATTTGTGTATACAGTATGATGTCGAATCTTGCAGAACATGACTTTGCATTCGTAGCACTTCAGCAGCTGACACATTTTTGTAAAGAAAAATATGATGCACAACCTTGTCACAAATGCAAATTCAAGTTCAACAAAATCCAATCCAATCCAATCCAAGTTAAATGTTTATTTATTGGATTATAGGTTGCAAGTTTGCTGGGCTAACATATATTTGTTTCCAGAGGCTTGTATATGGCAATACCGGCTGGTATCGCTGAAATTCCAACTTTTGATGAACAAAGTCTCTCTGACCCTCTCCCACAAATAGCCGATATCAAAAGTAGGAGAAGGGCAGAGAATCTCTCCAGCTGGTTACATCCTGTGTCCGTGCATGTAAAAAATGAGAACTTTAGTATTATTGTTCACAACTTTAAAACAGTTACTATTGGTAAGACTCAACAATATTATTTCTTTCGAAGCCCTCAAATCTGGTGATAGCCGCTCGTTGTCTTGATCGAACTGGTTCTAACACACTGTCTGACAGGATGGTTGGAACCAGGTCCTTAATCAATTTGCATAAAAAAATAGCCTGAGTTTCTTCAGAAGTTCCTGGAGCGTGAGAAGGTCAAGGTCTTTTCAACATGCGAGTGACACACCCTGAGTCATGTAACTTGTAATTCCTTGAGATGAAGCGAGCACCTCTTCTCCGGATCTGCTCAAGTCTTAATTAAAAACTCAAATTTATCTAGGTACATTGTACATGTATATAATATATTGCATTTTTTATAGCATTCTCATTAAAACTCTATCATGCTCCTTAGTTTTATCATGTTCTCTATGGTAGCTACAGCAAATATGATAAAACTAAGGAGCGTGATAGATCAAGTTTTAATGAGATTGTTTTTATTAGTTATATGATAAAAAAATCATTGAAATTAAAAGATTTGTTTAAAAATGTACGGTGGTCACAAACTCACTTTCAAATGTGTCCTTGTAGTAGTACTTGTAAACATAGCTTAAAAATTTCACCCATTGGCACATAAATAGATAATTTACAGTTTGTAAGAGGGATTAAAATTCAGTTTCATGAGTTTTAATAACAGAGGCTTTTTGTGATTCACAATTACAATTTCTGGAGTGATATGTAGAAAATATCCCAAAAATACATGTGAAAGAAATCTTACATACTGAACTTATTGAAACCAACCCCCCCCCCCCCCCCCCCCCCCCCCCCCTTTTTTTTTTAGCTCACCTGAGCTGAAAGCTGAAGTAAGCTTTTTTGATCACCCGTTGTCTGTCGTATGTCCGTCTGTCTGTAAACTTTTAACATTTTCGACTTCCTCAGAACCGCTTGAAGAACTTTGAAGAAACTTGGTATACGTGAAATACTATGGGTTTTCTACCAAGTTTTATTTCATTTTGTCCAAATCCGCTGACAGGTGATATAACCATGGCAAAACATAGGTCTCAGAGGGTACCTCTCTTTGAAATTCTACTTCTCCAGAACCACTATATGGATAATAAAACTAATGGCATCTAAGTCAAGTGATCTAGAGGGATGTATATTTCAAGTTGTTTCATTTGTTGAAATCGGATAAATAATTTTTGAAATTTTTCACAAGGTGCATTGAATTAGCTACATGTATTTGTAAACCAATACATGATTCATAATAGACCTTTCCCAATTTTTATACGCCTGTCATAGACAGATTTATTATGGTATGGTGTCGTGGGTTTGTGGGTCTTTCTGCACCTTGTAAACAAGATACAGACCATACCATTTAGGCTAGTCCTACCTAACTTGGTACACTTATTTTTCATGACATAAGGACGAACCCCATTGATTCTTAATATCAAGATCAAAGGTCAAGGTCAGTTTGGGGGGGGGGGAATAGCAAAATTTTGAGAAAGAAAGATATAGACTAAACTATTTATGTTATAACTTTCAAACTTTTCGCCCTTATTTCTTATGACAGAAGGACAAAGCCTATAGATTTTTAAGGTCATATTTTCAGGGTCAAGGACACAGTGCTTATACCATTTAAATTTTTGACGGCTACAACTTTTTTTTTACCCCTTGCATGGATTTGAATATTTCACAGAATTATTGCACAGGACCCAAGGGTGTGTCATGACTTTAAACCAAGGTCATATCTGCAAGATGAAGATCACAGTGCTTATGTATTGTAAATTCTTGTCTAGGCCTTGACTTTCTTCTGCCAATATTGAAATGAATTTCACAGAATTGTTACCCAGGTCCCAGGATGTTTTATGACTTTGAACCAAGATTAAATTTCATCATTAGCATTATTTTACAAGAGTTATGCCTCATTAATGAATTTTGTAGAAAATTCTGAGAGGGAAGAGGGTGTTTTGGGTAGGAAAATTTTCAAGCTCAATTTCTCCTTACATTCACTTAATCCCTCTTCAAATTAAGCGAGGGGCATATTAGGCAACATTAGTCATTGCTCTTATTAAAGGATGTAAGTAGCATTAATGCTTGGATTGTGGTGTACATTGTAACAGTTATAAGATGCAAATATGATTGGCAAAGCTTCATTTGTTCCAAACGTTTTTTACATGTTCATCATGTAAAACTGGCTAAAGGTCAAACAGTGTGGTTAAGTGAACTTTTGAAGCCTATAGTATTACAGCCCTGCTGTTATTCCCCTTGTCTTGTGCTCCTGAAAGCTGATGACATGCAAGCACCAGTATGCACTCTTTTGTATGCCCATCATTTGACATGACAAGTTTTGTCTGTCCACCCTTTGGTCAGTAACACTTTGTCTGGTCTAGCCAGTATTTTCTACATGCCCTATTGGATTAACTTCATATTTTGTAGAATTGATCCTTAATATAAAAAGGACATGTGTCATGACCTTGGTCCAAGAACATAGCTTCAACTTTAAAGGTCACTGTGAACTTTGGTGAAACTTGTTGTTAGACTGATACATTGTAAATTCTATATGCCTTATCAGAAAGTTTATGCTTGATATGAATGTTTCTTATAGGAAGGCAGTGTGTCATGCTCTTTAGCCATTACTAAGCCTTTAAGGTCAGGATCACTGTGGTCTTCGGTGGCGTTTTTGTCCCAGCCATAATTTCTGTATGCCTGATCCCAGAAAGTTTATACTGTGATTGGTGAAAATTTTTATGATGGGAAAGTAATGTGTCATTGCCTTGACCCATTCAATGTCATACCTCCAAGGTCAAAGTCACTAAGCACTTAGGACAGCAGAAGTGTACTACTCTGTTCGTACTATAATAGCATAATATGGTTATAGCCATGTGTAAGGTAGGGTTACTGCAGTTTATTATGTTATTTTTGTCCTCTGTAGATAATTGCTCACCTGAAATTAAGCAACAGGTGTGTATTGCAATGTATGTATTGCTCTTGTGGTCATAAATAAATGTTACATCAAGCATTGATTGGATAATGTCATCATACTCGTATATATAGTACCAGACAATCTTATGCCATGCCACCATAAGTGCTCATTTCAGATTTTAATATCATGCAACAATTTCTGTATATCTTCTCTATAAGTATGAAATACCTAGCATCATGTGAATTATAAAACTTTAGGAATATTGAACTAACACGGGCACCAATGTCTATATTTACTATTTATGTTTGTTTATTTGATTTTTTTTCTTAATTAGAAACCCATTTACTTTCTCTTTTATCTAAAGTTATTAATATATTCCAAATTCCCAAGTGGTTTATTTCAACTATGAAGGCTGAAAGAAGTCATTCATGTAGTTGTGTTTCAAGTCTTTCTTGCATGTAAAATAGAGGAAAATGCATAATTGTGATTTAAGTTACTTAAGAAGTTCTGAAAATTGCCATTTTTCAAATCCAAAATTAATGAAGGTAAGTTGAGACAAACTCCAAGGACATAAGACTGAATTAAAATTAAGATCTATTTATATAAAATTAGTCTGTAATGGTAGATGTGTTGACAGGAAACAAAACGTAATTACATTCCATTTCGCTTTGACCTGTTATTGGTGTTTAGGCCAAAGCAAAATATAGTCTTGTTTACTGCCGCAAAACTGAAAAGATCACTGATATGTTCCTTAAAATATGTGTTATATATCTTTTTCTTTCTTTGTAGGAAACAGTCTTCACAAAAACCTGAACCACTAGCCTAAAGACAAATGTTACTACATGTATCTCATTGTATACTTTGTTAGAGAACTTTTACTAGCCTGGCAATAAATCTGGTAGTCTCAGGTGTCGGGGTAGTGAGTTTTTGTGAAGACTGAGGAAAGATTGATAATAAAGTCAATGAAGAGTAATTGAGTTAGTAATTGTGACTTTGGTCCATTAAGGCACTGGGTGGTATATATTCATTCATTCAACTTCTAATAACTCTTAATACTTTGGCGATATATTCACTATAAGGATGTCTATGGGTATATTTACTTACAAGTTTATTTACTCAGGCCAAACCAAGCATCTTACTTATTAAGCTACTGGGGGTCATTTGTCCAAGTTAAATTGAACTTCAAAGTGAGTAACATGTTGCTGTTGTTATAGTATAAACTATAATACCATACAATATAATTATTTAGAAAACTCCTGGTGATCACAGGAAAAAGTGGGATAGGGAAGAATATGAAAGGATTGCACAGGAACGACTTGAAGAAGAACAGAGGAAATTACTGGAGAAAGAGCTTAAAGAACCTGCACAAGCAAGAAGTTTACTCCAGCCGAGAGAATACAAAGTAAATACAACTTTATAGCAGTCTGTTACTTTTTATTACATTTGTGTAAAATTTGGACTTTAATATTGTTACTCTGAAAGTATTACATTTCAATTAGTGCTGTGAAATACAGTGGTTATATGTTAAAACTTTAAAAATCCATTAAAATTTACAGGTAGATTTAGACTCCAAGCTTGGCAGATCTCAGGTGATTACAAAAACTACACCTGCTTCACAACAAGGAGGGTGAGTATAAACTATACTGTCTTAACAACAAGGTGGATGAGTATAAAGTATACTGTTCTAACAACAAGGAGGATGAGTATAAACTATACTGTTCTTACAACAAGAAGGGTGAGTATAAACTATACTGTTCTTACAACAAGAAGGGTGAGTATAAACTATACTGTCTTAACAACAAGGTGGATAAGTATAAAGTATACTGTTCTAACAACAAGGAGGGTGAGTATAAACTATACTGTCTTAACAACAATGAGGATGAGTATAAACTATACTGTCTTAACAACAAGGAGGATGAGTATAAACTATACTGTTCTAACAACAAGGAGGGTGAGTATAAACTATACTGTTCTTACGGTACAACAAGGAGGATGAGTATAAACTATACTGTTCTTACAAGGAGGGTGATTATAAACTATGCTTTTTTAACAACAAGGAGGTTGAGTATAAACTATACTGTCTTAACAACAAGGAGGATGAGTATAAACTATCCTGTTCTTACAACAAGGAGGGTGAGTATAAACTGTACTGTTCTAACAACAAGGAGGCTGAGTATAAACTGTAAGGTTCTAACAACAAGGAGGGTGAGTATAAACTATGCTTTTCTGACAACAAGGAGGTTGAGTGTAAACTATACTGTCTTAACAACAAGGAGGATGAGTATAAAGTATACTGTTCTAACAACAAGGAGGATGAGTATAAATTGTACTGTTCTAACAACAAGGAGGGTGAGTATAAACTATACTGTTTTTACAACAAGAAGGGTGAGTATAAATTATACTGTTCTAACAACAAGAAGGATGAGTATAAACTATATTGTTCTTACAACAAGGAGTGTGAGTATAAACTGCACTGTTCTAACAAGGAGGGCAAGTATAAACATACTGTTCTTACAACAATGAGGATGAGTATAAATTGTACTGTTCTAACAACAAGGAGGGCGAGTATAAACTATAAGGTTCTAACAACAAGGAGGGTGAGTATAAACTATACTGTTCTAACAACAAGGAAGGGAAGGTTTAACAAGTATGAACAACACTAGTTGAACATTTATAAACAATAAGTAAGGTATATAGATAGGTTTCATTAGCAAGTAATTTAGTCAGAGTTACCTCCCGTTGTCGGCCATGTTTGTGGTCAAGTGTGATTTTTTGCCTCATATTCATACCAAGTTTAATTAATTTTTTTTAGAAAGTTGTTAATATTTACACTTATTTAGATACATTTTTACATTGTCTAATACCTCAAAATTTGCATAAGCATTGCAAAAACACAGGAATTTAATCTTAGTTTGGAGAAATTACCTACATAATTTGGTAAGTTTAAACAACACTATCCTATCAACAAGGATATGTAATTATAAACATTATAAAATAACAACAGGGAGGGTAAGTATAAACTATACTAGTTTCATAACAATGAGGTTTAGTACAAGTATAAGCTTTATTAGTCTCACCAGAATTAGGGCAGTGCATATAAACAATATCAGTCTCACAGCAAAGATGGCAAATGTATAAATTATTTCAAACTCACCACAAAGGGGGTAAGTACATGTATAAGCTGTCAGTCTCACCACAAAGGGAGTAGGTACATGTATAAGCTGTCAGTCTCACCACAAAGGGGGTAAGTACATGTATAAAGTTATAAACTGTCAGTTTCACCACAAAGGGGGTAAGAACATGTATAAACAGTCAGTCTAACCACAAAGGGAGTAAGTACATGTATAATCTGTCAGTCTTACCACAAAGGGAGTAAGTAACATATAGACAATGTCATTCTCACCATTAAGGGGTTAAGTACATATATAAACTATGTCAGTCTCACCACAAAGCGGGTAAGTAATGTACTAACTATCTCAGTCTCGTACATGTATAAACTGTCAGTCTCACCACAAAGGGGTAAGTACATTTATAAACTATGTCATTCTCGCCACAAAGGGGGTAAATACATGTATAAACTATATCAATGTCACCATGAGATGGGTAAATATAAATTACCATGGTCTTACAACAAGAAAATTATGATTAGAATTCACCAGCTTCACAACTGATTAGGTAAAAGTAAATCTCATCAGTCTCACAACAAAGAGGGTTAGGAATTCTTAGCATGAATCTCACAGTGAAGGATAATATAAAAACACAATAGTCTTACACAAAGTATAAGCTACATACCGGGTAAGCATAACAGGAGGGAAGGTAGGGTATAAATTGTACTAGTCTGTACGTTGTCATTACAACTTTAGAATTTGAATTACGGTAATCACTTAAACTTTTTATGCCACAGAATTGGAAAATTCCACAAATTTTTTTGTCCTGTCTGTTTGTTTTTCTGTCTGTCAGAAAATTTAACCTTGCGCATAAATTTTGAGTCATAAAAGATAATGACTTTATATTTGGCATGTGTACTCAACTAATGAAGTTTTTTCAAGTAATACCAAGATCAGTGACCTTGACCTTTATGTCAAAAATGGATTTTCTCAGCAATTCTCTGTCTTGTGGTATTTCAAGTTTGCATTTAGAGATTTAAATGATATTATAACATCATCAATTCTTTCCTTGAAACTCTGAAATGTCATTGGAGAGTTATGGTCTTTAGTATGATTAAAAAAAAGCCTTTATTCAGACAAATATTGTCTCAAGTTTGCCTCGAGAGATTCAAATGATATTACAGTACATTCAATAGCAGGACCTAAAGAAAATCCCTCATGAATTTGATGAAATTTCATCTTGTTGTTGTGGAGTTATGGTACTTTGTATATACATGCTAAAATTAGCCTTTATTCAGACATACACTGTCTACATTTCACAATTACTTAAATTATTCTTGAGAGATTTTATAACTCTCAGTATACAGACTTTTGTTGCCACCAAGGTCTAGTATTTGAAAATAAGCAATATATTTCAATTTGTTGTTTGTAGATACTACTGCAATGTATGTGATTGTGTTGTCAAAGATTCCATCAACTTTCTTGACCACATCAATGGCAAAAAACGTAAGTAGTCCCATAGATATACAGATAACACTGATTATTGTTTGATCTTGATATAATTATCATATTTCAATGTGTGAACCCGTAATTTAGCTGAATTTAAAGAAGTTTTATAAATGTTTAAATCTTACTGCAGGAATGAATATGTGTCAACACCTATATAACTGTGGTTAAAGTAATGTCCTATGGTTTGCTGTCCGCAATGATTCTAAGCTAAGTGGTCTTGTTGAGGGAAATTCCCTTGTTGAAAGTTAGTACCAGGCTAAAAAGTTTGGTTTAGCTCAGTTCCTATGCTGTGCTGTTTATGTTGATACTTAACTAAGAAGTTTGATTTGGGTCAGATTCTGTGCTGTCCATATTGACTTAAGGTTAAAGCAATGTTTAGTTGAGGTCATTTCCAGTGCTGTACTGTTCACATTGACACTTGTCAAGAAGTTTGGTCGAGGTCATATCTTGTACTGTGCTGTTGACACAATGCTAAACAAAAATTTGGTTCATGTCATTTCTTACATTATGCTATTCATGTTGACACTAGGCTAAGAAGTTTAGTTGAGGTCTTTCCATGTGCTGTACTGTCTTAGTTGAGGTCTCTCGCTGTGCTGTCTCTGTTGACACTAGGCTAAGAAGTTTAGTAGAGGTCTTTCCCTGTGCTGTACTTTTTCTCTCTGTTGACACAAGGTTAAGGAGTTTAGTTATGATCTTTCTCAGTGCTGTGCTGTCTCTGTAAAATACTAGGCTAAGAAGTTTAGTAGAGGTCTTTCCATGTGCTGTGCTATGCCTGTTGACACTAGGCTAAGAATTTTAGTAGAGATAATTCCCTGTGCTGTGCTGTCTTAGTTGACACTAGACTAAGAGGTTTTGTTGAGGTCTTTCCTTGTGCTGTGCTGTCTCTGTTGACACTAGGCTAAGAAGTTTAGTTGACATATTTCCCTGTGCTGTACTTTCTTTGTTGACACTAGGCTAAGAAGTTTAGTTGAGGTCTTTCCATGTGCTGTACTGTCTTAGTTGAATTCTCTCCGTGTGCTGTCTTTGTTGACACTAGGCTAAGAAGTTTAGTTGATGTCTTTCGTTGTATTGTGCTGTCTCTGTTAACACTAGGCTAAGAAGTTTAGTTGAGGTCTTTCCCTGTGCTGTACTGTCTCTGTTGACACTAGGCTAAAAATTTAGTTGAGGTCTTTCCCTGTGCTGTACTTTCTTTGTTGACACTAAGCTAAGTAGTTGAGGTCTTTCCCTGTGCTGTACTTTCTTTGTTGACACTAGGCTAAGAAGTTTAGTTGAGGTCTTTCCCTGTATTGTGCTGTCTCTGTTGACACTAGGCTAAGAAATTTAGTTGAGGTCTTTCCTGTGCTGCACTTTCTTTGTTGACACTAGGTTAAGAAGTTCAGTTGAGGCCTTTCCCTGTGCTGTACTTTCTTTGTTGACACTAAGCTAAGAAGTTTAGTTGAGGTCTTTCCTTATGTGGTGATGTACACGTTGACACTAGCTTAATAAGATTTGACTGAAACTATTTCCTATGTTGTGTAGTACTCTAAGCTAAATGTTGTGATAATCATGATAATGGAATGTGAATATTTTTCATGACACAGTCAAGAAAACTTATCTTGGAAATCTAAACAACTTAGTAATAAATGAAAACGATTAATAGAACTTATCCCATAGTAAAATTCAATGTGGTAGATAACAGAAAAAAGATGAATCATTATTATAACTGAAATTGAAGCACTAAATATGAAAGAAATCTAATTGATATGTGATTTGAAGATTATTTTCATTGTTCTTGTCCATGTGTATTTCCCTGTCAAATTTTATATTTCTTACAGTACATTTATTTTGTTATTCTAGCAAGTTGTGCATCAGAATTAAAAGACGAAATAAACCTGATTGAAATATATAGTTGAAAATGTTAAGGCACTTGGATTTTATGGCAAACATGGATACCAAATTATTGTGACTAAAATGGTATAACTGTAATCAATTAAGTCCAGTGGAGACCATTAAAGAAAAGAATTCTACTGAAATTATTTTTAGTTTATCATCTTTACAGATCAGAGAAATTTGGGAATGTCCATGAAAATAGAAAGATCATCTCTAGATCAAGTGAAAAAAAGATTTGAATTGAACAAGAAAAAATTGGATGAAAAAAAGAAGGAATATGATTTTGAAGAAAGGTTAAAAGAATTGAAAGAGGAGGTAATGAAATTCATACTTTACACAACTCTCTTGCATGTGACCCGATTAGTAGGATAGGTATTTTAAGTTTATTCCCAAGAAATCAAAATAATTTCTAAATTAACAATGTCAGACCCGAGTCAAAATGTCTTACACATTGTATAGGATCGCACCTTTACTATACAGTAAGAACCAAGCTGCTGCACTGGAGCAACTCCAGATTCATTTCTGAAAGGCAAGGTAATCTGTCAGACTGAAGTCGTATCTTCTTTCTCAGTACATAGCACTCAATTATAGTGTATACAACTGAACTTTAACTTATGACTCAAAATATTGAACTAGAGATGTTTGACTTAAAATCTACAGATTATTTGATCTTAAATCTTAAGGTTATCAAGAAATTATAGATAAAAATGTATAGGGTCAAAGCTTTTTGTTGTTTGTTTCAAAGAAATAAATTTAGATCATTTCTTAATAATTGACCAAAAATATTGACTATGGTCACAGCTTTTTTTTAACAACATCAAGGTTCAAGGTCATTCCAAACTATTCATTTATTTTTGGTATAACAATCTTAGGTCACATCCTATCAATCCACATACATAAATCTGAATCATATTTTGCCTTACTTATGACCCAGCCCTTGAATTAGAGTCACCGAAAGGTCAATTCAGAAATTAAATGTCAAGGTTACAATTTTAGTCCTTGCTCATTGATGTTGCTTCTCTGTATAAAGACTATGAGAACATTAATCAAAGTTCATAATGTTCTTCTTATTTCCATTTGAACAATGTATTTTGAAACCCAGGGTAGCCACATTGTTACAGGAACAGATAAAAGGAAGGAGGTGGTGATTTGATGTAGTACATGTGTACTAGTGATTAAACACTTGGCTTGTGGTCCAGATGATTTGGGTTCAATTCCAGATTATGATACTCTGTCCAAGTCTACTTCCTGCTTACATTGCCACCACATTAATGAAAAATTGTTATAGTGACATAAAAACAATTATCAGTCGTAAGTTGAAGGTATAAAATTTAAATTTTATCAAGCCTTTGCTCCTAATGAGTGTACATTTGTTGATAGAATCTGTGGCAAAGAATGTAATGGCCTACACAGGTAAAAAAAATTCATCAATTAATAACAATGTTTATAAAAGATGTACCCTATTGCATCCAAGTAAGAAGATGACTAGTCCAAGAATCTCTGCCCTTCTCCCACTTTTGATATTGGCGATTTGTGCTTCTCCCTCAAATCGTCGATATCAAGGTGGGAGACAGGCAGAGAATCTCAGACTAGAAGATGCCAGACTTAGTAGTTATTGACTGTTGACAGAAGGGCTAACTGTAATCTGGAACTAGAATTGCAATTAAATTTAAATGGAACTTTTGACCAGTCAAATTCATCATGAAGCCACACAAGCAGCCTTGTGGTACATGTTGATACACACTGTGTTTGATAAGTCGGACATTAATTGGTGTCTAGACTGTAAGTCACTGTAGATGTAAACATTTTACTATGCTTGGCCAGACATTAATTGGTGTCTAGACTGTAAGTCATTGTAGATGTAAACATTTTACTATGCTTGCCCAGTCATTAATTGGTGTCTAGACTGTAAGTCATTGTAGATGTAAACATTTTATTATGCTTGCCCAGTCATTAATTGGTGTCTAGACTGTAAACCATTGTAGATGTAAACACTTTACCATGCTTGCCCAGACATAAATTGGTGTCTAGACTGTAAGTCATTGTAGATGTAAACATTTTACTATGCTTGCCCAGTCATTAATTGGTTTCTAGACTGTAAGTCACTGTAGATGTAAACATTTTACTATGCTTGTCCAGACATTAATTGGTGTCTAGACTGTAAGTCACTGTAGATGTAAACATTTTACTATGCTTGCCCAGTCATTAAGGTTTATTAAGTAAAATGTGATTTCGGATCATGTCCAAGTATGCTGGGCATTTTATGGGTTTTAAGTTGCCAACCGAAAGGCTTTTTTGCAAAACATTTTCCCTGTATTTGTAGTGCCGTTACACTGTGAATGAAAATTCTTCAAAACGATAATGGTATTGAATAATATAACACGAATATTTAATTGTATGAGGCTTAATAAATTCACAATAGCAGTCATATTCCTTCTGGGTGTGTATGTCTGAATAGTAAACATGTATTGTAGGAAGAAAAACAGAAAGCATACAAAAGAGAGAAGAGGAAAGATAGGAAACGCAAAGCAGAGCCAGATTCCGGAGCACCTGATAATGACATTGCTTCAATGATGGGATTCTCAGGGTTTGGGTCTTCAAAAAAATGAAAAATCGGCAAAAAACCAAGAAATTTATAAAACAGATGTGATGTGTATAAAGGAGAGTTTAACAGGAATCAAGATATTAGATAGACTTAGTATGAAATACCAGTACTTTGAAGAATATTGTATTTATTGATGATATATACAATGTTTGGAGTCATCATGATACCCAAACAGTTGCTGATATGTTACATACATGTATAGTATTCAAATGACAAGGGATAAAGAAGCACCGATTCATATTTTCTGCTGTTTTGCTTTGTTTTCAAGTTTCATTTATTCCTGTGCTTTGCTGATATTGGTTCTAACATTAAGAGCTGTACATTTAAGTCCATCCTTTAATTACTGTGTTTTCATTTGGTTCATCTTGGTTTAATCCACTTTATATCATATGTCTTTGATTTCCATTTCATAGATAATTTAATATTCTTTAAAATGAAATAAGACAGCTAATAACTTGCAAGATGATTTAATAGTTTTTATTTGTATGTGAAGTAAATGATGGATGGATTTCATTCAGAATAAACAGGTAATAACTTCGCTTGTCTTGCGTTACTTTAGATGTTGACTATATAAACATACTTCTATCATCAGCATATGGATATTATTATCTACAGAATAAAAAAGTCGTAAGCAACAGTGCTTGGCAGCAGCTAGAACCAGACATGGGCTCTAACTCCTATATACAAATTGGCAGCAGCTAGAACCAGACATGGGCTCTAACTCCTATATACAAATTGGCAGCAGCTAGAACCAGACATGGGCTCTAACTCCTATATACAAATTACTTAAGGAAAGGCATATTGATGACTTCACACCTTAAAGGATTAATTAAAGTGTAAACACACATCATTCCATGATTAGACACATGCTGTACTCTGTGATCATGGATATAAGACTAACTTGTTTGTATGTGTAACCAAGACCATGCACTTACATGCATACATTTTAAAACACTCAAAGAGCCTTTATTTTGTAGGAAATAAAGTACATACAATGTAAACATAAACGATTTCTGTAACTTTCAAAGCTTTCAGAAAAATTGTACCTGGATTCCTGCAAAATATATTTATTCTTCTTACTCTGACAGTTTAAACACTATGGGGACATCTTGTGGCACAGATGCTACTAGACTGTACATGACAAAAGCAATATTGCAAGAGATAAGTGCCAAAGAAGTCAGACTCTTCATTTGTTTAGACTTCATTAGATTGGTACATGCCTGTTAAGGGTCAGGAGGTCACTATTTTGTCGGTACATTCTTAATCAGGGTCAAGAGGTCTTCGTTATGTTGGTACATGCCTGTTTAGGGTCAAGAGGTCTTCGTTTTGTTGGTACATGCCTGATCAGGGTCAAGAGATCTCCATTTTGTTGGTACATGCCTGTTCAGAGTCAAAAAGTCTCTGTTTTGTTGGTACATGCCTGTTCAGGGTCAAGAGGTCTCAGTTTTGTTGGGACATGCCTGTTCAGGGTCAAGAGGTCTCTGTTTTGTTGGTATATGCCTGTTCAGGGCCAAGAGGTGATTGCTTTGTTTGAACATACCTGTTCAGGGTCAAGAGGTCTCTGCTTTGTTGGAGCATGCTTGTTCAGGGTCAAGCGATCTCTATTTTGTTGGTACATGTCTGTTCAGGGTCAAGGAGCCTCTGTTTTGTTGGTACATGTCTGCCCAAGGTCAGGTGGTCTCTGATTTGTTTATACATGCCTGTTCAGTGTCAAAAGGTCTCTGTTTTGTTACATACCAGTTCAGGGTCAAGAGGTTTCCGTTTTGTTGTTACATGCCTGTTCAGGGTCAAGAGGTCTCTGTTTTGTTGATACATGCCTGTTCAGGGTTAAGAGGTGTATGTTTTGTTGGTACATGCGTGCTCAGGGTCAAGAGGTCTCCATTTTGTTGGTACATCCCTGTTCAGGGTCAAGAGGTCTCTGTTTTGTTGGTACATGCCTGTTCAGGGTTAAGAGGTGTATGTTTTGTTGGTACATGCTTGCTCAGGGTCAAGAGGTCTCCATTTGTTGGTACATCCCTGTTCAGGGTCAAGGGGTCTCCGTTTTGTTGGTACATGTTTGCTCAGGGTCAAGAGATCTCCATTTTGTTGGTACATGCCTGTTCAGGGTCAAGAGGTCTCTATTTTGTTGGTACATCCCTGTTCAGGATCAAGGGGTCTCTGTTTTGTTGGTACATGTCTGCCCAGGGTCAGGTGGTCTCCGTTTTGTTGGTACATGCTTGCTCAGGGTCAAGAGATCTCCATTTTGTTGGTACATGCCTGTTCAGGGTCAAGAGGTCTCTATTTTGTTGGTACATGCTTGCTCAGGGTCAAGAGGTCTCAGATCTCAATTGCACCTGTGACTTTTGGGTGTCATGACTGTTGGATAAAATCATAAAACCTGTAGTTTCATATGAAGGTAGTTGTTGGCATAAAATGCCGATTTAGTATGGTCCCTTGCACAAAGAAAAATACAAGGGCAGTGCGTCAAGTGCATGCTGTCACTGTTTAAAAAAGAAATGATCTCGCACGAAACAAATCCTAACAGAAAGTTTATTTGTCAGCGAGACTTAGTAAAGTTGAGGGAAAATGATTCAAGATAAGATGAGAGACCTGTGGGTATCGTAATAAGTGTATTGAGATATACATGTATTGAAGTACCAGTTCCCCACATAGCTAAGTGCCCCATTGATTCTGCCAAACAGGACAAGAGTAAACCCGTTTGGTTCATGTGGGTTGCTTATTCAAACTTGCAAAAATCACTGGTTTCAACAGTTGTATGCATGTTTGTTGGCTGGAACAGAAAACCAAATGTATTGTCAAGGACAGAGCTGGGTTATTCGGGTTTTGCTGCCCACATTGAAGACACTAGGTAGCAGTTAAAAGACTGCACCATACACAGATAGTGCCATATAGGTACTGAATTAAGTCGCCAACATCGGTGAGAAGTTGTACCCATAATATCCATTACAAGATAAATCACTAACACAAATGTAATTTATTTTGTTTCTTACAAAGTCTCTGTAGATAACAGGATGTAAGTGTTCACTTGTCAAATAACACAATTGTTTTTTTTTAACAGTAATTCACAAAATCAACATCAACCGGATAACAACAAAGTAAACTTATCACCATGAACAGAGAAAAGTAAGTTGCCAACAGTGTCATTCTATTTGAAGCTTGAAATTTTGCACCTATTTCTTTAGTGGGAAATCAGAATTTTGCTGTATACTAAATAAAATAAGAATTCAAATCGTGTAAACAATATTTACAAATGTATTCATTTGTTGAAACAAATTAAAAATCTGTCGGTATTGTGAAAATGTCCTCTGCTTTAAACATGGAAGAGAAATTACTGGAAGTTTGGTCAACTGCACTAGAAATTACTCTGAAAATAAAAGAATATAGATAAACTGAGAAGCTTTAGTGGTTCTGCATTAAGCATTTATCACAGGCGCTTGCTTCACACAAGATTAATCCCTCCGAGACGAAAATAGTGTGAACAAGCCTCTGCTGTATTTATCCAGGGTATAATAGTTACACCAGCGCTCTAAGTACTTAACCATTGCTATTTCTGATCTGACCTTTGGAGATATGACTGTGAGTATTAACCAGATTCACTGTTATTTACTATTTATTGAGTGTAAATGAAAATACTTCTATGACTGTAAGTTAAAGTAGTTTAGTCTTCTACGTATAAATTAGATTCTGTCAACATGTATGTCAACTCTCAACTTATACCCCCATAAACTGATACCCCACAAACTTACACAATTATTACTCATGAAACAGGGGTATGTCATAGCCGAGGCCCAAGATAATATCTCACGAGGTCAAGATCACTAAGAGATATCGACTCTAATTTTCATTGGGCCCATAAGATCGGTATACTTGTTTCCATTCAGCAGATACTTCACTCGATATGCATGTTGACACAATTACTTTATATGTTGTATTTAGTTTTGCACAACATAATTTTTGTGAAGGAAGCAGAAATAAGATGTTCAATTACATATTAACATCCTCATGAATTAGAGAGACTCCCACTTTCCTCTCATAATTTTAATACCTTTTTTACCTATGCAGTCATTATTTAGCCCATTATGGATGGTGTTTTAACTCTCCTAAAATAAGTACATGCTCAGGATATTGCATGCTCACAAGAAACATATGCTTGTAAACACTTATCCTAAATATCCAGAAAAAAACTGTCATCTTTACAAATTAAAGAATATGGTATCTTATCTTGACATGTGAGCATTGTTTAACAATAATAGATAATAACTCTCATGCAAGATGCAAAGTCATATCAGTCCTGTTGGTAAGCTACAGTAGCTTTGTGAATACACAAAGCAGTATTATCTTGTTTTTATGTCAATAAAAGTAAGTAGATGCAAATACATAAAACAGTTTAAAAGACGAAGAGATGTCGGTGCCCAGCTTACCTCCTGGCGTTTTTGTTAGCTCTGGTAACTCTCCTCTCTGGTGGTGTGAGGTTCTGGAACATGGCACATAAACCTTTCCCTCTGCCCTCTTCCTAACAGAAAGTTTATTTGTCAGCGAGACTTAGTAAAGTTGAGGGAAAATGATTCAAGATAAGATGAGAGACCTGTGGGTATCGTAATAAGTGTATTGAGATATGCATGTATTGGTACCAGTTCCCCACATAGCTAAGTGCCCCATTGATTCTGCCAGACAGGACAAGAGTAAACCGGTTTGGTTCATGTGGGTTGCTTATTCAAACTTGCAAAAATCACTGGTTTCAACAGTTGTATGCATGTTTGTTGGCTGGAACAGAAAACCAAATGTATTGTCAAGGACAGAGCTGGGTTATTCGAGTTTTGCTGCCCACATTGAAGACACTAGTTAGCGGTTAAAAGTCTGCACCATACACAGATAGTGCCATATAGGTACTGAATTAAGTCGCCAACATTGGTGAGAAGTTGTACCCATTATATCCATTACAAGATAAATCACTAACACAAATGTAATTTATTTTGTTTCTTACAAAGTCTCTGTAGATAACAGGATGTAAGTGTTCACTTGTCAAATAACACAATTGTTTTTTTTAACAGTAATTCACAAAATCAACATCAACTGGGTAACAACAAAGTAAACTTATCACCATGAACAGAGAAAAGTAAGTTGCCAACAGTGTCATTCTATTTGAAGCTTGAAATTTTGCACCTATTTCTTTAGTGGGAAATCAGAAGTTTGCTGTATACTAAATAAAATAAGAATTCAAATCGTGTAAACAATATTTACAAATGTATTCATTTGTTGAAACAAATTAAAAATCTGTTGGTATTGTGAAAATGTCCTCTGCTTTAAACATGGAAGAGAAATTACTGGAAGTTTGGTCAACTGCACTAGAAATTACTCTGAAAATAAAAGAATATAGATAAACTGAGAAGCTTTAGTGGTTCTGCATTAAGCATTTATCGCAGGCGCTTGCTTCACACAAGATTAATCCCTCCGAGACGAAAATAGTGTGAACAAGCCTCTGCTGTATTTATCTAGGGTATAATAGTTACTCCAGCGCTCTAAATACTTAACCATTGCTATTTCTGATCTGACCTTTGGAGATATGACTGTGAGTATTAACCAGATTCACTGATATTTACTATTTATTGAGTGTAAATGAAAATACTTCTATGACTGTAAGTTAAAGTAGTTTAGTCTTCTACGTATAAATTAGATTCTGTCAACATGTATGTCAACTCTCAACTTATACCCCCACAAACTGATACCCCACAAACTTACACAATTATTACTCATGAAACAGGGGTATGTCATAGCCGAGGCCCAAGATAATATCTCACGAGGTCAAGATCACTAAGAGATATCGACTCTAATTTTCATTGGGCCCATAAGATCGGTATACTACTTTCCATTCAGTAGATACTTCACTCGATATGCATGTTGACACAATTACTTTATATGTTGTATTTAGTTTTGCACAACATAATTTTTGTGAAGGAAGCAGAAATAAGATGTTCAATTACATATTAACATCCTCATGAATTAGAGAGACTCCCACTTTCCTCTCATAATTTAATACCTTTTTTACCTATGCAGTCATTATTTAGCCCATTATGGATGGTGTTTTAATTCTCCTAGAATTAGTACATGCTCAGGATATTGCATGCTCACAAGAAACATATGCTTGTAAACACTTATCCTAAATATCCAGAAAAAAACTGTCATCTTTACAAATTAAAGAATATGGTATCTTATCTTGACATGTGAGCATTGTTTAACATTAATAGAAAGTAACTCTCATGCAAGATGCAAAGTCATATCAGTCTTGTTGGTAAGCTACAGTAGCTTTGTGAATACACAAAGCAGTATTATCTTGTTTTTATGTCAATAAAAGTAAGTAGATGCAAATACATAAAACAGTTTAAAAGACGAAGAGATGTCGGTGCCCAGCTTACCTCCTGGCGTTTTTGTTAGCTCTGGTAACTCTCCTCTCTGGTGGTGTGAGGTTCTGGAACATGGCACATAAGCCTTTTCCTTTGTCCTTTTCTCTTACTTTACTTTTGTCAGTTTGGTCTATATGATCTTTACATGGAGGATGGAATAAATGGTTGTTTTCCTAGGATAATGTATAACCCAGTTTGTTATATAACTATAAATAGTTTTAAATATAAATAGTTTTCAGTTTGATGGATGTACTTATCAATATTACAAAATTTTAATAACAAACTTTGAAACATCACCTAACAAAGTTCATTTATAGTTTCACTGTCTGGAAACCTTTCTTGAAGATGTGTCCATGGCCTTTGAACCTTTAAATTAATGACACATAGTGTCATCTCATGGAGTTCATGTGCAAGATTCCATGACTGTGGAGAATTTAAACACTGAGTAACTGTCTAGAATAGATTTATCAGTATGCTGTTTCTCTAACCTTTTATCCCATATTGCTTTGTAACCTTGACCCTTTATTCCTTATCAGCTTTGAAACTTTGACCCTTGGTCCTTGACCTCATCATATGAGCGCACTTGCTTGATTTACAGAAAGTGTACATGGAAATTTGGTGTTCATTTAATATATAACATCTTTACATCAAGCCTTTCGTAATTTTGCAGAAAGGCTTATTAATGATAACAAATTGCAACACACCTTTATAACTGTGATGTTTATTTGGGAAACATTCTCACTTGAGCAAGAGGAAAGACCAGAAAGCTGTAAAAAAGAAGGTTTTGTTTTCATGTAAATTAACCATTTAGATTAAATAAACAAAATTGAAAACTTCATTTTTAAAAGAATTATAAAGTTTTTATGTTTAATAAGATAAGTTTTATATAGATTTGGCATGTCATATGTAATAGTCAGAAACATAAGCTCTAAAGAGCATTTAAGACCAATATAAACATATCTGCATATCAGTTATAACAATAATGCATGAATTCCAGACAAAAATAAATTATCAAGTAAGATATGAATAATTGACTGTATTCTTACCATACTGATTCCCGAGAGAGCAGGTGATATGATGTTTTTGCCACTCATTATAGAACATCTGGGTGGGGATACCACAGTCCTTTTCATCATAGAGAGTGTTTTCTGTAATGTGGGATTAGTGGATGTTGGCCTGGTATCCATCCAATCTGTGCTTTCACTAGATAATGATTCAATGTCACTAATGTCAACACTGCTGTGAACTGTTTCCTCAGACATTTTTGGGGAATTTTTCATTGATAAGTTCATATCAGACTCAGAGATCTCCCTTGTGCACCTGTAAGAAACTCTATTATGTTTCGTCACATTTTGAAGAATCTGATGTTCATCTTTTTTGTTTACTTTTTCCTTTTGGAATGTCTTTGCATCCCCTGATGCATCTACCTTAAATGTTCTTTTGACATCTCCTTTATCTGCAATATTTGTCTCTGATTCCATAATTTTTGAATTCAAGCTTCCCTGATGTGCTTTATTTTGGTTTGAAATCTTTTCTTGATTCTCGAATGCACTGTAATTTAACGGACTATCTGATAAAGTTGTTTGCAGTGATAACTTTCCATTCTTCTTTTGCTTTTTAAGTGTTTGTTTGTCTTCTGTGAGAATTCCTCTCCTAGATTCAATGCTAGACCTCCGTTTGCGTGGGGCTTTGGATAAAAGTTCTGAATTTTGTGTTGACTCTTCAATTAGGGGTGTTTTATAGGCAGGATTTTCTATCCCTGAGACAGGTGTGGCATCTATCCCATGCTTAACAATGAAGTTCTCTTCAGGAGATTTACAAGAAATGTGTTGATTTCTGGGTGATTTTCTTCTTTGGCATTTATGTTTCCTTTTATCTGATTTTTTTTCCTTTTGTTTTGGTGAGGAACTTATTAACTGTTGCTCTGAGTTTTTCCGAGGGGAATTTCCAGGAGAAAAGCTCATCTTTTTTGATACTTTTGAAACACTCATTGGTTTTTTGTCATTCTTTTGTTCCATATCATTGGATTTGCTCTTGTTTACCCCAGACTTTATATTTTTCTCAAGCTTTTGTATGTTCAATGGCCTGTTTTGACTTTTGTCTTCCACATTCCGAAGTTTTGTATTTAATTCCAAAACTGAGTTATCTGCCCCTCCATCATTTTCTAAAAGCATTTGATAATTTTCTATTTCATCAAAGTCTGCCTCTGTTCTAGATATTAGAATGGCTTCATCGTCAGAAGAGTCCAGGTAACTTTCTGTATTCACTGGTAGGTGTTTAAAGCTGTCTGTATTTAGTGATTGTGCTGCTCTTTCATCTTTACATTTCTCTTTTACATATTTGTGGCAAAAACTGACTCTAGAATTTGTTTTCTTTTTCAAATAGCTTAGGAGAAAAAGAAAAGGAAACATAATCTAGTTAGTACATGTAGGACGAATAAGCCAAGATTTATGTAGATGTATCTATAGATATTGACTTTATGATATAATGTCTCACCTGTCATGTTTCAGTATCCCTGAAGATTTATTCAACATAGTGTTGCTTAAAACAGGATCTCTCAAGATTTCATTTATGCATTTCTCAGGTTCAAGTATAGATTTTCCTATCATAGAAAAATCAAAGTATTTAACACAATCAGTGAATTATGATCTTGTAATAAATAATTTTCTCATATTTCAGGTAAAAGTATATACGTTGCATCTACTCCTTTAATAGATAAGCCTTCTAAAAACAAGATGTGAATATGGACACTGCATCCGCATTCTTTTTTTGTATCAAAGCAAAAAAAAAGGTTGGGGAAAAAAGTTTTCTGACGTTATATAGTGTGAATTAAAAGAATTGCATGAAGTATCTTATTCATATTTTGAAAGTAATACATATTAGAAGCAGTTACAACAGAGTAAAAAGATAATACAAAATTGAAGAACACTTAAAAGCACTACTCTACAGCAAAGGTACATTTGTATATACATGTATAAGGAAATAAGTTTCATGTGTATAATGTTTTGACATTAAGCTTATATGAAGCACTTCATTCAG
Organism: Pteria penguin; assembly: GCA_035048485.1. Classification (NCBI taxonomy): domain Eukaryota; kingdom Metazoa; phylum Mollusca; class Bivalvia; order Pterioida; family Pteriidae; genus Pteria; species Pteria penguin. The sequence goes on from CM068585.1 coordinate 2,597,503, forward strand.
TAAGTCTAATATAAATTTATAACAAGTACACATTATAGTCACATGTTTGCCTCACATTATTTTTTGTTTAACTCTAAATTGAAATGACTTGTAGTGCTTTATAATTTTTCATATTTTTTAAAAACATTCATGGTTATAATATTTGCTTTATCCAATATCTTGTTTGCTTGATTTTTACCTTACTTTATGTCAAGATTATGAAACACTTAATTATGTAAATGTTATATCTACCTGACACTAATGAAAGCCTATACAAGAAACCCCATCAAAAGTTGGGAGGAATTCTTACATGCCACATTAACTACATGACTTCATTTTTACTGTCTCTGGTAGGAATCCTACCCACAACCTCTTGGCCACGAACATGGCTCCTTACAAACAGAATTACATTGGCCGTCATTACCTGATATTTTCACAAAATCATTATAGTCCTTAGTGACATCAGTTACTTTCGTATTTACATTAACGCTACACTTATTCCCTTTGTATTGTGTAGCTCATAAAAATTTCCCCGCAGAAGGTTTGACTTAAGTGTTTTATACCCTTTTTCCTGATGTTATATGACTATAACACTTTTTACACAGTGTTTGTTCACATTCATGTATATATATATATATATATAGTGCTGAATTATATTTGTTTCGTCTGTATGTAAGGGCATTCACGGCGGGTTTGGCTAGTCATACAGGTGACTCCGACTCCTCCCAGGCACCTGATTTCATCTCAGAACTTCAGGAGTTCGTGAATGTCCACTGTGGTATATTGTTGTTAGTGCCATAGTCATGTTACACCAGTTACTTACTTTCGTATTTTACATAAGGGTGCTGTAAAGTTCAAAGGAACATACGTCAGCTGTGAAAACAGTTAAAATAAAGAACAAACAGACAGAAAGACATTTTAGCAATAAAGTGATCCTGGCAAGTATTGTTATGTTTCACATGTAACATCAAAAATAAATACAAGAGTCTGAGATTTTCTGCTCCAAAACTCATGTTGTATGTTGGAAATATGAAAATATAGGTTGAAGGACAGAGAATCTCAAACAAGCAATAAAGAGCATAAAACTCTCTTTGTTTAACATCTTAATAGTCCTCCGAAGGGAAGTGTCATAAAACAAAGAACAATTAACTCAGTATTCACAATATTTCGGGCTCCTGACCTTCTTTTGGTGAATTTTTCATACATCCTTTATGAAATATGATGGATATTACATAGCTTAAGCCACCAATACCAATAAAATTCACTAGAAGAAGGTCAGGAGACCGAAATATTGTGAATACTGAGTTAATTGTTCTTTCTTTCTCTTTGTTTAATTTCATCGATCTATGGAAATAAAAATCTGGAAGGCCATGATCGACCTCTGTCAGATGCCTACACAGACAGTCTAATGATAGAATGTAATAGCAGCATTGTATTATATTTCTACCATTCAACATATAGTTATCCTGCACAGGTTCTTTATTTAAAATAAGATAATTAATTCTTATCAATGAACTGATGGAAAACTTAATACCATCTGTTATGCTGTCAAAATTTGATGAAGATTGATCATCTATAAACAGCTGCTCAGGCGTCTCAAAACTCTTCCATCTGCCCTGGTTTTCAAGTTGTTTTGAAGACACTCTCTTCTGCGCCTTTATTGGAGTCCGAGTTAAGGTCCTTTTCAAGTACTGCTGCTGCTCCTTAAGAGTTATTTAAGTGTTATATATATTAAATCATAGTATAATACTGGTTGATTTGTTGTTTAGCGATAATTTAAAGAGAAAAGATACGGAATTTTTAAACAGCCAAGTCTTGAGAGAGGATAACTGCAAAACTCTGCTTAGTGATAATAATAACAATAATATCACATTAAATTCAAAATGTGACTGAAAGTAAGCATGTAAAAAGATACGTGTGTGTAAAAGAATGGAAAAACCCCAGCTTTTTAAGATTCCGAGATTTGTGAAATGTGAGAGTCATGATGACTTATCTACAACAACCTACATATTAATCACAATGACAATGCTGCAGTTTCAACTAGAACACTGATAAAGTCAGGATGGACCCGCCAAAAAGCTTTTCTAGCAAACAGCAGCATTATTTCTCATAAAGTTCAATTTAATTTATACATGTATTAAAAATTCTCTAACTGTGACATCTGATTATGACGTTGACCTTTGTCCCAAAAAGGTTCAGGTGTCTACCATTTGTCCTTTTCTATCTATGTATAAAGTTTGAAGATTTTAGAATATATTCTTGTTGCGTAATCACATCAGAATCAAGTATTGATGTATCAAAACCATGTTTATAATTCACATCTGACTGTGACCTTGACCTTTGTTCTCGAAAGCTATTGGTGTCTTCCTCTAAACATCTTTTATCTTATTTTGAATAGCATTTATGATAATCTTCTTAGGAAAGTGCTGACAGAATATGATTCTATTAGCATTCACGAAAAAAAAAATTCTGAACAAATATTTTCAAGTGCAATAACTTTGTAAATATTATTATTATGTAAATCGGATAATCTTCAAAATCAAAAGGCTTCTTCCTCTTATTCATCCAAATATTATGACGGACAGACAGAATGACTACTATAGGGCACCCGCCATATGGCAGCTGGGCCCTAATCATCACATAAACTACTTTGCTTTACCTCTCTGGCTAATTTATTCCACATATCTTTCACTTTCTTGTTGATTTGTGATTTAGTCAGAAAAGGATAACGGGAATTTAGCTTCACTTTTTGTTCCCTCAGGTATGATTGGTAACTCACTTTCTGTACTGTGCTGTACATTTTGTGAGAGTATATATATTCTAAGCTGGTGAGAACTATAAAGAAAAGAGGAAAATAACATATTGAACTTCAAAGCACAATTTTAATCACTGTGATGTGCTGCTACGTGATAACACTGATAAAGTATACAGTTCAGACTGAGATCAGGGTCCGGCGCCATAAACTGAGAAAATACTTAACTCATTTTTTTCATTTTAATTTATTCCGTTATCCAACGTTCAAATAAATTGCCATGCAGAATGATTTAATTCTATTTATTAATGGCATAAAACTCAATAAAATCCAAATCCCAGTTATTATTTCATTGTTGAACAGAAGAATTTGAAATTATGACTTACGTATTTTCTCAGTCTATGGCGCCAGACCCAGGTTGTATTAATATATTCATAATTGTAATAACAGGACTCGGCTGTATATCAGTGTTTTTCTTGCAACCATATAGAATATAATTAGGTGAAGGGGACGATGAAGATACACAGTTTTAACTATTGTAATAATGAAATTAATACATTATAACAGACAAACTGGGCTAAGACATCGCTATCGCACGCTTAGTGCGTATTATTATCCTACTCGGGTAAATTTCACCAAATACAAACTTGTCTTACAGTGAATATGAAATTCAATTCAAAACTAATAATAAATTGCAGTGACGTACCCCCAAGAATTGGGGTCTTTTTATAATGGATATAAATGGTGCAATCCGAGATAATTTCCAAGCTCATTGTCGTTATCAATTCTCTTCAACGTTTCAATATCCAGGATTATCAGCATGAATTTTTACAGTGCTTATTTAACGGACTGTGGACTGTACACACACACACACACACCACAAACACACACACACACAAAAGAAGTGAATATAAATAACATACACAAAGCATATGAATTCATAAATAAAGAATTTCATGGTTTAAAAGACGAACAACTTCACATTTATAAAATCATTACAAAAAATAATGGAATGATAAAAGTGAATAAAACAAGAACTGGAGCAGTAAACTAGATTTCTACTGCAATATAATTTTGTGTATATTATGTATTCCCGACTTGTAAAGTTTCGTTCCTGGGGTCTCATTCACAAAGAAACTTAAGCCTAAGTCTAAGAATTAAGACCTAAAATGCCATGTATCATTATTCTAAGAATTTGTCGAAAGTTTGCCTGTAAATAGCTTGTCAGATATACTGTTTACAGAAACTTTTTATTAATTCTTGGAATCAAGACACATGCTACCATATAGGTCTCAATTCTTAGACTTAGACTTAAGTTTCTTTGTGAATAAGGCTCCTGGTCTCTATCCACCCTGACGATTATCTTCCAAACGATCTTTCATTTCCGATTCCTAAGACTGCTAATGTATGCCAAATTACAAAATTCAGAATAAGTGAATATTAAAAGAGCCTAGAGGGCACTACACTAGGCCTTATACTGCAAAGGAACTCGGAGTGAGACTGTATTTGAACTGTGATTAGGTAGAAACTGAGATCCATTTTTTTTTCAACTGAATGCCCAAAATATGATAAAAGACAAAAAATGTTGAAATTATCTATATTGATTGTGTTTCATGATTTAGCAGGAACAGTGCCGCAGAGAATTTTGCCGCATAAATCCTGTCCCGCAGTTAACGTGAAATAGAAAAGGATCCATTATAGTACCAAATATGAAGATTTGTCAGCATTCCCGAGAAAGATAACTTTTTCAGGTTTTGAATTTTATTTTTCTCACGGAGTTATCTTTCTTTGGCCAATTTCCTCATTTGAAAACATTTTTTAAATGTAGAAATTGGAATCATTACTTACGACAAAATAGCCTTGTATTAGAATCTATCTTATAAGTTAGAAATACTCAAAGAAACGTGATTTTTCTGGGAAAGGACTAGGTTTGCAACATTTGCCGTTTCAATGTCAACGACCTTAAATTTGGTGGTCCTGAAAATAAGTGACTTCAGTATGTTAATGTGCTGTACTGTACTTCAGTACTACAGTATGCAGTCATATAAAGATATAAATATTGTCATCTGCTGTTCTTTTAAACTTTCCATTAATTCCATTAACAATGATTTGAAAATAATGCTTTCAAAATTTTGCGCCGCGCCACTCGTGTACTCACAAGTTTCTGTTTCAAGAATGTTGATCTCGTATACTCTCGCGAGAATTTGTGATATGACATCACAGTTGCTATCAAACAACGGAATGGTTGTTGGCATGTGTTGAAGAGGGAAGAAGGTAAAACAGCCGTGGAAAACCATGGCCACTTCTTTTAAGACACGCACAGGTGAAAATGTAGACTTTGACTTTTTCTCTACTCCCCGTGCTGAAGAGTCGTATCGAGGCGATTCACCAGAATCGAATAATAGAGTTTATTATAAACCGCCGCCGTTTGTCAAACAGCCAAAACATGGCGAAGATATACGAGCAAGTGACTCTTTCTCTGCTGGAAAAAAAGATAAAAATGATTCAGATTCTAGTGACAGTGACTTAACATCAGATATTGAAACCGAGTCAAATCGTTCACAGGATTATAAAAGGTCAGATGTTGAAGAAGACCGCAAAAAGAAGAAAAAGATCGATAAAAAAAACTATAGTTCAGAGAGTTCCTCGAGTGCTTATACTGACAGTGACAGCTCATCAGATGATGAGAGTAAAATTATTGAACGAGAACGAATAAGAAATAAAAAATCCTCCAGTGATAGCAAATATAATAGACCTTCTGACAAAGATATTGCTCAAAATCGACATTCTAACTCAAAGGAAGCATGGGGTAGTGGTATCGAAAAGGTTGAAATTGTCAATAAGATACCAAAAGAATCGGATTACAGATACAACCGTCCTAAATCTGGTAAATATAATAAAGTAGGAAGAGGATATAACAATAAATCTGGTTCTGATAGTGAAATGACAGATGTGTCACCATTACCATCACCACGAGAAAAGGGAGATCATGAAAATGTGCAATATGATTCTTTGGAAAATGGTAATGGGGAAGTGAAATTAGAAAGTAAAAAACTGGACTTAAGCATTTTGATGGAGGCAGTTTCAGAAATTGATTCTAATAACAGACAACAAAGACTGAAAAATAATACTCGAAGGGTTATGTTTGAACCTCGGCCTGCTTCGAAGTCTAAATTGGACAGATCAAACTATTCATTTGACCATGGTAGGGTTAAAATGATCGAGAAGGAAAATCAAAGACTACTGAATGAAATAATGAAACACATAGGACCAAAAAAGAAATCAAGTGCAGTAGGAAAGAAAACATACAAACCCACATCTCCTATTGTGCAGAGAGCAACTCCTTCTGCAATCAATAGACAAAGAGACCAGAGAAGGATAGAAGAAGAAAATATGGTATGCCTTCATTTAAAACTTGTAAATACACATAAATGTTTAGAGCATGCATGTTTAAACCTAAAGGTAACATCCCATGGGTATTGTATCACCCCGAGATCATCGCTAAGACCATAGTTCTTGTATTTGGGTCCCTCCACAGCCCAATGCAGACTTTTGCTTGAGCATTGCACGCTGACTAACAGGGCAGTGAGGACTCTATGACGGGCCTTGTCCAAACCGTCTCAGAGGATTCTAGGTCTTGATCCTCGTCCCATCTGACTGTTAGTTGAGACTACTATTGATTAGGGATCTTAGCTGGCTTACAGACGGGCAGAGCACAGTTTACTAATGTTGATGTCGCCTTACATATTTTTGATTTTCCTTGTTCTCTATATGGAGGATTATTTATAAATTTTTAAAAAGTAAAGGAACACAAACACTCTGTATTGCAAATTTTCAGCCTCACGACCTTTATCAAGCAATTTTTCAGATGTCATCTGAAGAATTGCTTGATAAAGGTCGTGAGGCCAAAAATTTGCAATACCCGAGTGTTTGTGTTCCTTTATTTTTTATGTACCGGACTTCCCTTTGGAGGATTTCTTCGAATCTTTATATATAAATTTTCAATTGTGTGTCCTATGATTGTCCTGCTTTTGCGGTGAGTGGGAAGGTGGGAGCCTGTAAACCGGCTAACCACACCAAGTGAGTGACATTTTTTACTTCAATTGACCATCCTAAGTCAGTATTGTAACCGCAGTACAATCGAATATTTTTGTAATGTCGTTTTCCTTGTATATTTTACTATTATCATATTATGTGTGCATGTCCTTGGTGATTTGTGTCATGCAGCTTTGTCAGATGTCTTCTGTTTTCTCTTGTAAATGAATTCTGCTTGGAATGGGATTGTTTCTTCAGTGAAAATGAAAAATTCCCAGATCAGACGGACAAGTTCTTGCAGTTATATTGACGCCAGTCCGGTAAATAATCTTACTCAAACCTCAGGATTGATTGTCCAGTGTTTTCAGAAGGGATTTCGGTTTCAAACTTATTTCTAATATCATCATGATATACATTTTGTTTCAGTCTTGTAAAATGGCTATGATCTAGTGAATGGTCCTAAAATGCCCTGTAAATATTTTGACAATTGCATGTTCACTGTTCACTTTGGGTATAACTAGATGACTCCCAATGTATACTATTTCTTGTACTTTTATGTAAAATTACTTCTAATCAGCATCTATTGTTAGATTTATTCATGATCAACACAAATTCAAAATGCATATACAGTACATGTCTGGGTTGTAGAAATAGTAATAAGTACCTTTAAGAATAAGGGCTCACACTTCACCCAAAATTTGTGTCTCAGTGTGTTTTCAAATTTAGTCTAGATAATGAACAATCATAAAATGCTGGTTTTCACAAGTTTTGTATTTTTGTAAATTCTGGCACATTCTAGAACACAGATTATCACAAAATGCTGTATGAGCCCTGAGATTGTATGTAGTTATCCAAGGAACACTTTTAAGTTGCTTACAAAAAAAAAGAGAAAATGGAAGATGTCCTTATGTTATTTGACCAAAAAAAAGCAGGTATCATATTTTAACATTACATCCAGATTATTTGTCCTACATGCACCGCTCCCTGTGGGTCCATTATACATGCACCGCTTTCTGTGGGTCCATTACAAAGGTTTAACTTTCTGCACAGCGCAACAGCTTAGATACTGTCACCATGTACATGTAAGTGCAGTAATCTTTATGTGAAATACAACACGAATATAAAACAGACAAAACATGTGAGTATTAATCATGTCATTCAAAATTAATTATTTGATCCTGTCCCACCTCTTGTTGTTCTCAGTATAATTAGGAACATATACCACAAAAATATTTATGTTGATCAGATAATGTAATAAAGGTTTTTAGTGACATGGAACTTGACAAAACTTTTCTTGTAGCTTTACAATTGCATTTATCTTTAAACTTAATTTGACACTATTATAGCTACTAGTGATGTTGCTGTCAACATGACATGCAAATTTAAATTAATAAACTTTAGATCTGGGAGTATTTCATTGGATTGTAATAATGCATGTATGCCATAGATATTAACATATTCACTGTATGTTTATCGGAAAAGTCATTTCAGTATTGTTAACTTGTAATAACAATTAATATAAAAGATAAATACTTATGTTGTTTTTGGTATTTAGCAACTCTCACAAATCCCCTCAGGCATGTGCATGTTGACATGGAATAATAATAGATTAAGAATCTTTACATACAAGGATAATTTGAAAATCAGTCTGTACACATGTAATGATGTATGAGTTTCATACTTTGTGTGCTGCGGTGATAAAGATTATGTTCAGAGCTGGTATATACATAATTTCTGTTCAAAGTAACATGTACATATATTCAACATTCGGTATACCTACTATAAGCCTTTATATTTGCTAATCTTATAAGATCTGCAGACAGTGTCAATATTGATTCTACTGCCTAAATGAGTTGTCAATGGTCATCCATCACTGCATATCCTGAAAAGCATGGGCAATATTGAGCTCACTGATTATATTGCAGAATAAATATGTGATCAGACATGCTATAAATAGCTAGACTTTTAAATTCTACATGTATGTATAACTATTATAGTGTAGAATCTTATGTAAAGAGTAAGCACTAAGGCAGACTTTACGTAGGCCTCAAGTTCATACATATCTCTATTCATATTTCACAGACATTATGTAATACATTAAACTGGCAAGTATGCACATCATAGTCTTTCCCTTGTTCCATCAATGCATTTACGTGTAATCAAAGTCTAAGCTATGCATAAAGGTATAAAATGAAATTGATTAATGACATAAAAATAATGATGTAATTTGATATCTAAAAAAAATTGTGCTACATTTCCCTGGGGTCTTCTAAAAATTTTCTAGAATATTGACAATCGTCATTACAGCTGAATGCACGGATTGACATCGGTAAATAATAGCTGCTAGTGCAGTGTTCACAATGGCAAGATAATGTGTTGGGAATTATCACTATCGATTTACAGTATAATTTTATATGGTGTATTAGACAGGAACAAGTTATTCTAACATAAAGTCATAATCATTGCAACACTTTAGATTGGGTATTTTTTAACTTTATGGTTTTAATTTATATCAGTGTATTTAGCTTCTATAGATTGAAATCTTTCATTATGTTCTAGTTATTAACACAGGATATACAACATAGATCTATAGAACAATTATGTTTACATACAGCATGCATATATGATGTATTATGTAGGAATGTTCAGATGAATTTTACACCATTGTTTTGAAGAAACTGGTTACCTTGTGTATGTTTGAAAATTGTTTAAAACCACATCTAATATATCTCTGTGTCAACCAACTCATCAGAGCCTAAAATGTGATCAGTTGTCAACATCCATCTTATCCCTGTGTCAACCAACTCATCAGAGCCTGAAATGTGATCAGTTGTCAACATCCATCAGTTAGTTACTCTTGACTTCATTGTTCAATTTCACATATAATATTAATCTCTGACTTGACTATAAATTTTAATTTACCCCCAGTAACATCAATGGTGCATGTTATTTTTCATCCAAATCTTTTCAAGAATGCATGAATTCAAAGAAACACGTTTCCATATTTCATTGTATTAAACATTGATTAAGTTATATTTTGAAAAATTTTCTGCAAGTGAGCAATCATGATCTATTGGGATTCATGTTTAGATAGCAAGTTGTTTATATTTCTCATATATATGTATTACAAAATATCTCGATATCATAAAAAAGGGAGAAAAAACCCAAAATAAAGAATATGAGTTTATCACATTAAAGGTGTAGTGTCAGGCTCATCTATTTCTTGCTCAGTTCCTATATTGTTGAATAAAAGAACCCATACTACACAAATGTTAATTAATAATCATGTACATGTGTATAAGATATACAGACAGAAATTCGTTTTTTATTCTGTTTGTGCCTAAACATCTTTATATTTAGTTTGTAGCATGTATAGTAGGTTCAGGAGAATGGCACATATAACCTATCAGCATATAGACATATAGAATAAATGTCATATGAATAAATATCATATGAATAAATGAAGCATTTAAATATCTCTATGTCGGAGTGTATTTCATTCAGCCTTGTTAATGGAGAGTAGATGAAAGTGAATTATTGATTATAGAACAAATACTGGTACTAGTAATGCTGACTATGTGGAGGATTTTAAAGCTATCACACCCTATACTGAACTTACTGTTATTGGTAATGAGCAGAAAAATCAATATACCTGTAGAACAGGTTATAATGGGTTGAAATATAGCTAAGGTGAAGGGTCTGTCACTGAACTAGGGTAGTAATTACCTGTGATTCAGTCGTTAAAGGCAGGTTTCTCCTAATGTTACTAGCTCTAACAAATACTATACATAGGTCCTGAAGTTTAATTATAAAGATTGACTTACGGATGTATATCATAGAATATATTAGGAGATTATTATTTAGAAGTTGTAGAATATGTTTTACCAATTTTTGTATATTGAGTGTGTAACTGTTCTTAGTCATATTTGATGTTGAAAGTAAAGTGTCTTTAAAATTATGTCATAGATAGGATGTATGGATTCTGATGGAAGCTCAGAGAGAATGTAAAATAGTATGTTTAAGAGAATTGTCTTTGCAAAAAAATATTTAGAGAGTGTTAAAGCGCATGATTGCTGATATTATATAAGAAAGGCTTCTGTATAAATTATATATAAGGATAGAATTTTAGAAAATGGGGACTCTAATAGAGTTTCAAGAGTTGTGTATGAGAGTACCAGGAGTTTAAGGGAGTTGTATATAGATCAAGAGTTTTTAAACGGAGATGTCTACAGTACAGTTTAAGAGAGTTGCCTACAGATCAAGAATTAAAGAGAGTTGTCTATAGATCAAAAGCTTAAGGGAGTTGTCTACAGATCAAGTGTTTTAAAGAATTGCCTACAGATCAAGAGTTTAAGGGAGTTGTCTACAGAACAAGAGTTTTAGGGAATTGTCTACAGATCAAGAGGTTAAGGGAGTTGTCTACAGATCAAGAGGTTAAGAGAGTAATCTGCAAATTAAGAGTTTAAGAGAGTTGTCTACAGAACAAGAGTTTAAAGGAATTGTCTACAGATCAAGAGGTTAGGGAGTGGTCTACAGATCAAGAGTTTAAAAGAGCAGAGAGTTGTCTACAGATAAGAGATTAAGAGAGTTGTCTATAGAACAAGAGTTTTAGGGAATTGTCTACAGATCAAGAGGTTAGGGAGTGGTCTACAGATCAAGAGTTTAAGAGAGCAGAGAGTTGTCTACAGATAAGAGATTAAGAGAGTTGTCTATAGAACAAGAGTTTTAAGGAATTGCCTACAGATCAAGAGGTTAGGGAGGTGTCTACAGATAAGAGTTTAAGAGAGATAGAGAGTTGTCTACAGATCAAGAGTATAAGAGAGTTGTCTACAAATCAAGAATTTAAGAGAGATGTCTACAGAACAAGAGTTTAAGGGAGTTGTCTCCAGATCAAGAGTTTAAGAGAGTTGTCTACAGAACAAGAGTTTAAGGGAATTGCCTACAGATCAAGAGGTTAGGGAGGTGTCTACAGATCAAGAGTTTAAGAGAGTAGAGAGTTGTCTACAGAACAAGAGTTTAAAGGAGTTGTCTACAGATCAAGAGTTTAAAAGAGTTATCTATAGAACAAGAGTTTAAAGAAATTGTCTACAGATCAAGAGGTTAGGGAGTGGTCTACAGATCAAGAGTTTAAAAGAGTTATCTATAGAACAAGAGTTTTAGGGAATTGTCTACAGATCAAGAGGTTAGGGAGTGGTCTACAGATCAAGAGTTTAAGAGAGCAAAGAGTTGTCTACAGTTAAGAGATTAAGAGAGTTGTCTATAGAACAAGAGTTTTAGGGAATTGCCTACAGATCAAGAGGTTAGGGAGGTGTCTACAGATCAAGAGTTTAAGAGAGTAGAGAGTTGTCTACAGAACAAGAGTTTAAAGGAGTTGTCTACAGATTAAGAGTTTAAAAGAGTTATCTATAGAACAAGAGTTTTAGGGAATTGTCTACAGATCAAGAGGTTAGGGAGTGGTCTACAGATCAAGAGTTTAAGAGAGCAGAGAGTTGTCTACAGATAAGAGATTAAGAGAGTTGTCTATAGAACAAGAGTTTTAGGGAATTGCCTACAGATCAAGAGGTTAGGGAGGTGTCTACAGATCAAGAGTTTAAGAGAGTAGAGAGTTGTCTACAGAACAAGAGTTTAAAGGAGTTGTCTACAGATCAAGAGTTTAAAAGAGTTATCTATAGAACAAGAGTTTTAGGGAATTGTCTACAGATCAAGAGGTTAGGGAGTGGTCTACAGATCAAGAGTTTAAGAGAGTAGAGAGTTGTCTACAGATAAGAGATTAAGAGAGTTATCTATAGAACAAGAGTTTTAGGGAATTGTCTACAGATCAAGAGGTTAGGGAGTGGTCTACAGATCAAGAGTTTAAGAGAGCAGAGAGTTGTCTACAGATAAGAGATTAAGAGAGTTGTCTATAGAACAAGAGTTTTAGGGAATTGCCTACAGATCAAGAGGTTAGGGAGGTGTCTACAGATCAAGAGTTTAAGAGAGTAGAGAGTTGTCTACAGAACAAGAGTTTAAAGGAGTTGTCTACAGATCAAGAGTTTAAAAGAGTTATCTATAGAACAAGAGTTTTAGGGAATTGTCTACAGATCAAGAGGTTAGGGAGTGGTCTACAGATCAAGAGTTTAAGAGAGCAGAGAGTTGTCTACAGATAAGAGATTAAGAGAGTTGTCTATAGAACAAGAGTTTTAGGGAATTGCCTACAGATCAAGAGGTTAGGGAGGTGTCTACAGATCAAGAGTTTAAGAGAGTAGAGAGTTGTCTACAGAACAAGAGTTTAAAGGAGTTGTCTACAGATCAAGAGTTTAAAAGAGTTATCTATAGAACAAGAGTTTTAGGGAATTGTCTACAGATCAAGAGGTTAGGGAGTGGTCTACAGATCAAGAGTTTAAGAGAGTAGAGAGTTGTCTACAGATCAAGAGTTTAAGAGAGTTGTCTACAAATCAAGAGTTTAAGAGAGATGTCTACAGAACAAGAGTTTAAGGGAGTTGTCTCCAGATCAAGAGTTTAAGAGAGTTGTCTACAGAACAAGAGTTTAAGGGAGTTGTCTACAAAACAAGAATTTAACGGAGTTGTCTACAAAACAAGGGTTTAGGGGGTTATCTACAGATCAAGAGTTCAAGGAAGTTGGCTACAGATTGAGGTTAAGAGAGTTGTCTACAAATCAAGAGTTTAAGAGAGTTGTCTACATATCAAGAGTTTAAGAGAGTTGTCTACAGATCAAGAGGTTTAGAGAGTTGTCTACAGAATAAGGGTTTAAGGGAATTGTCTACAGATCAAGAATTTAAGGGAGTTGCCTACAGTTTAAGAGAGGTGCCTACAGATCAAAACTTTAAGAGAGTTGTCCACAGATCAAGAGTTTGAAAGAGTTGCCTACAGATAAAGAGTTTAAGGGAGATGTCTACAGAACAAGAGTTAAATGGAGTTGTCTACATATCAAGAGTTTCAGGGAGTTGTCTACATATCTACAATTTAATAGAGTTATCTTTGTGATATATTGAGCATGTAGAGATGTCTGGAAGAGTGTAGAAGTGTGTAAAAATTCAGGTGCAATAGCTGTTTGATCCAGTATTACTATAGGCGATTTTGAGTTATCATGTGGGATTGATTTTATAACCCTACTGATCATGTAGATGTGATGTACTTAAAGTATTATGAGCAACTGTGTTAATTGGATTCTGTATTTCATACATGTACTTAGTGAAGAGAGTTGTCTGTATTGTAGTGCAAGGGAACTCAGAAACAGTATGTACCTAAATCATATTGTGCAAGAGTAATTCATAATAAGAATGTGAGTTGTTCTATATGCTAGATGTTTATTCTAGCTACAGATGATTGTCAATATTGACACAGACTTTATTTGAGAAATCTTCTGCTTAAGGTGTTGTGTATTCTTGTCAATCTCGACTATCTCCTATGTAATTCTGTAAAGCACCCTAATGTCAGTAAAACCTATCAAGAAAATCCCAGTAAACTGCAGTGAAATGTATTGAAATATACAAGAGTGAAGGTAAAGTTACTTGGCTTATAGTCATATGATATTATGGGAAAATACTTCTCATGTTCTATACAGATTAATGCCCTAATACTGCAACTTCCACAGTTACTATACAGTTCAGAGACACAGATAAAACAAACACTAAACCTGTATACATGCATTCATGATAAAAATATTCAAGATGGAAACATCTGTGATCTTGATGACAGTGAATACTTTTCAAAAGAACAATTTTCTGTTATAGAAATTTATCTATCAGTGTACAGTGTTGAAAGCTCTGTACTTAAGCTAGGCACATAATTATCAGTGTACAGTGTTGAAAGCTCTGTACTTAAGCTAGGTACATATTTATCTATCAGTGTACACTGCACTAGATACATATTTATCAGTGTACATTGTTGGAAGCTCTGTACTTAAGCTAGGTACATATTTATCTATCAGTGTACAGTGTTGGAAGCTCTGTACTTAAGCTAGGTACATATTTATCTATCAGCGTACAGTGTTGGAAGCTCTGTACTTAAGCTAGATACACATTTATCAGTGTACAGTGTTGGAAGCTCTGTGCTTAAGCTAGGTACATATTTATCTATCAGTGTACAGTATTGGAAGCTCTGTACTTAAGCTAGGTACATAGTTAATATCTATCAGTGTACAGTGTAGAAATGTTTACAAATAATTCAAGTTTGAGAAGTCTTTGTCCTTTTTAATCAAAGATTAAGATTAATCCCTAGGTCTCAGAGTTATTTCTGTCCAAGATTAAGTTTAATTCCCTTGAAGGCATAGAGTAGTTTCTATTTCACACGTCTTCATTTTTTTAGTTTCTATTTCACATGTATTCATTTTTTTGGGGGGGGGGGGGGGAGGGGGAAGCATGACAGATATATTAAGAAATCCTATTCTGAAATACATGTAGTTTAGAACTTACCAGTATGACAAAGGTTATTGTTTTGAACAGACTGACACATAATACAATGTCAATGTATATATTAATCTTTAAAATCTTTAGATCCTGTGACATGAATTTTTCTTGCCAGCTAAACTGTTGACACGAAATCACTTGTCTGTCTGTCTGTCTGTCTGACCCATCTCTGTTTAACTGATCTTTACAGGCAACACCCTGTCCTTTAAAACCTACACTCTAGTCAGTTTTATGTTGGATATTTTACTGAATAATTGATTAGAGCATATATACTTGTATTTTTCAGGCCTTTTTACGACGACTTCAGGGTACAAGGCCAACACGTGGTATGTCACGAAATGAACAGATCAGCAATTATCAGCAGACGGTACTGCATGGAATCCCCATAGCTGCAATGCACGATGCCCAATCCACCTTGAATGGAAGCGTATACAACCAGACTCCCAGCAGATTGGGTAACACACAGGGTAGCTTAGCTTTGTCCACAGGTCGAAGGTCAAGGCCAAGCAGTGCAAAATCTAACGCCAGCTCAATACGTTCAAGGCCCAGTAGTGCAAAGTCTAATGCAAGTATTGTAAGTCGAGCGTGTAGTGTCAAGTCCAATCGCAGTACTGTTAGCAACAGACCAGCATGGAATGACCGATTTGCCTACACATAATCTAGCCTGATTGATTGTTACTGTTACAGTAGTTATTGTGCAGTATTAGAATGCTTACGGTATATATTGTTAAAGTACGGGAAACTTCATTTGGTGATAAGGTAGAAGTCACATGTCGTATCAGATACACTGCTTTACAGTGTGAGACATCTGCTAATAATGAGAACAGACTATCACTAGAGATTTATTACTCACAAAAACTTGACTAAGGTGTACAAGGTGACTATACTGTGTACATACCCGGAGTGGTAAACACTAGAGACAAGTTATATTGGTGGGAAATCGGATATCTTTATAGTAAATACTACTAAATAATACTAGTACATCATGTGTCTAAGAATTAAAATACCAAACCATGGTGAACAAATTACAGTACTCTGTATTGTAAAATGTTACGGGACACTAGAGCTTGCAATTATTTATATGTTTTGTAATAAAACTTTATGTTTAGGCATGAAATCATTTATATTCATTTAGCTCAAACATTTTATTTTTTGCTCCTTTCTTATAGCAAGCTTATTTTCAAGACTAGAAGGGAATTGTTCTCATGTCATTTTCCAAATTATCACGAACAAAACCCTTTTATTATTATTGCCACCTGTTTTTATATTGCCCTTTTTCTACTTTTTTTTTGCATGTCATTGTAGCAAATTGTTAAGAAAACTGATGATGCCTTAGTAAGAAATTCATCATAACAAAAACTAATAATATCTTTGCTAGTGATATACATGTGAAAGACATACCATTGTCTTCATTTGTTTACTGCAGTCTGATGCATTTAGAGGAATAAGTCCACATGACATATTCACCTATTTGATATGTTGCTTGATGTCATTGAATTGTATTACAATTTATGTATAGTACTACAGTGTGATTATGTTTGCCTTTATTGACTAATGTGCCATTCACAAAGGAGATGCTATGGACATACCAGTTACATTTATCTGAAAAAGACTAACAAGAGTTCAAATCCAGAGTCTGCATCCAGATTTCTCCTTGTTTTATGGATACCTTGGAGCTTGTGACTACTTTCCTTGAGTTTAGTTGCAAGTTTCTTTCTGTCATGTATGTTGACCCCCTTGTTTAACCTCTTAGATATTGTGAGTTGAGAGACTTACATATATTTGTATTTATATATTACCTTACATCATTCTCCTTGGTGTCATAATGATAATTGAAAGTGTTGTAACTTATTTTGTAGTATTGGATTTCTTTGTTTAGTTGGTAATACTGTGATACTCCGATATAATTAGCTAGGACCTATCTTTGAGGTCTGCCATGCAGAGCTTGATATTATATTAGTTTAGTTCACACAGGAAACATGCACTACACAGAGACAAAAACTATTTTTCATATGGCATTTCCATATCTTTAATAAATTAAATTAAAGACATTTTGAACGAGTTCTTTATTTTAGAATTTGGTTCACAAAAAGTGACAGTTTATCTGCAAGGAATCCCATTGTGACTGTCAGCACGGATCAGTTTATACTTTTTGCCAAATGTTTTAGTGGGCATGTAAAGTAACTCCACTTTATATGGGGGGCATACTGTTTTTGACCTGTTTGTTTGTCTGTTGTCAACTTTAAACCTTCGCCATAACTTTTGAACCATGAGAGATAGACTTCACTCCTCTAATTCAGCCCTTTCAGATTACAGCAAGGTCATTGACCTCATGACCCTGACCATGACCTTTGACCTACATTTCAAACTTTGCCTTTTTCGCCATATTGTTTGAACCATGAGAGATAAAGACTTTGTATTTGTCATGCATATGCCACTAATAAAGCTCTTTCAAATTACACCAAGGGCATTGGCCTTGATTGTGACCTCTGACTTACATTATTAGTTATTAGGTTTGTTACTGACCCTCTATGGGCTTTATCAACCCGACATATTTCCGTGTAAGGTCAGTAACAAACCTAATAACTGTTTTATTTTGTCGAGGACAATTTTAAGTCATTATAGACATTATTCAGCGTAGTTTATATTATGATTCTCAATCTAGTTTTGCTTATTGTCCGCCATTGCCGTACAAATTTTTACAACTGACTCTACACAAGAATTTGTAAGTCAGTCACATGACCAAAATCAAACATTTCCATTGGATCAAACTAGTCCGAGGCCAAATAATAAAAAAAATGTCTTGGTTGGACTTCGTTGCCATCCAGGGCATTCATGTTTCACAAATATGTCCTGTTAATACAGCTTTACAATATTGTCTTTAGCATTTCTTGTATTAAAAATAGCCCACACCATAAAAAGTAATTGGCATTAACTTGGTTGCTTCCATTGTTAGTAAGCCGGCGTGGCCTAGTGGTATCGCGTCGGACTCCTGATCGGGAGGCCGGGGTTCGAGTCCCGCTCTGGTCATGCTGGTGTCATGTCTTTCGGATGAGACAGTAAAAACCGAGGCCCCGTGTTGTGGTATGCATGGCACGTTAAAGATCCCTCACTGCTTCGGATGGGTCCGTTGCAAAGGTCAAAATTTGTATGCCCTGCATCAGGCAGATGCCGTCATCATATACGTGAAATATTCGTGGTGTGACGTAAAACAAAAATCAATCAATCAATCAATCCATTGTTAGTCATTCTGTCTTTCATTCATTTTATTCCATACATGGTTAACAGATAATAACTCACTGTAAATCATATTCAAACCAAATTTAGGTATATATAGGCAGATCTAGAAATGTTTTAAATTGGGAGGGGGGGGGGGGGGAATGCACCTCCCATGACAAATGTTTTCCACTATCCAGTCCGGAAAGGAAGTATACAACCCTAAACACAGCCGAAAATTACTATTTTATGATATTTCCGACCAAGGATGGGGGGTGCAACACCCCCTCCAAATCTGCCACTGGATATATACTTAGTAAAAAAGGGGAAGATGTTCATAGATCTGAAGATAAAGTGGAAATGTGGTAAAACATCCTTTCAAATACGGTACATCAGATCCTCGAGAAGCCAGTGTGGCCTAGTGGATAAGGTGCTCGGATCGTGATCGAGAGGTCCCGGGTTCGACTCCCGTCCGGGCATCAGTGTTCTGTCTTTCGGATGAGACGGTAAAAACCGAGGCCCCGTGGCACGTAAAAGATCCCTCACTGCTTCGGGTAGGTCTAAATGTCTAAATGCAAAGGTCTAAATTTGTATGCAATGCATCAGACAGATGCCGTCACCATATACGTGAAATAATCGTGGAGTGACGTAAAAAACAACAATCAATCAATCAGATCCTCGAGTAGGCTACCTGCAAATACATCTGGTTGATTATAACCAGATTAGTGAAAAGCATTGCTGTCTTGTCATTGTTTCTTTTTTATGCCCCCGGATCGATAGATCGAAAGCATATTGTTTTTGTCCTCCCCTTATA
Source organism: Pteria penguin (assembly GCA_035048485.1). Lineage (NCBI taxonomy): Eukaryota > Metazoa > Mollusca > Bivalvia > Pterioida > Pteriidae > Pteria > Pteria penguin. The sequence goes on from CM068585.1 coordinate 2,616,707, forward strand.
GCAGATTTATTTTTATACTCTTATGAGAGAGACTTTATGCATTCTATTCAAACTTCTAAACGTTTCGACCTTATTGATAAGTTCAATGACACCTCTAGATATCTTGATGCTATTTTAGTAATCGATAACCCTGAGTTTGAAAACTATATATCTGACACTTATCCATCTGAACTTCAATTAAACAAAGCCAATACTTCCGACCAGGAAACACCCTTTTTTGGACTTAAATATTAAGATTGTTAACAACAATATTCATACCAACATATATGATAAACGTGATGACTTTAGATTTCCTATTGTAAATTTCCCTTTTCTAGATGGTGATGTCCCCAGACTCCCATCATATGGTATTTATAGCCTGCACTAACGTTTTGGATTTTCCCGAAAAAATATCTCAGATTACTTTTAAACTTCTTACTCAGGGTTATAGATATCATAAACTTTGAAAAAACTTTTGATAAATTTTATAGATCTTATTCAGACATTTTATCTACATTCGGAAATGTTACTTTTTAACAATATGTATCCAGAGGAATTTCACATCCCATTTTCTACGGTGATCTAGTGTACATACTAAAGAGGGTCAAAGTTTCCGATAATCTCATATCGGCTGGTTCTGAAATGATTAAACGCCTTCGATATCGACAGTATGACCCCAAGATCATTGCTAAGACCATAGATCTTGTATTGGGTCCCTCTACATACCAATGCAGACTTTTACTTGAGCGTTGCACGCTGATTAACAGGGCGGTGGGGTCTCTATAACGGGCCTTGTGCAAACCTTTTCAGAGGAGACAAGGTCATATCCTCGTCCCCTCTGTCTGTTAGTCGGGAATCCTATTGATCAAGGATCTGAGCTTGCTTACAGACGGGCAGAGCATGGTTTACTTATGTTGATGTCTCCTTACATATTTTTTATAGCAACGTATTATTCTATAATTGTTTCGTGTGTAATAAATTTTTATGACCTCTCTTCTTGAGAAACCTGTTGATCCTTGTTCTTTGTATGGAGGATTATTTATAAATTTTCAAATGTGTGTCCTTTGATTGTGCTGCTTTTGCAGTGAGTGGGAAGGTGAGCGCCCATAAACCGGTTAAACACACCAATTGAGTGACGTTTGTTACTTCAATTGATCGTCCTAAGTCGGTATCGTAACCGCAGCACAATCGAATATTTTTGTAATGTCGTTCCGTGTATATTATGCTATTGCCATTTTTGTGTGTGTGTGTGTGTGCGCAGGTCCTTTGTGATTTGTGTCATACAGCTTTGTCGGATGTCTTCTGTTTTCTCTTTTGTTTGTCTGTCTTTTAACCTTGGCCATAACTTTTGAACCATGAGGGATAGATACTTCATATTTCACATGCGTACTCAACTAATGAAACCCTTTCAAATGACATCAAGGTCGATGACCTTTTGACAATGCTCTCACGCTAAAACAACATTTTGGACTTTGTTGTCGCCAGGAGCGTTAGTGTTTTACAAGCACAGCTTATTCTTATCATTTCTTGGGAAAGGGGGGGGGGGGGTGGTCACCACATTGTGAGTCGCATTATACTACTATTGAATCGATACATTGATCTTTGTCCGTCTTCGTCTGCTACCCATTAACATTTGAACCCATGCCACATCGTGAAAATGTATGTAAGTTTATCTCTTTCATATTCTGTCGAATGTGATGATAAAGGGTACACGAATAATTTTATCTCGGTTGTGAAATTCATTCCCTCTGGTCAAGGGTTCGTGCTCTAGGGATAAGTCTGTATGGCTGTATAGTGGTAATGTATTTTAAGAATCTAAACAAGAGGCCCAAGTGGGCCTATATCGCTGACTTGAGTACCTAGATGATCAGTCATGCATGAAGGAAGAATTCATTTATTTTTGCATTAATGTGACTAAGTCAACACAGATGTTGAAAATATGTCAAATTCCTTTTCAGGCTAGAATAAAAAACAACACTTTTTTGCACATCCATTCAGGTGATTTTGATATTAAGCATTTCCTTTGTCTCTGCAAGAAGTCATTCAGGGCAACAAGTTAGTCATTTTCTTTAGGTGGGGCCTTTTGTTGACTGATTTCAAGTCTGGGTCATGAACAACAATTGTTTCAAATATTGTCCAGATCTAACTTAAAATTGCTTAATTTCGTATGTTGAGTGTTGAGAAACATCTAAAAACTTACTTAGATGTGTAAAGAAATGAAAAAAAAAATTTTGACCACAGCTGGATTTGAACCGCTACTCTCCATATTTCAATTACCAAGTGGTATATGTACCATTGTGAGAACTGCTTTTTAGACATGGTGGCATTATCTGTTAACCAATTTGGATGAAATTTACCAAATTGATAGAGGACCTTTAGTACTTCATGTATTCCATGTTTCATTAAAATTTTTCATGTGGTATAACAGCAGAAGTGAAAAATGTGATTGAATTGTTCCTATACACCCTCATTTGGAAGTCTTAAAAAATTCATAGAAAATCCAAAAATTGAGATACTGACAAAATTCTTTCAAAGTAACAATCCTTACCATAATTATGATCACAATAGTCCATAAGAAATCATCATTATCAATTAACTAGGAAATATGACACTTTTTTTTCTGCATTGAATCATCAAGTCCAAAGAAATGTCGAAAAAAAATTCTAAAATTTGATTTTGGAAGGGAACCAAAATGACAATACGTCTTCACTCATCCCTCTAGATCATTTCTATGCATTCTGTTTGTCTCTGTATACAGCCCGTATGAAAAAGAATATTGTTAAAGGAGGGAACTCTTTTGTGACCTACTTTTGACTATGGTGGCACCACCTGTAAAGAGGTCTGGACGAAAACAACAGAATTTGAAGGGGATCATAAGTGACTTATTTCTACTAAGATTTATTAAAATCCTTAAAACAGTTTTGTAGAAAAAGTTGAAAATGTGAAAAATGGCCACCCCCCCCCCCCCCCTTTTTTTTTTTTTGGAAGTCTTAAACGTAAAATTCTTAATTTCATATGTTGAGTGTTGAGAAACATCTAAAAACTTATTTAGATGTGTAAAAAAAAAAAAATGTTTTTGACCACAGCTGGATTGAACCGCTACTCTCCATATTTCAATTACCAAGTGGTATATGTACCATTGTGAGACCTACTTTTTAGACATGGTGGCATTATCTGTTAACCAATTTGGATGAAATTTACCAAATTGATAGAGGACTTTTAGTACTTCATGTATTCCATGTTTCATTAAAATCTTTTATGTGGTTTTGTAGAAAAAGTTGAAAATGTGAAAAATGGCCAACGCCCCCTTTTTTTTTGGAAGTCTTAAAAAATTCATAAAAAATCCAAAACTTTAGATAATGACAAAATTCTTTCACAATAATATTCCTTACCACAATTATGATCAAAATAGTCATTAAGAAATCATCAATATCAATTAACTGAAAAACATGACACTTTTCTTCATTGAAATGACTAAGTCTAGAAACACGTCAAAAAAGTGTAAATTTCTATTTCACGGATCTTAACCCCGAACACAATTTTTAATAACCCATCTTTATAGATTGTTGAAATGCAATTAGTTTCCCCATTTATGTACTGGTTTTGGAGAAGAAGATGTTTGAAAAGGGGTACCCTTTTGGGCACTTTTGGCCCCGCCCTGGATCCACCCCTGAGGGAATCTGGATCCCGAACACAATTTTAGTAGGGGACCTTGAGTACATCATTTACACAAAGTTTGATCCAAATCTGCAATGTAGTTCCAGAGAAGAAGTCGAAAATGTGAAAAAGTTAACGACGGACGACGTCGACGACGGACGACGGACGGTGCACTATGACTATAGCTCACTTGAGCCTTTGGCTCAGGTGAGCTAAAAAAAACCCCTATTATCTTCACTCCTGTAGAGCATGTGTATCTCCTCCAGTAAGGTGATTGACTCGTGACACAGAGGTCCCGGCTGTGACTGCCACAGGGTGAACATCAATGTCCTGTCTTTCGGATGAGACTGCACAAATTGAGGTTCCATGTTGCAGTTTAAATTTCTGTGAGATGCATCAGACAGATGCCGTCATCCTGTAAGTGCAGTGATCTTCATTTGTAAGTTAATTTACCACATCTGGGAAACCAGTAACTCCCAAAGAAAGCTGAATATCGACCGGGGAAGACAAATCACGCTGTACAGACAGCTGATGTCAGGGAAGGAAGGTGACGCTGTACAGACGGCTGACGCCAGGAAAGACTGGACTAGAGCAGTTCCAATCTAATTAAAACCATATCTTTATTCCGCTTCTCTATTTGTCTCATTGCGGATCCGCAATGGGACAAATAGGTAGGGAAGCGGAATAAAGATATGGCTATAATCAAATGGGAGCAGTTCGGACTGAATATCTAAGATGTAGTGTTCATGAGGAGACACCTACAACACCCTATATTGGAGAACACCCCAGAGTCTCTCGAGTCAGGGGATGAGGGGAGACTCGACAATGCAGATCAACCGGAAATCAACTATGCGAGTTCAAGGACTTTGAGAATAATGCAGCAAGGAACGTTAGATAGACGAGTTGTAGATGCCCCAATTGTAGCAAGGTGTGTAAGGACGAGAGGAGTTAAAAGATATGCCGAGCAAAATCTCGATTTCGTGTTGGAGGAAGTCATCAACAACGCGAGAGTTAATTCTGGTGAGACGTAGGAGTAGCCTACCCAGGAGATAAACCACAGCGCTAGGAACCTCTCCACTGATGACTTATTGCAGAACAGCATAGGGATAGAGACCGGAGGTACCACTCAAGCACAGACCACCAGCCTACAGTCCCGAAAGGAGAGAGTGAAGTGACCCAGAAGAAGCGACGACGATCGGTCAGCTTTCGACGAATATGATAGCAAGAGTTTTGAAACATCCTCGCTGGGACCGGTGCATGGGAGAATGGAGTTAACATCTACATTTGTGTACAGTATTGAGAAAGAAAGTTTTGATGGAAAGGAAGGTAGATGGAACAGGAAGGTAGTCATTAAAACTCCTACGAAGAACAGGCGAGAAAAACGGATTGAGCGGTGTAGGAGGGAATTGAGAACTTTAATAGCCAATTCAAACAGAGTAACTAAAATAAAGATGGACACGATAATACTGACTGCATGACGACATCAGGAGTGTGCTTACCATGCTGAGACTGACGACATCAGGAATATACTTACCAGTCTGAGACTGACGACATCAGGAGTATGCTTACCAGACTGAGACTGACGATATCAGGAGTATGCTTACCAGGCTGAGACTGACGACATCAGGAGTGTGTCTACCAGGCTGAGACTGACGACATCAGGAGTGTGCCTACCAGACTGAGACTGACGACATCAGCAGTATGCCTACCAGGCTGAGACTGACGATATCAGGAATATGCTTCCCATGCTGAGACTGACGATATCAGGAGTATGCTTACCAGACTGAGACTGACGACATCAGGAGTGTGTCTACCAGGCTGAGACTGACGATATCAGGAGTATGCTTACCAGACTGAGACTGACGACATCAGCAGTATGCTTACCGGGCTGAGACTGACGACATCAGGAGTATGCTTACCAGGCTGAGACTAACGACATCAGGAGTGTGTCTACCAGGCTGAGACTGACGACATCAGGAGTATGCTTACCAGGCTGAGACTAACGACATCAGGAGTGTGTCTACCAGGCTGAGACTGACGACATCAGGAGTATGCTAACCAGGCTAAGACTGACGACATCAGGAGTGTGCCTACCAGGCTGAGACTGGCGACATCAGGAGTATGCTTACCAGGCTGAGACTGACGACATCAGGAGTATACTTACCAGGCTTAGACTGACGACATGAGGAGTGTGCCTACGAGGCTGAGACTGACGACATCAGGAGTATGCTTACCAGGCTGAGACTGACGACATCAGGAGTGTGCTTGCCAAGCTGAGACGAGCAGAGCAGTTGAAGAACGCACGGAAGAAAAGAACAAAAAAGGAAGTCTAGTCTTACATTACGGAGATGATATCGGATCCTTAAGGGAGGTACCGCAAGGACCATGTCCAAGAAACATCGAAAGAGAACCACTAAGATAAGCGCTTTGTATGGAAGAACCATCGTGGAAAGTGATCGATAACGTGGTCAGCAAAGGAAGAGCAGGTTCATCTCCAGGGCCCAATGGAATACTGTACAAAGTGTCCCAAGATTTTGAGGAAGCTGTGGCAGCTGATGAAAGTGGCCTTTAGGAAGGGAGAAATACTGAGGTGTTGGAGGAGAGCAGAGGGGTGTTTTGTGCTGAAGGAGAAAAATTCTAAGACCATTAACCAATGCCGGACAATCTCGCTCCTAGATGTGGAAGGGAAGATTTTCTTCTTTGTGACAGCTAAGAGGATGGCAAGATACATGACTGAAAACGAATACATTGACATTTTAGTTCAAAAGGCAAGAATACCAGGATTCTGGGGATGCATCGAGCACAACGGCGTACTCGACCAGACAATTAGAGAGGCCAAGACCAACAGGAATAATTTTATTGTTATTTGGTTAGACCTTGCAAATGCCTACAGAATAGTGCCACACAACCAGATTGAGGTAGCAATAGAAACGCACCACATTCATGTCTACATACAGACGATATTGCGAAGTTACTAGTACTTCAGTGGAATTGAGCTTCGCTTCACACTAAAAGACACCACCACAAATTTGCAGCGATTGGAGAAGAGAAAGGAATCATCACTGGCTGAGCATTAGATCACGAAGACACGAAATCAGCAAAAAGCATGGCAAGACGACCATAAATTATAAACCGCCACTACGTGCTTTCATAGATGACCTTACAGTTACTCCACCAACGCATGTTCAGGCTAGATGGGTCATTACAGTATTGGAAGAGACAATAGAGTAGGTGGGCAAGGCCAAGGATGAAATTCAAACCAGGAAAAATCAAGAACACTACTGGTGAAGATTGGAAGGATCTCCCAACACGCAAAAATCCGAATTCAGGGAGAGGAGATACCAACCATAGTAAGAAATCCTATCGAATGTCTTGATAAATGGCTCGACGACACCTTGAACGACATCTAGAATGTCAACTACGTGCAGTAGCAAGTAAACGCATGGTTGACGAAGACCGATAAACGCGGACTACCAGGGCGCTACAGTGCATGGATTTGATACCAACATAGCATCCTACCCAGAGTCGTTTTGTTGTTATTGATATATGAAGTATCTGTAAGAACGGTAGTGAACCTCGAGAGGAGAATAAACAACAAGCTCAGGAGGTGGCTAGGGGTACCACTTATAGCAGAACATCAGAGCTCCAGCTACTGTTGACATCAGTCATTGAGGAGTTCAGATTCAGCAAGTGCCGGCTAATTATGAACTTATGACTATCAGAGATTCTGAACACCAGAAGATCAGCAATGCTGGAATAACAAGAAGTTGAAGAAAGTGTTCTGCTGCAACATCAGTAGAAATGGTTGAAAATACCCCCAGCTTAATGATATGATATGACACTCTGCGATTCCCTGCTAACCTGCATAGCTGAGGTTTGGTAGAAGAGCCATGTTGTCAACTATACCAGAAAAGGGGAAACTATGGCTTGGCCCATATTATATCCAGTTGCCAAATAGCCCTACAGCAAGGTAGGTAGTCCTGAGAGTGCTATCAGACATCGTGGAGGTAGGGAGGCAGAAGAAAAGACAAGGAAAAGCAACTAGTATCCGGTTCGTGAGAGAAGATCCCCATAACAGACGTCATTATTAGCCGTTACAAGCCGTCAGTTGAGAGATCAGCGTTGACCGGAGGAAGCTGGTTCTCCCTAAAAAGATGAGCACCCCACTTCGACCAGACATGGTAATATGGTCTACCACCACAAAGAATCTCATTGCTATAGAGCTGACCGTACCATGGGAAGAGTGATATCAAGAAGCAAAAGGGAGGAAAGCTCTGAAGAACGCTGACTTTTCTCGTGCGCACGACTTATAATAAGTCTATCTTGTACGCACGACTTACTAAGTCGTGTGTACGGCATAATTATATCGTACCCACGACTTTTTCTCTTGTGCGCACGACGTAGCTATCTCGTGCGCACGACTTAGTAAGTTTTGCGTACGACATAACTGTCTCAGGCAACCTTTCGTTGCTCGTTGATTTTAATTTATATCAATAATTCTCTTTGATGGTTTGACTATACCATTGCCAGTAAATAAACATCGCATTCTTAACGAAGTGAATGCTGTACTGAGTAATACATATGTATATTTTCTGTGTTACCTATCCACTTGTGCACAATCAAGAAAGTATACAAAACACAGTATCACATCAAACGAGACTGGAAGCAATCGAGATCAATGAAGACAAAATATGAACGTGACAGCCACTTTATGTATAGTAAAAGGAATGCATGGTTAACCAGATTGCCTGCTCCGAGTCCCTCCCCCCTCTTCCTCCCTTCTCGTTAAGCCAGTGGTCGCTATTAAGCCACAAAATCTTAGCTACAAAATAAACATGCGAAGAGACACACTTTATGTACAACTTTGGCTGAATCATACAATTAAACCCCAAACATCTGGTTGGTGTGCGTTCTGTCTGCTGCTACGAACTCGTTGGAGTGGTTAACGGAACGATGAATGTACCTCAGTTGCCTAAATTAGCGAACGGCGCCCACTCGCAGCTATATGATCCTAGAAGCGGGTACAACATGGTTCGTAATCAGTTGCTGAAGGATGACGCTTGTCCGGTCAGGAACGCTACAGATAAGTACTTTTCTTACATTGTGCTCTGTTGTCCCGAAAATCCAAGGTCTTCTTTCATTCCTGATTGCGCCTCTGTTTTATTTCCGGTTTTTTTTTTTGTCCCACTTGCTCTCGTCAATCTCCATGATCTATCCTGGACCGCCAAGAAGAAAGGGTGACCGAAGAACTGCATTACTGCAAATATCCCGATAGAAGTTAAACCAGTCAACCAATGAAGGCCAGGACACCTTACCATTAAGCATGATTAACATCTAGATTACGAAATCTCCAGGGCGTGAAAATAAAGCAAAGAGATGATTGTTTTCAGTCCTAGACGACAGCCAGGAAAGAAAGAATCCTCTCGAATAGACAACTTCTTGCGACAGTGACTACACATAACCACCCGTCTTTGTAGGCATCCTAATCTGACTGCACCACAGTCTGCAGTCATTGCAGTACTTGCATTTTGTTTTGTTTTTTTTCAGGAGCCCTAATCGTCGAAACATTGTCTGCCACGGCACTAAAACGTCCAGAGTCCTCAAGGAGTGGTAGGAAGTAAAGACAACGTAAAACGGCATAGTACGCGCTCATGGGAACTACTTTATTACTACTACCACCACTACTACTACCACTACTTATAGTAACCCAGAACTAAGTCGGATGCTCTAACTATTGAGCTATCCGGTCCAATGCCGGCATTCGTCACAATAGTAATAATTCGGACGCATCCGCAAACTGTGAAGAAGGCCATATTTAAGAATTAATGACATCCTAGTCGTTATCTAATGTCCAGTAACAGTCCCGAGTCGCATTAACCAATCAAATTGTCACCGAGCCGCGCAGCGGCGAGGTGAGAATTTGATTGGTTAATGTGACGAGGCTCGGTGACAATTTGATTGGTTATTGCGACTCAGGGCTGTTACTAGGCATTAGATAACGACTATGACGTTATTATTTCTATTCTGACATGAACTGTAGAAACAAGAATGAAAATATGTACCTTAATATTAATATTTTATTTCAACAACAATATGTCTCCCACTTTTGGTTGACGGTCGTCCGCTTTATCCATTGTGCATGTACTTTACATGTATAGAAAGTGGATGCAGACGACAGTTTTGTGTATTGAAAGTGGATGTTACGTAAAAATCAATACTTTGATTTTCAAAAAACCTTAATAGCATGACCTAAATCGGTTTTCTGGAAACTGATTTTATTCACATTGTCAAAATCAATAATACCGATGCCGTGGGGCGGGGCTTTTAAACTCATGAAGTCCTGCTTAGTAGGCGTGGTGATTCCGACCGTGAATATATCGGAGAATAAAGCACGGTGAAACTCTATGGGACATATAGGGGGAAATTCTCAAGTCATGTTAGAATTCGGAATTTACAATCTATTTTCCACACAAATTTATACTAACAATATTCCGGAAGTGAAAATATCGTTATAGGTTTCTCTAGTTTTATTTAGTTTGTTGTTATCCAAGTCAAGAACTGTTATTTCTTACTTCTTTATGGTTCGCTGCGTAACTGTAACGAATATGTAAACGACATCCTGGTATGCATTTCTGCTATAACTGCATTTTATATCCACTTATGATGAATGAGGTCAACATTTCCTCTGACAAAATTGCTACTGTTTATTTTCCTGACTGGGTGATGTCGTAGTCCGACAAATCTGACGTAGGGCATTTTTATCATTTGTCGTTTTGCGTCCATGCGCCGATCCCATGCCATGGGTATTTTTTGGCAGTGACTCCGAGTACACAACGTGTACGATTATCCTACAGGCAGAGGTACACATCAATAATTTATTACACAATTGTGGAGAACATACTTCACATATGTGAAGGAAATGTGGACAAAAAGTCGGTTTGGTTTATCCTTTTTATCATAAAATTGATTTCAACATTAAACTGTTATAGTTAAGCCTTTCTACAGGAAAACTCACTTCATTTGTACAGACCATGTGTATGATCATCCTCCAGGTTAAAAGTATACGCAAGTAAACAAACCCACCAATGGCCCCATTTCACATTTTTGTTCATTTACAGATGTGAAGAAGCATGTACAGGGGGCATCTTCCTCTGGCTTAATGTGAGTGTGCTGAGTTAAGAAAGTGAAATCTTCATCTAAGATTATTGAAGAGGGATGTCCCAGGTGCCGTTGATACCTGAGCGATCAGATAGTTTGCTCGACTATCAAACTTCTCCAAGTACCAGCCCTGAACCTCCCATAATTCCACCTCGACCTAGTACGGCACAACATTATACTGGTTTGAAAAGGATGGCCACAATGGATCAATCAACAAGTAGTCAGGAGTTTGGAGCTTCGCAGGAATTTGAATCTGAACATCATTACAGAAATGGGTTCAAAACATTTTTAGATTTTTACAACAGTAATCAAATGTGTGATATTGAAATTAAGGTTGGATCCAAGTCTTTCAGATGCCACAGAATTGTTTTAGCTTGTGTGAGCAACTATTTCCGTACAATGTTCTCCTCAGAGATGTCCGAGAGTCGGCAGAGTGAGGTGACCATTCATGACATAGACGAATCGGCTATGGAGAAGTTAGTGCTGTATGCATACACATCTAAAATTCAGTTGACAATTGACAGTGTACAGCCTCTTTTGTATGCGGCATCAATTTTGCAGATGGAGGTGGTGGCTACCGCCTGTTGTGAGTTCATGAAGAAACATCTCCATCCCAGTAACTGTATAGAGGTACATAATTTTGCTACATTACATAATCGCACTGAGCTAATTCATATGACAGATGACTACATTCTAGAGAATTTCCTAGAGGTAGTAGACACGGAGGAATTTAAGGACATAATGTATGATTTGCTTGATAAACTGATTAACTCGCAGGACTTGAATGTCAATAATGAGGTAGAAGTGTATGAAGCGGTCATCAAATGGATAAAACATGATCCAGAGAGGCGTAAATGTCATTTGTCAAGTCTGATATCGAAAGTGAAACTTCCGTTACTTAAGCCAGATTATCTGATACAGAATGTGGCATCAGAGATGATGATCAGGACTAATCTAGAGTGCAGGGATTTTGTTGATGAGGCCAAGGCATATCAGATGTCTCTCGCTAGCTTGGTGTCCGATGTTAAAGTATCTAACAGAACAAGACCCCGGAAAAGCTATGCAGGTAAGATAGTACACTTTTATTCCTCAGATTTTTGGGAAAGCAAAAATTTTGCTGGGTGAATGATTATAAATGATATATTGTTTATGTTTTTGATGTTGTGTATCATCTTAGCCTACAATACTAGATTGAGAATCAGTGATACAATATTCAAGGAATGAATCTAATTTTTTTCATTGGACGGAGGTATACCACAAAAAAGGACAGAAAACTGCATTGCATGTAGCGCATGATGCATAATTTTTCCATCCCTTTTTTTGTGGTACACCTCAATCCAACGGAATATGAATTAGATTCATTCCTTATCATTTAATTCCTTTCAAACAAGTTTTATATTCTCAGAAATTGGTACGTTATGTCTGCACTATTTCTCAACATCTCTAAATTTCTGCCACGGTGGTGTGAATATTGACATCACAGTTATGAGAATGCTGGAAATTATGTTGTCAGAGAAAAAATTTCATGGATGAGATATTAGGGGTGCAACGATATACCGTTTGACATTATATCGCGGTACAGAGGCCTTGGTTCCGTTCACGGTATGGATAGGTGTGGAAACGATACAAAAACGGTTCACTCGCGCATTTGTTTGACTGAAATATTGTGCATTAAGTTTAATTAACATCACATCTGTATTTTAAATACCCAATGATTTACATCTCCAAAGGTACTCTAACTGTATGCTGTAAAGCAATCAGCATTTCTTGAAGGAAAGCATAAACTGATGTGAGTACCCTTTTTAATATAATGCTTATCACTGCAATATTAAAAACAGAACTGTAATACACCTAATTTTGTGTTTAGTTAAAAAAGTGTACCGTGATACGTACCGTACCGTGGACCATGTACCGTGATACGTATCGTACCGTGAGGTACCCGTATCGTTGCACCCCTATGAGATATACCATTAATTTTTAAACCAATCCAAATGCATGTTACATGTAAAATTAAATGATTTCACTGTACCATTGATAGGAGTCTGGTTGTTGCTAGCTTGAACACATGTAAATATTGAACATTTTTAAGATGCCTAAAGTATTTCTTAATAAGATGTTTAAGGTATTTCTTTTAAAATACACATAAATTGGCAGGGGATGTAACTTGCACCACTGATTTTGTGTAATTTTGGAAGCTAGATTTGAGTGGCATGTACCAACAAGTTTCAATAACTTGCCACAAGGGAGTAAATTTACAATGTACATCAGATTGTCTAGCAATCTGAGTTTTGAACAATTATATATATAACACTTATATTAGTTATATATATATAATGCTGATAGCAGTTATAGGATAAGGTCTGTGAATATACATGTATTCTGAATGATGCTGAATTTTTCCTGTCTTTACCGGGTATATAACCTGATTACAGAGTAAGTATCATGTAAAACAACTAACAGAAGTTTGATGAATGTTAGCATTTCTCTTGATTAGTATTGTCAAATGTAGCGTGAAAGCATAAGGTGTTGTGAAAAATGCATAGTTTGCAGTGCCTAATGCATTCTATAAGAAACTAAATATACTAGTAGTATTATTATATAGCAAAGAAATTGAATTGCTTTTCTTGTAAGTACATTAGAGTGGAATGATTTCAGGAGTCTTATTCTGTGTGGGTGGAAGAGGAGCCTCTGGAGACCCGTTCAAAAGTATTGAATGTTACGACCCACGTAGAAATAAGTGGTTTCAGGTAGCAGAGATGAATACAAGACGTCGGCATGTAGGAGTGTGTTGTGCTGGAGGTAAAGAATACACACACATTTATACAGTTGAATTTCGTAAACTTGAATGCCATTATCTGAAATTTCCTGTTAACTTGAATTAATTTCAAAGTCAGAATTCCAATTTCTTCATGCAAATATACATCCTTAACTTGAACTCTGCTTGACTCAAACTGTTTCAGGCTCTTTGAGTTTGAGTTGAACTCTGCTTGACTCAAATTGTTTCAGGCTCTTTGAGTTTGAGTTGAACTCTGCTTGACTCAAACTGTTTCAGGCTCTTTGAGTTTGAGTTGAACTCTGCTTGACTCAAACTGTTTCAGGCTCTTTGAGTACGAGTTCTTGAGAGTAGACCGTATGTACTTTGAAGTGTGGACTGGTCTTATGAATTCTGTCCTTAATGTGCAAATTTATTTACGCCTAACCCTATGTAAGTGCATGAAAAGAAGGTGTAAGGAAAGGTAACAGGTCACACTAACTTATTCGTGCTGATATATAACAAACCATTGTTTTCATTTTTCTAAATGGTGGTTGGTTGTGTTAAAATAAGTACACATGCAGTAAATTGAATGCTGAAATGTTTCCCCCCGTTATGCAATAAAAGAAGTTCTTTGTTCTAACCTATGTTCTGATTATAGAAATAAAGTTTTGTCTCCTGTACAATCTGATTGGTCTCCTGTAATGAGAAAATTGATTTAGATTACTAGGTCATAATGTCCTCCAAAACAAATTTGATATTACTATGTTTCTTCATGTGACACCAGTTACTTTCGTATCTTACATTCAATTACTGTATTATCTGTCTGCATTTTTATGTGACCATATTGATTCTCCAAGAATATATCAAACAGGATATCTGTATGCAGTAGGGGGTCATGATGGAGGTAAACACTTGAAAAATGGAGAACTATTTGACCCTAAGACCAACACCTGGAAACCCATCAGACCCATGTCAACACCAAGGTAGGTTGGCAATCAATGCACTGTTGATACAACATAACAATCTGATCATGCTATCACTGTTTTTTCAAAACCAATTCTGGTACATGTATAAGTTTCCATAAGTTGTTAAATCTCGAGTGAACACATGATTATTGAACGGGTACTAAAATTACATGATTCCTTTGTTATCCAAAGGTCAAGGGTACATACTTCATTGTATTTATAGTATTGTGTGTATATACACATATATATATTTACTGATTGGAACAAGATACTGCAGGAATATCATAAACTGACTTGGTATGTCACTCTCTTCTTATTATTTATCATTGTTTGATTGATTGATATTTTTTTTTAACGCCACACCACGAATATTTCACATATATGGTGATGGCATCTGCCTGATGCGGGGCATACAAATTTAGACATTTGCAACGGACCCACCTTAGGCAGTGAGGGATCTTTAACTTGCCATGTATACCACGACACAGGGACTCGGTTTTTACTGTCTCATCAGAAAGACAGGACACCGGCATGACCAGAGCGGGACTCGGCCCCGGCCTCCCGATCAGGAGGCGAGTGCGATACCACAAGGCCATGCCGGCTTTATTTATCATTGAGAGCTGGCACTAAGAAGGTTATTCTTCTTTGTGAATGCAGTACAACCTACAGATGTTCTCAAGAGACAAATAAGCCCTGCTGCGACATAAGTTGAAACATGTAATTATTAATCCCAAGATGTGTCCCTGGTATAAGTGTAAAGGATGTCCCAAGTGTGCATTTTGAGAAATATGTTTTGTAAGCTTCTTGACCTGATGGACAAACAGACAGACAGGGTGATTCCTACAGTACACTCCAGGTGTTTTGTAATTTTTCCACCCGCCGCAGTGGGCCACATCCAAGTGTAAATTCAAGAATAACACAATACACTGTGTGTTTTACGAAGGTAAGAATGAGCACAGGTAATGTACAATATAAACTCTCTGCCCTGAACTTCATTTGTTGGGGTTATAATAAAAGAATTATAAAATTAAAGTAACCAGTTCTTTGAAGACTGAACTGTGGAGGAGGGCAGGTTGATCCTGTGATATTGAACTGGACTTTTAATATGATGATTGGCATTCAAGCAAATTCAGATTGGTCTTGTGTTATTGAACTTGACATTCAATCTGATTTTCAAAGACGATTTATCATCTGCCTCTCTTTCTATCCTTTGAATGAAACAATATGAACTGAGGTCTCCTTAGTAACACAGATCCCTCACTGCTTCACATAAAACAGTATGAACTAAGGTCTCCTGAATCAACACAGATCCCTGACTGCTTCAGATAAAACAGTATGAACTGAGGTCTCCCGTATCAACACAGATCCCTGACTGCTTCAGATAAAACAGTATGAACTGAGGTCTCTTGTATCAACATAGATCCCTCACTGCTTCACATAAAACAGTATGAACTGAGGTCTCCTGTATCAACACAGATCCCTCACTGCTTCAGATAAAACAGTATGAACTAAGGTCTCCTGAATCAACACAGATCCCTGACTGCTTCAGATAAAACAGTATGAACTGAGGTCTCCCGTATCAACACAGATCCCTGACTGCTTCACATAAAACAGTATGAACTGAGGTCTCCTGTATCAACACAGATCCCTGACTGCTTCAGATAAAACAGTATGAAGTGAGGTCTCCCGTATCAACACAGATCCCTGACTGCTTCAGATAAAACAATATGAACTGAGGTCTCCTGTATCAACACAGATCCCTGACTGCTTCAGATAAAACAGTATGAACTGAGGTCTCCCGTATCAACACAGATCCCTGACTGCTTCAGATAAAGCAATATGAACTGAGGTCTCCTGTATCAACACAAATCCCTGACTGCTTCAAATAAAACATTATGAACTGAGGTCTCCTGTATCAACACATATCCCTGACTGCTTCACATAAAACAGTATGAACTGAGGTCTCCTGTATCAATACAGATCCCTGACTGCTTCAGATAAAACAGTATGAACTGAGGTCTCCCGTATCAACACAGATCCCTCACTGCTTCACATAAAACATTATGAACTGAGGTCTCCTGTATCAACATAGATCCCTCACTGCTTCACATAAAACAGTATGAACTGAGGTCTCCTGTATCAACACAAATCCCCGACTGCTTCAGATGAAACAGTATGAAGTGAGGTCTCCTGTATCAACACAGATCCCTCACTGCTTCAGATAAAACAGTATGAACTGAGGTCTCCTATATCAACACAGATCCCTCACTACTTCAGATAAAACAGTATGAACTGAGGTCTCCTGTATCAACACAGATCCCTGACTGCTTCAGATAAAACAGTATGAACTGAGGTCTCCCGTATCAACACAGATCCCTGACTGCTTCAGATAAAACAGTATGAACTGAGGTCTCCTGTATCAACACAGATCCCTCACTACTTCAGATAAAAAAGTACGAACTGAGGTCTGCTTCAGATAAAACAGTATGAACTGAGGTCTCCTGTATCAACACAGATCCCTGACTGCTTCAGATAAAACAGTATGAAGTGAGGTCTCCTGTATCAACACAGATCCCTGACTGCTTCAGATGAAACAGAATGAAGTGAGGTCTCCTGTATCAACACAGATCCCTCACTGCTTCACATAAAACAGTATGAACTGAGGTCTCCTGTATCAACATAGATCCCTCACTGCTTCACATAAAACAGTATGAAGTGAGGTCTCCTGTATCAACACAGATCCCTGACTGCTTCAGATAAAACAGTATGAAGTGAGGTCTCCTGTATCAACACAGATCCCTGACTGCTTCAGATAAAACAGTATGAAGTGAGGTCTCCTGTATCAACACAGATCCCTGACTGCTTCAGATAAAACAGTATGAACTGAGGTCTCCCGTATCAACACAGATCCCTGACTGCTTCAGATAAAACAGTATGAAGTGAGGTCTCCTGTATCAACACAGATCCCTGACTGCTTCAGATAAAACAGTATGAAGTGAGGTCTCCTATATCAACACAGATCCATGACTGCTTCAGATAAAACAGTATGAACTGAGGTCTCCTGTATCGACACAGATCCCTGACTGCTTCAGATAAAACAGTATGAACTGAGGTCTCCTGTATCAACACAGATCCCTGACTGCTTCAGATAAAACAATATGAACTGAGGTCTCCTGTATCAACACAGATCCCTGACTGCTTCAGATAAAACAGTATGAAGTGAGGTCTCCTGTATCAACACAGATCCCTGACTGCTTCAGATAAAACAGTATGAAGTGAGGTCTCCTATATCAACACAGATCCATGACTGCTTCAGATAAAACAGTATGAACTGAAGTGACCTGTATCAACACAGATCCCTGACTGCTTCAGATAAAACAGTATGAACTGAGGTCTCCCGTATCAACACAGATCCCTGACTGCTTCAGATAAAACAATATGAACTGAGGTCTCCTATATCAACACAGATCCCTGACTGCTTCAGATAAAACAGTATGAAGTAAGGTCTCCTGTATCAACACAGATCCCTGACTGCTTCAGACTACTGTAATGTGTACATGAAATAGTGATAAGACTACTGTAAGGAGATGTACATGAAGTGGTAATAAGACTGCTGTTAACTACTAATGTGATGTATATGAATTAGGGTTTACCATGTGAGTGTTTTATAAAAACTGACAGGGTATTGCTGAACACCCTGTCAGAAATATGTTATTGCGAGGTATTAGCCAAGCTGTGAAATGGAAATTTTGGACAGGGTATTTGCCAAAACACAAGCCCAATCTGTTAACTACTAAAGTGATGCTGAAAAACTGATAACAAGACTACTGTAAACTATTTAAGTGACAGATGTTTATGAAATGACAACGAGAATATTGTGCATAATTCTTAGTGATTGATGTTATTCTTGTTTTGCAGACGTGGTATAGCCTTAGCATCACTAGGTGGCACCACATGTTGTATATATGCTGTAGGTGGTTTGGATGATTCCACTTGTTATAACTTAATGGAGAGATATGACCCTTCTACTGACCAATGGTCATTTGTGGCTAGTATGAACATTCCAAGAGGAGGTGTTGGTGTAGCAACTCTGAAGGTCAGTTCTACATAATAATAATATTTTTGGACTACTGAGTCGATTTTATCTGTCATCTTAACATCTTTATACATGTATATAATTGTTTTCTTTATTAGTTACTTGGTTTGAATTCATTGGAGCCTATGTTGTGATACATATTTTCTTTTGAAATATTAAAATGAGGTGAGGTTTCTTATGCAGCATAACATCAAACTCTGTAAGGAGTGTCAAAATATAGGTTGTAGAAGATCCATTCTCTTTTCTTTTGGTGATGAAGGAGTAAACTTTGCTGTTTTTAGTTCGCTGGAACAAAAGTTTGGAGAACTATTGTTGCACCCCATGCGTTGTTGGCAGTGGCTGCATCCATAGACAAAACTTTTTGTCTGGACAATATATTTTGAACAGCAAGGGACAGGGATTTAATATTTCACATATAGATTATTCATGTCAAGAATTTAGGGTCATGACTTTAGACTTTGACCTAATTTTCCAAAACATTTACCTAGCCTATATCTTTTGAACCATAAGGAATGGGGTTTGAACAGTTTTTTTTTTAATTTCATGATTTTCATAATAGTGACTTTGACCTACTTTTCCAAAACATTGGCCTATATCTTTTGAATCCTAATGGGCAAGGCTTTAAGCAGAGCTTTCATTTTAGGTCATGACTTTTAACCTACATGTAGAGACCTTGACCTTTGACTTTGATATACTTTTGTAAGACATTAATCTAGCCTATTTCTTTTGAATCATAAGGAATAGGGCTTTTACCACAGCTGTCAATTAAGGTAGGGACTTTTAACCTAGTGTTCATGACCTTGGATCATGAAGCAGAGAATCATGAATCACTGAATCTCCTTGTTTCTGATCTTTTACTTTTTAACAATTTACACCCGTTTCCTACAAGCTTTGTTGTCTTCTGACAACTCTTGTTTAAAAAAAGTTTTATCTGTTGATCGAAGCTCTTTATTCAACATTTCGGCCAATGGTCTTTATCAAAATGATTCACTGAAACGATCAGTCACATTGGATTTCTTTTTACATTTCTACATTTACATAACTAAATTGCAATATGTTCTATCTTGACGTCACTATATTATTATTTTGGGAATTCTTTTCCTGACGTCACGCTGCATTGCAAAGTTGCCAGTTTTATTATAACGAAAAATCACTGCTGTATCTTGTTCTATTCAATAATCAGGCCATAGCATTCCTAATTGTGATTTTTTGTTAAGTCTGATAGGTATTAAAAGTCTCCATCCAATGTACTTCTCTCGCCTTATGTAGTAGATAGAATTCATCATGCACATTTCTATAATAACCAATAGAAAGAAATCAGATGTGACCGATTATGTAAGTGAATCATCTTGACAAAGGCCATTGGCCGAAACATTGAATAAAGAGTTACAACCAACAGATAATTCAATAGTCATTCCCTACAGAATAATTTGACAGTTTTAAAAAAAAGTGTACAGAATATATTGGGGTTTTTTTGTAAATATTGAAGCCGTCATGGCCCAGTGGATGAGGTGCTCGGTTTGTGACTGAAAGGTCCCGGATGTGATTCCCTCACTGTTTTGGTTGTGTGTGTTGCAAAGGTAAAAATTTCTATGTGATGTATCAGGCAGATGCCATCAACATATATGTGAGATAATCATGGAGTGACATGAAACAATGATCAAACAATAAATGTAAATTTTGTGTTAACAGCCATTGTGGAAGGGGAAGGGGCATTTGTTCCCCCTTTCCATCTCTTGCTGTTATTTAACCATTGATAAAGTAGGATAAACACATTGTATGAATGGAAATGTTTCTTTTTTAAAAAGAACCAAATAATGCATAGTTTATATTTATATTGTAGGGACATATTTATGCAATAGGAGGTAATGATGGAGTATCCTCCCTTGAAAAGTGTGAACGTTATGATCCTCTCTTGAACAAATGGCTTCACATCGCCCCTATGAAGAGACATCGAGCTGGTGCAGGTACAGCGACACTTGATGGATATCTATATGTGGTCGGTAAGTAACAAGTACAAGGGATAGAACAAGAAAATTATGTAAATTATCATACTCTCATTTGAATATATATGCACAACCACTGTAATTGCCTGAGAAAAAGCTTTCAAGACCTATGTATTTTATTTCTGTATAAAGTACATTGATCGGTGACGTCATAACGCACTATATTTGACCCACTTTTCAACACAGAAAGTGATGTTTGGCAGACTTTTGATTGTTAAGCTTAGGACGTCATAATGAAAGGTTCGACATTTCCAACCTTGCATGATGTCATTAAAGTCGTATTTTGTGCTAAAGTGCTTGACATTCGACGAAAGTATGTCATTATTGATAAATTCCTTTCTCATGGGACACCGACTGTTTCTTTCAATTTATAACTTCCCTCTGGAATGATTTAATGATGCAGTTCGTAAATAGGAAAAGGAAGTTTCCAGTATGATATTTTGGCGTTAAAAGCGCATATATATAGAATAAGTGTCTTATTTTGTGTTTTCATGCAGGAATAAAGTACAATGGCTGATGCATTTATTAGATATAATGTGCGTTAGCGCATTATATCTAATAAATGCATCAGCCATTGTACTTTATTCCTGCATGAAAACACAAAATAAGACACTTATTCTATATATACAACTTGAACATGGGATTCTTATTTGTTTTTGGTTAAGTGGTGATACAGGGGTCTTTCTTCTTTCTGTGGGCTATGGTGTGATAAGAACTCTCATAGACTCTAATATCTTCAAATAAAGTAGGCTTAACTGGTTCCAGAAAATGAGAAAATCAGCCTGATTGGTTGAGGGTTGATTTTCTTAATATTTTCTGTTATCAGAATTTAACACAAGTACACACATAAAAGTGAATCATTACTGAAAAATGACCTCTCAAGTATCATCTTTACTGGTATCATAGATTAACATAGCACACGAGATGACTTAGTAGATCCATACATGTAATAAACCAGAGATTATAGGACAGATTCTACCACAGGTGTAAGTGTTAAAGCATCTGTATGCTGGAACTCTACCACAGGTGTAAGCTTTATAGCATCTGTATGCTGGAATTCTACCACAGGTGTAAGCTTTATAGCATCTGTATGCTGGAACTCCACCACAGATGTAAGCTTTATAGCATCTGTATGCTGGAATTCTACCACAAGTGTAAGCTTTATAGCATCTGTATGCTGGAACTCCACCACAGATGTAAGCTTTATAGCATCTGTATGCTGGAATTCTACCACAAGTGTAAGCTTTATAGCATCTGTATGCTGGAATTCTACCACAGGTGTAAGCTTTATAGCATCTGTATGCTGGAATTCTACCACTGGTGTAAGCTTTATAGCATTTGTATGCTGGAATTCTACCACTGGTGTAAGCTTTATAGCATCTGTATGCTGGAACTTCACCACAGATGTAAGCTTTATAGTATCTGTGTGCTGGAATTCCACCACTGGTGTAAGCTTTATAGCATCTGTATGCTGGAATTCCACCACTGGTGTAAGCTTTATAGCATCTGTATGCTGGAATTCTACCACTGGTGTAAGCTTTATAGCATCTGTATGCTGGAACTCCACCACAGATGTAAGCTTTATAGTATCTGTGTGCTGGAATTCCACCACTGGTGTAAGCTTTATAGCATCTGTATGCTGGAATTCCACCACTGGTGTAAGCTTTATAGCATCTGTATGCTGGAATTCTACCACTGGTGTAAGCTTTATAGCATCTGTATGCTGGAACTCCACCACAGATGTAAGCTTTATAGTATCTGTGTGCTGGAATTCCACCACTGGTGTAAGCTTTATAGCATCTGTATGCTGGAATTCTACCACAGGTGTAAGTTTTATAGCATCTGTATGCTGGAACTCCACCACAGATGTAAGCTTTATAGCATCTGTGTGCTGGAATTCCACCACTGGTGTAAGCTTTATAGCATCTGTTTGCTGGAATTCCACCACAGGTGTAAGCTCTATAGCACCTATATGTTGGAATTCCACCACAGGTGTAAGCTTTATAGCATCTGTATGCTGGAATTCCACCTCTGGTGTAAGCTTTATAGCAGATGTATGCTGGAATTCCACCACTGGTGTAAGCTTTATAGCATTTGTATGCTGGAATTCCACCACATGTGTATGCTTTATAGCACCTATATGTTGGAATTCCACCACAGGTGTAAGCTTTATAGCAGATGTATGCTGGAATTCCACCACAGGTGTAAGCTTAATAGAATGTGTATGCCAGAATTCCATCACAGGTGTAAGCGTTATAGCATCTGTATGCCAGAATTCCACCACAGGTGTATGGTTTATAGCATTTGTATGCTGGAATTCTACCACAGGTATAAGCTTTATAGCATTTGTATGCTGGAATTCTACCACAGGTGTAAGCTTTATAGCATCTGTATGCTGGAATTCCACCACAGGTGTATGCTTTATAGCATTTGTATGCTGGAATTCCATCACAGGTGTAAGCTTTATAGCATTTGTTTGCTGGAATTCCACCACAGGTGTAAGCTTTATAGCATTTGTATGCTGGAATTCTACCACAGGTGTAAGCTTTATAGCATTTGTATGCTGGAATTCTACCACAGGTGTAAGCTTTATAGCATCTGTATGCTGGACTTCCACCACAGGTGTAAGCTTTATAGCATCTGTATGCTGGAATTCCACCACAGGTGCAAGCTTTATAGCATCTGTATGCTGGAATTCCACCACAGGTGTATGCTTTATAGCATTTGTATGCTGGAATTCCACCACAGGTGTATGCTTTATAGCATTTGTATGCTGGAATTCCATCACAGGTGTAAGCTTTATAGCATTTGTATACTGGAATTCCACCACAGGTGTAAGCTTTATAGCATTTTTATGCTGGAATTCTACCACGGATGTAAGCTTTATAGAATGTGTATGCCAGAATTCCACCACAGGTATAAGCTTTATAGCATCAGTATGCTTGAATTCCACCACAGATGTAAGCTTTATAGCACCTATATGTTGGAATTCCACCACTGGTGTAAGCTTTATAGCATCTGTTTGCTGGAATTCCACCACAGGTGTAAGTTTTATCCCATGTGTATGCCAGAATTCCACCACAGGTGTATGGTTTATAGCATTTGTATGCTGGAATTCTACCACAGGTGCAAGCTTTATAGCATTTGTATGCTAGAATTCCATCACATGTGTAAGCTTTATAGCATTTGTATGCTGGAATTCCACCACAGGTGTAAGCTTTATAGCATTTGTATGCCAGAATTCCAACACTGGTGTAAGCTTTATATACTATTTGTATGCTGGAATTCCACTATAGGTATAAGCATTATAGCACCTGTATGCTGGAATCCACCACAAGTGTATGCTTTATAGCATTTGTATGCTGGAATTCCACCACAGGTGTAAGCTTTATAGCATTTGTATGCTGGAATCCACCACAGGTGTAAGCTTTATAGCATTTGTATGCTGGAATTCCACCACAGGTATAAGCTTTATAGCACTTGTTAGCACCTTTATGCTGGAATTTCACCACAGGTGTATGCTTTATAGCATCTGTATACTAGAATTCCACCACAGGTGTAAGCTTTATAGCATTTGTATGCCAGAATTCCACCACAGGTGTAAGCTTTATAGCATCTGTATGCTGGAATTCCACCACAGGTGTAAGCTTTATAGCATCTGTATGCTGGAATTCCACCACAGGTATAAGCTTTATAGCACCTGTTAGCACCTGTATGCTGGAATACCACCACAGGTGTATGCTTTATAGCAGTTACTTTATATCACAGAATTATTGGGGGTATGATATAATTAAAACGAATTAGTCAGTTCCTTGGTGTTGCATTACACAAAAAGTATCACCAGGTGATGGCAGAATAGTATTAAATGTTATGTAGTAGAAAATCAGAAAATGTAGTTTTTGTCTCTTGAATGACAGGCAAAATCTTTTACATCATTACATACAACTACAGGTCTTTTTACAAGCAGCATACATTGTAAACTAAGTAATATGCCCCCAGTAGCCTTTACCTTCCATATGATATATCTATTTTTGGTAACTTAGGTGGCTTTGATGATAGTTCTCCTTTGGACTCATGTGAAAGATATGATCCTTATACAAACACCTGGTCAGAAGTAGCCAGCATGTCTTGTTGTCGTGGAGGTGTTGGCATAGCAACTCTTGGAGGTCAAATATTTGCTGTTGGGGGTCATGATGGAGCAAATTATCTGAATTCTGTGGAGGCCTATGACCCTATGACTAATAGGTATGTAGATTTAATAAGACTTTAAAAACAAGACGGCCATGTGATAATTAAATGTATTATGATTTGGTAAGAATGTCTGATGAGAATTTAGTTATTTGCTAGTGGTTTGTTACTGTAGCAAATAGCAGTATAGGTCTGTGTGCATGTGCCTATGCTTGTCTGTATCTGTGTGTTTATGTGCCTATGTTTTTCTGTATGTATGTGTGTATGTGCCTTTGTATGTGTGTGTGTATCATAGAGGGTGTGGATTCCTCCGATGTGTATATGTGTCCTGACATATTCAATGATTGTCTGCAGATGTATGTCTATCAGATAAGGCATACAGATTCCTCCAACATGTTTGTGTGTCCTGATGTAACCAGTGATTGTAATGTTTGTCCATGTGTGTGTATCAGAGAGGGCATACAGATTCCTCCAGCGTGTTTGTGTGTTGTGACGTAACCAGTGATTGTAATGTATGTCCGTGTGTGTGTATCAGAGGGAGTGTATAGATTCCTCCAGCATGTTTGTGTGTCATGACGTAACCAGTTATTGTAATGTATGTCCCTATGTGTATGAGAGAGGGAGTATGGATTCCTCCAGCGTGTTTGTGTGTCCTGACGTAACTAGTTATTGTAATGTATGTCCATATGGGTGTATCAGAGAGGGCATACAGATTCTTCTTATGTGTTTGTGTGTACTGACATAACCAGTGATTGTAATATATGTCCCTGTGTGTGTATGAGAGAGGGTGTATGGATTCCTCCAGCATGTTTGTGTGTCGTGATGTAACCAGTGATAGTAATGTGTGTCCGTGTGTGTGTATCAGAGAGGGTGTATGGATTCCTCCAGCGTGTTTGTGTGTCGTGATGTAACCAGTGATTGTAATGTGTGTCCGTGTTTGTGTATCAGAGAGGGTGTATGGATTCCTCCAGCATGTTTGTGTGTCGTGATGTAACCAGTGATTGTAATGGTTGTCCCTGTGTGTGTATCAGAGAGGGTGTATAGAGAAATTCTGATTAAATTCTGAAAATATTTTCTATACCAATACATGTACATGTAGTATATTGTATTTATGTGTATACACTGTTTACTGCATGTGTACATAAGATCTTTTTGTTGTTCACTCTTAAACTTTGTGAAAAACTTATATGAAATATACTATTGTTAAATATTAGTAAAAACTTGTATAATATACCATTGTTAGATATTAATGAAAACTAATATATAATATACCATTGCTGGATATCAGTAAATACTGACATATAATTAGAGATGCAACGATATACCGTGATATGATATATCGCGATACATGGGTCACCATACGATACACGATACGATAGGGAACTCAAACGATATGCAACCATATGCCAATATTACTCATTATAAAATTATGTTGCAATTTCCATGATAAATAGAGATGTTTCATATTTGAAAAATTGTAAGAAAAAGACCAAATGGATATGTTTTCAGTATATTCTTTATATTGTTATATGGTATCAATTTGTACCTCATTTCTAGTATGAATTGTATAGTTTATTTCTTTTTCTCCCAAAGCTCTTTTATACATGAAGGATCTTCATGAAATCGAACAGGTACATTTTAACCCTGATTTCATGATAAGAAAATGTATCATGATACGTATTGTATCACTGTTCAAGTATTGTGATACGTATCGTATTGTGAGGAGCTGTATCGTTGCATCTCTACATATAATGTACCCTTGTAGGATATCAATAAAATCTATTCAATAGAATATGCAAAATATCCTTTGAATATCAGCTTAGAAGTAGAAAATATCCATCTGTACTCTTGTGCTGTCTATAACATGACATATGATTTGATTATGTTTTCCAGTTGGACAACAAAGAGTGAAATCAGCCTCTGCCGAGCTGGAGCAGGTCTGGCCTTCTGTGATTGCTCCTCCATCTTGTTTCAGCAACACATTGACCAACCAGCAACAACTTTACATGCACAGTGTTATTGACTACTGTAGTCTATAAGTCATTATGAGATAGACATGCAGTGTTATTGACTACTGTAGTCTCTTGTATCCTTATGAGATAGACATGCAGTGTTATTGACTACTGTAGTCTATAAGTCATTATGAGATAGACATGCAGTGTTATTGACTACTGTAGTCTCTTGTATCCTTATGAGATAGACATACACAGTGTTATTGACTACTGTAGTCTATGTGTCACTATGGGATAGACATACAGTGTTATTGACTACTGTAGTCTATGTGTCACTATGGGGTAGACATGCACAGTGTTATTGACTACTGTAGTCTGTGTGTCACCATGAGGTAGACATGCACAGTGTGATTGACTACTGTAGTCTGTGTGTCACTATGGGATAGACATACACAGTGTTATTGACTACTGTAGTCTATGTGTCACCATGAGGTAGACATGCACAGTTATTGACTACTGTAGTCTGTGTGTCACCATGAGGTAGACATGCACAGTGTGATTGACTACTGTAGTCTGTGTGTCACCATAAAGTAGACATGCAGTGTTATTGACTACTGTAGTCTGTGTGTCACTATGGGATAGACATGCACAGTGTTATTGACTACTGTAGTCTATGTGTCACCATGAGGTAGACATGCACAGTGTTATTGACTACTGTAGTCTATGTGTCACCATGAGGTAGACATGCACAGTGTTATTGACTACTGTAGTCTATGTGTCATTATGGGATAGACATGCACAGTGTTATTGACTACTGTAGTCTGTGTGTCATTATTGGATTAGGCATTCAATACTGTTGAGTCTCTGGAGTCACCATGAGGTAGACATGCACAGTGTTATTGACTATTGTAGTCTCTTGTGTCACTATGGGATAAACATGCATAGTGTCATTGACTACTGTTGTCTCATACATCAGCATGTGATAGAGTCTGAGTGTAGACGTCAGTTGTGTGTGGTAGTCATTGCAGTAAAACCCTTATGCATATAGATGTCAGTGACAATCAAAATGCTGGTGCTAGTTATATCGTCACTCCTGTTTATTTCTATGTAGAGGATTTATTGTGTGTTACAAACAAGAGCTATCATGTGCTTTCTTAGCTTACTTACGTTATGGATTAAGGGTTACTTTTGTTGGCATTTCAAAGTAATTGATGTACCTGTAATTGACAGTTCTGAGAATCCCTTGTTTCAGTCACCTGCACATTGTCATTCAGAAATCACTTTGTCCATCTGTCTGTCTTACAGAGTAGTTATTCTCATTTATCTCTTACACCTCAGCTGTGTGCTTGTATTCAAGAATTTTTACAGAACTTGCACTGCCATATAAGTAATGTGTACTTATGTAATGTACAAGCCTACATGATATCAAAATCAGGTCAGAAATCTGTTAGTGTTAGGAATATACCATTGTGTACAAAGAATTGTATTTTGGTCATCTGTTTACTTTTATCAATTAATACAGCTCTTCAAGGATCTGGTACATGACTCTCAGTACATAAATGGTAAAAAAAGGAAATCACTCAATATGACTGCTTTATACTCCTTACTGGAAGCATACAAGAACAATAAGACTTCACCAAAGAAGGGCTTATGTATAACAAATAAAAACTGAAGATTTCAATGCACCCTGCAGAATTGTGCGGCTGAAGTGATAAAAACTTAAGGAAAAATGATGAATGACTTGACGCTTATAATAATAAGTTATTGTAAATTCCAGAACGGTTTATTGCTAATCCTGCATTAATGCCACATTTTTCACCGATTTTAAACTTCAAAACTTACCTTAATAATATAAGTATGCATATGCAAGTGAATGTGCGTAAAAGAAAGAAGGACGACTTAGAGGGGTATTTTGCATGAAGGATGTGACAATAATACATATACTCAAACATAAATAACTATGGTCTTTTTTTTAATAAGAGGTAACACTGTTGTAATATTTTCTTATAGATATAGCCCCTGTAAAATTTCTTTTTGTGAATGCAAAAGGTAATTCTTAGTTGAGAAAATGAACAGTGAGTAGAAATCTGATTACTAATAATCAGTATGCCTAGATTCTCAAAATAATCAGTGTGCCCAGATTCTCACAATAATTAGTGTGCCCAGATTCTCACAATCAGAGTGGCCAGATTCTCACAATAACCAGTGTGCCAAGATTCTCAGGTTCTTTTCTTTTGGAAACTCAATACATAAATGAAAGAAAACCTCCAAACACAACATTATCAAATTGCAAATGATTGAATTTCTTTTTGTTAACTTACAATGAGCTCATGTACAGAAATTATGTACATGCTGATGAGACGTCTTTGACACAAGTGGACTGCGTACTCCAAACTAGCGTACATAACTGCAAAGTGGAAAATAAATGACTGTAGACAGGTGCTTGCTAGAATTAGTTATTCATATAGGAATTATCACTTTGACATTTGTTAGTTGAAATACTGTTGTTGGATATTTCTAACTACTTCTTAAATGCAGAGTAAAACATTTTTTTTTTTCACTTCAAAATTTTATTCATGCAAATATTCAGTTCTTTTGTTTCTTCTTCTTTCAGAAACTAGATTTAATTGATTTGAGGTCATTTAGAATGAGACTCATTTTTCCCTACTAACATAAATAGTGTCACTGTACCAGATCCTTAGTGTAAACAACACTTGACTAGTTTAATTTTTGTTTTAAACCTTTTTGCTATCATTGAATTCAAAGGTTTTTGAAGTACCTAAAGAATAAAACAGAAGCTTGTATCCAGGAGATGACAGTTGATGCAGTAATAGAAGAGAGTGTATTTGTCTCGCACACATCTATTTTGTTTATCAATCTTTACCAGCAACATGTTTTATCTTTGGAACATTTCTCTCTAGTCATCGTTAGCTATGATTTTTATTCTAACGTAAAATTTGTGTTAGATACTCATGTTAAAACAATTTCATTTTGCACCAGATGTGGTGACCTTGAGGTATTTTCAGTGACCTTCATACTTGAAATAACTTCTGTTTTATTCTTTCATGGTAAACTACTGAAAAAATAAGGATGACGACTTCCATTTAGATTATAATGTAGTAATTGTAAATATTAAGGATGGAGACTTCCATTTAGATTATAGTGTAGCGCTTGTAAATATTAAGGATGGAGACTTCCATTTAGATTATAATGTAGTGCTTGTAAATATTAAGGATGGAGACTTCCATTTAGATTATAATGTAGTGCTTGTAAATATTAAGGATGGAAACTTCCATTTAGATTACATGTATAATGTAGTGCTTGTAAATATTAAGGATGGAGACTTCCATTAAGATTATAATGTTGTACTGGTAAATATTAAGGATGGAGACTTCCATTTAGATTATAGTGTAGGGTTTGTAAATATTAAGGATGGAGACTTCCATTTAGATTATAATGTAGTACTTACTAAAAAGCCAAATAACACTTATTGACAAGTATGTGTTCATTACCATGACCTTCATATTAAAAATAATCTGGATCCAGGTTTCCCTGTAATGATCTGCCAATCCAGGTTTCCCTGTCAGTAATGATCTGCCAATCCAGGTTTCCCTTTCAGTAATGATCTGCCAATCCAAGTTTCTCAAGAATTATCTGGATCTATGGATCTAGAATTACCCATAAGTATCTGTATTCAAGTTTTCCCAAAAGAACCTGGATACAGTTTTCCCTCATAATTATCTGCATCCAGGCTTCCCCATTAATCCTGATAGGTGCTAAAAGCATAATGTAAAATTCACTAATGATCATAGTAAACTAAGTACCCTAGTCCATTTCTGAAGTCCATTATTGGTCGCGAGTGCTCTTTGTTTCAATGAAGTCTTGAGCTGAATTCATCAGCAAGTTGTATATTATCAGAAATGTGCTTTGTATTGTATATTCTTGTGTTGTATATGGTCATTACCATATTATATATCGTGTATATTTGTATTGTTGTATATTGTATCTAAGCTGAACATACAGCAGTGATTTGCTTACTCCCTACTTGGCTGTAACTTATGATATACAACTTATTTAGTACAGATATATATCTAATCACTGCATTCTGAATGTTTAAGTCTAGTGGTTACTTTAAAATTTACATAATCTGAGAACTGTAATGAGCTCTAAGGGGATTTGACCTCTGAGAGAATTGAGGATTTATACAATTATGTAGTGCATAATGATGGTGTAACTTAAACGTGTGGGATGAACAAGAAAAGTGCCTGTTAAGTGTGGGGTGAACAAGAAAAGTGCCTGTTAAGTGTGCAATACAAAATAAATTTCAGACTACTGTACATGATTTGTTTTGTGATTTTGTTTATAGCTTATGCTTGAGAATAGTAGAATGAGCATTCAGTTTCTTTAGTTGATGTTTTATCAGGTGATAGGAAATTATCGTCACCTTGTTTCCGTATTCTAGAAATGGTTAAAGTAATGAAGACACTTTTGTAAACTCTATGAGAAATACATATTGAGATGGATGTAAGAGATCAATTGACTTTTATAACCATGCACCACCAGATTTCCAGCCTTTGTATATGTATAACAAAGGTAACAAGGATAATAAGCCAGCATCACCTTACATAGACCTACCACACACAAGTATGATTGCACATGCTAACTGCCTGTATACTGTTTTCTAGCAGGAACATGTATGTTGTTTTAACCAAGCAGTATGTATGGTAATGGCATCATGGAGTTGATATTATGACCTTTGACCTTCTTTACTTGTCTGCACTACTTCAATAGTACATTGCTATAATAATGAGATAATGGCATCATGGAGGTGATATTATGACCTTTGACCTTCTTTACTTGTCTGCACTACTTCAATAGTACATTGCTATAATAATGAGATAATGGCATCATGGAGTTGATATCATGACCTTTGACCTTATTTACTTGTCTGCACTACTTCAACAGTACATTGCTATAATAATGAGATAATGACATCATGGAGGTGATATTATGACCTTTGACCTTCTTCACTTGTTTGCACTACTTTAATACATTATTATAATAGTGAGGTAATGGCATCATGGAGGTGATATTATGACCTCTGACCTTCACTTGTCTACACTACTTCATTAGTACATTACTATAACAGGTAGGTCATGACATCATGGAGGTGATATTATGACCTTTGACCTTCTTTACTTGTCTGCACTACTTCATTAGTATATTACTATAATACTGAGGTAATGGCATCATGAAGGTGATATTATGTCCTTTGACCTTTATTTGTCTGCACTACTTCATTGGTATATAATTAATA
The DNA here is from genome assembly GCA_035048485.1 of Pteria penguin. Taxonomy (NCBI): domain Eukaryota; kingdom Metazoa; phylum Mollusca; class Bivalvia; order Pterioida; family Pteriidae; genus Pteria; species Pteria penguin. The sequence continues at coordinate 2,648,780 of CM068585.1, forward strand.
CAACTGCAGCATTTATTTCTTTCCTCAATGGGAGGAGACATGATGGTTTTGCCATCATGGTCAGTCCGTCACAGATCATGTTCATCTATAGATTTCATACCATACTATCACTTTCATATTGTAATGTCTTATTGATCATGACTCAAAGGTTTCATGTTATATTGGGTCAAGGTCACTTTGAACTGCTATGTTGAAATTGTGCCCAGGCTGTATCTTTCATATTGTACATCCTATCATTTTCATATTTTAGAATGTTGTTGATCATGACCCGAAGGTTTCACAATCCCTTGACCCAAGAGTTGGAGAGGGGGAATGGGAGCAGTCAACTGTTTTTATTCAAAATTAAGATCTAGTTTTACATGGATTTCAATGAAACATTGATCATCATAAGCATAGTGTAAAGGTTTTGTTTCAGATATTAGCGACAACTTTGGCACCTTGATTTAATAGATGGAGAGTGTTTACCATCACTAGTCATTCACTACATACACTGATTTCTTTGAAGTTGGCATAGTACATAAGTAGATGTAGGTACATGTATGAGTAATAGGTTATATTTTGATTTGACAAATTCTCTACAACAAACCCCTTGACACATACATGTAATTTGTTCATTACACAAATATCACCGTGGCTCATCACTTACAATGTGAATGTGACGGAAGTATGGAGTCGATGTGGCTCAGTGAGTATTGTGCTTAGGTCACTGCAAAGATGTTTTGAGATTTGAGTCTTACTAATGACTTACTGGTGTCCTATGGAATGAGACAGTAAAAACTAAGGCCAAGAATAATGGAGGATGTTGACACAAATGATTCCTCGCTGTTGAGGTCCAGAATAAGATGTTGATACATAAGCGATCACTTACTGCTTGATATTGAACCATGGCACAAGACAAAATTTTGCACATCAAATATATTCCATCACCATATGAACAAAGAGTTTTAAGAAGACAATATCGCTCGCAGGTGGGGGTCATAATCATCTCATGGACATTAAAAGCAAATATTTGCAAGTCTGTAACATGTTTTGAAAAGTAAGTCAAAGTTCAAGGTCAAGGGAGGTCAAAAGAGATGGCACCAAATGAAAGCTTTGGTCATAAGGAATGTGCACAGGAAATATCAAAGCAGTATTTATAAGGGTTTAAAGGATGAAAAATCTAGAATAAAGTTTTTGAAAAGTAGGTCAAAGTCCAAGGTCAAAAGGTAATGGCACCGAATGAAAGTTCATGCCATAAGGAATCTGCATGTGAAATATCAAAGGCCCATTTCTACTAGTTGAAAAGATATAACTAAATTAAAAAGTTTTTGATTAGAAGGTGAAACTCAAGGTCAAGGTCACGAGCTTAAAAGTGATGGCACCAAATGAAAGTTCTGGTTATAAGGAATCTACATGTAAAATACCAAAGCCCTATCTGTAATGGTTGAAAAGATATAGACAAAGCTTGAAAGGTTTTGAAAAGTAGGTAAAAGTCCCAAGGTCAAGGTAACAAGGTCAAAAACGATTGCAATAAATAAATGTTCTGGTCATTTAAAATATACATGTGAAACATCAAAGACCTATCTTTTAGCTCAGGTGAAAGTTTTTGAAAAATCAAAGTACAAGGTCAAGGTGTAAAAAATATGGCAGCAAATGAAAGTTCTGGTCATAAGGAACCTACATGTGGAATATCAAAGTTCTATCTGTAGCCCAGGTTATAGTTTTGAAAAGTATGTCAAAGTCCATGATCAAAGTCTCAGCATCAATAGTGATGGCACTAAACGAAACATCTAGTCATGAGGAATCTACATGTCAATTACCAAAGTCCTATCTTTAATGGTTCAAAAGATACAGCCCAGGTTAAAGCTTCTGAAAAGAAGGCCAAAGTCGAAGGTCAATTGTGATGACACTAAATAAAAGCTCTTATCATAAGGAACATACTTATGAAATATCTAAGTTCTATCTGTTGCTGAACAAAATTTACAACCCAGGTTAAAGTTTTTCAGATAGCGGACACTGGGGGTATGACATTAGCTCCCCGGACATTTGTCCCAACGAGCTAATAAAGTAATTTTGGCTCAACATATAACAGTGAACAAAGAGACGGAGAGTTCCATGCACGAATTAAGTGAGAGTGGAGACCTGTTACTCTCCCATATTAACCTAAAGCAGGAATATATTCCTGTACTATCCAAAATTTTGAGTTAAAGCCTTTGACTGCCACCAGTACTCCTTTTTATGAGTTAAAGCCTTTGACTGCCACCAGTACTCCTTTTTTCTTTACAGTCCTTGTACATGTCAGTATGTAGTAGATATGGAGAGTACAAATTGTGACATTTCATTTAACAAGATTTTTTTCACAAACACTCATTTCCATGTGCCGCTGTCACCACATGCTTGGAGTAAAGGATAAAGGAATCTATAAACAACAGATCTGTTTATTGCTCACATCACAAATATATTTTCTTATAAAACTAAATGCTCCTTTATGAGTTACACTGCATTATTTGTATATATAAAGACACAATTGTAACACAAGGCACATGGTAAAAACGAAGTTACTGATGTCAACGGCAGAGAAATGTATGAACAACATCAAAATTGGAAGACTAATCATATCATTATATCTAAGAATAAAATCCATGTACAATATATATATATATATACTCTATAACACATACATCTAGTGCATTAGCTAATTAATTACTGATACATTGTGCAAAATACTTTATTTCCCATGGTTTAATTTGCAGGGTATGACCCAAAATTTACAATATATCAATAAGTCTAAAAAACTGTTGAATGCACTTCTAATCATTTTCATAATTTATTTTTAGTTGTATTCAATGTATCAAATAGTTTACATCTTTTCCATGCAAGTTTCTTATTGCCAGGGATGGGAAAAACGTTTTTCTGTAGTAATTATTCACCCATCCTGATTCGGATTAAATATTCAAACTATGCATCACAGTATGATCATGACTCTATCATTATAAAATACGAAAATAACTGGTGTCACATGACTATGGCACTAACAACAATGTACCATAGTGGACATTCACAGACCCCTGAATATAAAGAATAATTTATGTAACTCAAGGAGTGGACCCCTTGTACATTTAGTACATTACTAAACTTTCCTTTTACACATGAATGTCTGTTTTCATGATGAAATTTATGTTCAAGTCTTCCTACACACTCGTACATTATATCATATCACATGCTGAATTTATAAGCAGTCAATGATGAATATTAAAGTCAATGATGATTATTAAAGGAAATCTCTAGGAATTCTTATTATATTGTTCTGTGACTGTCAGCAATAAGAAAATGAATCATATATGTTAACTATGGAATTTCATAAAAAGAATAGAGCCTGCTATATAAGTGAGGATAATGAACGTAGACAATACAACTACATGGTAAATTTGCACAACCTCTGGCAGCACCAAATAATACTTAAAGATTTTTTTAAATACATCAAGATATTTTTGTTTCCATAACCCTTCTACAAAATACAGCTACATATAGAACAAAAGAAAAAATAAGTTAATATAAAAAATCACTCTAACAAAATGTAAATAAACTGCATTAAAATCTGATAAACACAACTCTTAGAACAGTTCAAGAACCAACTGTGAGCTAAAGAACATAAAAATGTGGGCAATACAGACTAAGTGAGTATTCAGCACCGAGATAAGAGGTAGACTACTGCATACTATAGCATTACATCATTATAAATAACATTAACACATTGAGCCATGCTTCTGAAAGGAAACAAGGTTTTCATTCACACCTGAATTGTGTTATATTTTCAAGTACCTGTGTATATTTTATGTATAGGTATTACAAACATTCCAACTTTTCCCTATGTCCCTGCAAAATGTCTTCAGTAAAGATATACAGGCATATGTAAATGTATTTATTCCAATACTTTATTTCAATATACATTCAGTGAAACGGAGGAAAAAAAAAAGTGGCAGTCATTAGATAAATGACTCGCTCTTTAATATCATGTATGGACAAGATGTGGACTTACAATGTATAAACTAATATATATATAACTTGACTAACACATTTAAGGTCACTTCTGCACACCTTTATTGGGACTGTAGAAATTATTGCATGTGACTAAGTTGGAATTATTTGTGTCCCAGTGAAGAGTCAGGTATAAGAAATGAATCCAAGAGATACACATACAAACAATCAAACACAATGGTGGCTAAAAGATGTGTTCATAAGATACTTTCTGACCTTGATAAATGATTGCCATGATTTTTAAGAACAAGTAATGATATCATGTGTAAAGATGATAAAACATGTAAATATCTATTTTATTACCTTCACGTACACAAAATTACTGCTAATGTAGATAAAAAAATGATAATAGGAAATATAAAAACATAATGTACATTGCAACCCTTGTTAGCATATACCCTTACTAATCATTAAAAGGCAAAGTGTAAAAACAAAAACATGAACATAATCTAATATTGCTGTAAATGAATATTTTGTAACCTTGGTTACAACCTGTATAATGCATGTATTCAATAATAACTACATACATGGTACTTTATATACCAAATCAGTGGTCTTGATAATGTACATCTTTTTCTAACATTATGTGCTCAAATTGCTTGCATAATAACTTTTGAGATATAAAGTTTGGTAAATAAAACTTTTATAAACTCCTGTAAAACTAGTTGTAGATAAGGCACTAGGTATATTGTGAGTTTAAAGACTTGTAATTAAATGTGTTTATTTCAGAAAACAAAGGTCGAAAGTTAGAAACCTCAATAAAGAGTTTGAACATGAAGCAACTACAATCATGGCTAAACAATGATTGAAAACTAATGTGGCATTTAGTAGTAAATGTAACAAATATTTTTGATTTTGTATGCATTATATATTAATTCAAAATAATGAGCTATGCGTGAAATTAAGATAGCTTAAAAATTTAACGAAAATCTAAAGTATTTACATGTAGCTATTTTTGGCACATTTTTTTTTTCAAATTTATAATAAATAAGTATATAACATATAAAACTAAGGGTTATATTGCCATTTATCAATAAATCAATAAAGATAGAAGAAAAAAAAGTCATTTAGCACCTTCTAAATACTTCAGTTGATTGAATGAATTAAATGAAGAAAAACTGAATTTGTTGGCTTTTCCTGTTGTCAAACAAACCAGATTTTAGCTAATGTAAGTTTACACATACACTTAAAGCTTTAACAGTAGCCACCTGCACCAGACACAAATCATCACATCAACATTTATGGTTTCCTTAATGTGGTCACCAATCTGACAAAACCATCTTTTTCTCAATGGTGGTATCCTGAGGACAGACTGACTACTAGTATCAGGAAATTGCAATCTGCATAATTTTACATATACAGTCTTTCTTGATCGAGTAAAAAATGAATTGAAATTACAGGAGATCTAATATTTGTTTATACCGGTATGTAAGGTATAGAAATCCAATTAAACTGAAAAATAAAAGCCATATCAAATCAATAAGTGAAACTGAAAAATAAAACATATTCGAATTTGAAAAGATTTTCACTACAAATAATTCATATTACATTGTATAATATTTAAAACTGCTCCCAAAAAGGTAAATGTTAAAAGATTAACAAGTGCAATGATATGTATGATACTATACATCAGTGGTTTAATGTGCCGGTAAAAATCAGTATTTATAATCAATCTAACGAAAAGAATTGCATACAAACTACTTCAAGCTTGTCTGTTCATCTGGATCATGCTTGTGTACATTTATGACATCATCCTCAACAATCAAGTACATATATCAGTTGTTGCCTGGCAATCTCCACCAGGTGGCGCCAGAAACAATCGTCCTGATTGACACATGCATAGCTGATGAACACGCCCATTATTCTTCCCATTACTGAATGATGATTTCTGGAGATTCTTCACATAAATCTTTTCAGAGTCTAGATATATCTATAATCAGAACAGTCCAATGTTTGGCAATTTAATAATAATAGTAATTCTTTATTTAAAGAAGGTAACTCAATTAGCTGAAGCTATCCTTCCCCAAGGTCTTCTATGATCGGCAACATTACAAGCAATGTAAGATACAGATAATACTGAATTATGATGCACACTTATATGCAGTAGTCCATTTATACACATGTACATTGATTGATTGATTGATTTTTGTTTAACGTCACACCACGAATATTTCAAGTATATGGTGACGACATCTGCCTGATGCAGGGTATACAAATTTTAACTTTTGCAACACACCCACCCGAAGCAGTGAGGGATCTTTAACGTGCCATGCATACCAGCACACGGGGCCTCGGTTTTTTCTGTCTTATTCGAAACACAGGACACCGGCATGACCAGAGAGGGACTCAAACCCCCGGCTTCTAATCAGGAAGCAAGCATGATACTACTAGGCCACGTTGGCTTCCAGTTATATACATGTAAACAATATGTAACCATGATTTAATAACAGGTCAATGCTTTAGTAAAACATTCTACAAAAGTATGAAAAGTTCACACAATAATAGATATATTTTTGTATGTTAGAGAGAGCAACGAGAAGTGCATAGAATTTATGAACAAACTGCAGATTTTTAAAACATGAGACATCAATGCTTCATTTTTGGGCTCTAAAATCTACTGGTTTTCACTGTACACAGGCCATATAAACAAGAGGCATAAAGGAATCTACATCACTTACTTGAGTATAAACTCCTTCTCCTGTCCACTCTTATTAAAATTCAATTTATTATATGTACAAAAGACATTGAAAAAGCTTCTCCAAATATTTTTGCAGTCTAGCTATTTACAATATCATTGAATTAAAAAAAATCAGATGAAATACATTAATGAATGCATCATAAGCAATCTACAGTAATAAGTTTCATCAAAATTCATTCAACAACTCTGAAGCAGTTTAGAATGTGAAAGTAAACAAACAGATAAACAAAAAAGACAATAATAAAACTGCTCACCTAGTCTGATGAGTTTAACTTAGGGACTGATAAAACTGATAGATGACTTAAACATATGGACTGATAAAACTGATTGACGTTGATTTGGCTTTGATTCATACCAATATACAGTCTAGTGTCAGCAGTAATATTCCTGATATCAAGTTATTAATAAACAAAAAGTAAACATAACAGTGTTAATAAAAGACAGATAATCTCATAACTTGTTAGAAGATCTTCAATATAGTTATACTTACAATGTCTTTGGATTTGAGAGATATTTCATTGGCTCCTCTTATACCAATACTGCCAGTTTTAGCCTTCACCTGAACTCCTTTAGAGGCATACATATGTAGGGATGTACTCAGGGCCTCAATACTGTAACATATTACACATACATTTATGTAGGGTTGTACTAAGGGCCTCAATACTGTAACATATTACACATACATATGTAGGGATGTACTCAGGGCCTCATTACTGTAACATATTACACATACATATGTAGGGATGTACTCAGGGCCTCAATACTGTAACATATTACACATACATATGTAGGGATGTACTTAGGGGCTCAATACTGTAACATATTACACATACACATGTAGAGATGTACTCAGGGCTTCAATACTGTAACATATTACACATACATATGTAGGGATGTACTTAGGGGCTCAATACTGTAACATATTACACATACACATGTAGAGATGTACTCAGGGCTTCAATACTGTAACATATTACACATCCACTTATGTAGGGATGTACTCAGGGCCTCAATACTGTAACATATTACACATACATATGTAGGGAGTGACTCAGGGCTTTAATACTGTAACATATTACACTTACATATGTAGGGAGGTACTCAGGGCCTCAATAGTGTACCATATTACACATACATATGTAGGGAGTGACTCAGGGCTTCAATACTGTAACATATTACACTTACATATGTAGGGATGTACTTAGGGCCTCAATATTGTACCATATTACACATACATATATAGGGATGTACTCAGGGCCTCAATACTGTAACATATTACACATACATATGTAGGTATGTACTTAGGGGCTCAATACTGTAACATATTACACATACATATGTAGGGATGTACTCAGGGCCTCAATACTGTAACATATTAAACATACATATGTAGGGATGTACTTAGGGGCTCAATACTGTAACATATTATACATACATATGTAGGGATGTACTTAGGGGCTCAATACTGTAACATATTAGACATACATATGTAGGTATGTACTTAGGGGCTCAATACTGTAACATATTACACATACATATGTAGGGATGTACTCAGGGCCTCAATACTGTAACATATTAAACATACATATGTAGGGATGTACTTAGGGGCTCAATACTGTAACATATTATACATACATATGTAGGGATGCACTCAGGGCCTCAATACTGTAACATATGACACATACATATGTAGGGATGTACTTAGGGGCTCAATACTGTAACATATTAGACATACATATGTAGGTATGTACTTAGGGGCTCAATACTGTAACATATTACACATACATATGTAGGGATGTACTCAGGGCCTCAATACTGTAACATATTACACTTACATATGTAGGGATGTACTTAGGGGCTCAATACTGTAACATATTAGACATACATATGTAGGGATGTACTCAGGGCCTCAATACTGTAACATATTACACATACATATGTAGGGATGTACTCAGGGCCTCAATACTGTAACATATTACACATACATATGTAGGGAATGTACTCAGGTCCTAAATATTGTAACATGTCTGATATCATGATAACAGATGAAAAAATACCCCAATATACTATATGTATAATAAGTGTATAAAGAGAAAAGGTTAAAGGCCAAATAAAACATCCAAATACATTTTACTTTGAAAAGAATGGGCCTAAGATCATAAGATTACTGATTCAGACAAACGTTTTACCTTTCTATCTATTTCAGAACATTCAATATATTATTACTCCACTGTAATTGATTTATTCAGTATTACTGTAATTATTAGAATTGTCTTTACTGCCCCCATGGCAGTAAATATGAATCACAAACATTTGTTCATCGGCTAATAGTGACTTTTGGTGAAGGTCAAGACACGCCCTTGTGTCACATTTAACCACAAAAGTCAGATTTCAAGGTCAAGATCATGGGTATGTATATCAATCTGTGAAAAGAGAATCAAGTTAAGATCTTGTTATTAATTATCCCTGCTTCTGTAACCTTGACCTTTGAATGCCAAATCAACAGGGCACATTCTTGGCTCACAATGAATCTGTGTATGAAGTTTCACAACAATGGGTGCAAAGGGAATTCAGTTATGGTCCAGAAACCATATTCAGTTATCCATGCTCTGTGACCTTGACCTTTGGACCTCCAAATCAATAAGTCACAGTGAGTCTGTGAATGAATTTCACATCGAAATGTGTAAAAGGATTTCATTTATGATAAGGAAACCATAGTCAATTATCCATGCTAGGTCACCTTGACCTTTGACCACTAAATCAATACCGCACATCCTTTACTGACGATAAGTGTAAAGGGAATTATGTTATGGTCTGGAAACCATTTACATGGGCAGACATTGCAGGGGGTATGAAAATGTCGTAAAATGTGTTGTTTGCTTACCTTAGTGGCTTTGTTCTTGGTCCTCGAATGGTAGGTGATTCTATGGATGCATTAAACTGTACTTTAGATGAACCTACAAGTTAATAAAAACATATTCAATTGGTAAGCAAAGAAGATATGTACCAATGCCAAAATTTTACAAAATGGATAGTTTCAAAACATACATGTTAAGTAAAACAATGGGGAATTTTCACAAATGCTTAGATGATCCAGATTCGTGATTTGTTATGAGGTATACTCCTCCGGATTTATCTTCAATTTCTAAGTAAAATCTTATTTTTTAATCTTTTGTTTTACCATGATTATTATCATAAATAAGAAAATAATGAAATATATATAATGTATGTATACTTCTTCATTGAATTCAAATGTGGATTTCAAAATGTTTATAACAGGATTTGTAAAAAATTACTGAAAAATTGCATTATGGCCTAGGATAAAACCAAAGTCATACCCCCTCATGCATTCGGAATCTCTCCTGCCTGTACTCATAAAAGAATGCTGCAATATGTAAAACTCAAAACGGATACGTACAGTGAAACAGCCCCATTCTAGGTACATAGTGATTCTGGGTATCAAAATGAAATAAAACTGATTCAAATATGGCCATGTAATATCAAAATGAAATCTTTTCTGGAGATGTTTTATTTAAAATGCTGAGTTTCCAGAGCTCAATTAGTTTGGTGTTTGACTTGCGACTGAGAGGTCCTAGATTCAACTCTTGATGGAGGCTTGTCGAGTCCAGTCTTTGGGATGAGACAGTAAAAACTAAGGCCCCTGTCACTGTGGGGTTGGCATGTGGAGATCCCCGACTGCTTCGGGTAGGTACCTCGCATAGGAATAAAATTGTGTACAAAGTATCAAACAGATGCCGTCACCATAGATCTACATCAGGCAGATGCCATCATCATAGATCTACATATGGCAGATGCTGTCATTATAGATCTAAATGAAGCAGATGCCGTCACCATAGATCTACATCAAGCAGTTGCTGTCACCACAGATCTACATCAAGCAGATACCATCACCATAGATCTACATTAAGCAGATGCTGTCACCATAGATCTAAATCAGACAGATGTCGTCACCATAGATCTACATCAGGCATAGATCTACATCAGGCAGATGCCGTCACCATATATCTACATCACGCAGATGCCGTCACTATAGATCTACATCAGGCAGATGCCGTTAACATAGATCTACATCAAGCAGTTGCCATCACCACAGATCTATATCAAGCAGATGCAGTCACCATTTATCTACATCAGACAGATGCCATCACCATAGATCTACATCAAGCAGTTGCCGTCACCACAGATCTACATCAGGCAGATGCAGTCACCATATAAGTGCAATAATCTTAGTGTGATGTAAAGTGAAAAAGCAAGGAAAAAACAACAAAATTTATATACACATGGAATAAAACTTTTGTCAAATATTTGTTCAGCTGCAGCCCTTAATGCCTGACTCCTTTTCTACATACTAACGATAAAACAAATAAACAGTATTGCATTTACACAGTTAAAAGTTATTTACAACTAGTCATCTCCTACCTGTATAGGGGCAGGCTTGGTGTAGTGGTTAAGCGCTTGGCTTGCGGCGCCGACGATCCGGGTTCGATTCCCGGGTTGCGCCACTATGTTTAAGAGGTTGGTAACCTCCTGCTTCCATGTCGCGATATAACTGAAATATTGTTGAAAGCGATGTAAAACACCAATCAACCAACCAACCTACCTGTATAATAGACCTCTTCAACTGCTATCTTCACACCTCTGTCAGAGACCTGAAAATTAGTTTTTCCATTTCTATCCACAACTTGAAAATTTTCACACTGTGCTTGTATCTTTTTGTTCCCTAAAATAAAAGACAGAGTCTTACATGTACATATAGCACTGCAGATTGTAACATGGATTTATACATGTTCACATGTAGCAGGTCATGTACCATTGGTGACAATCAATGATAGAGAAGACTCTAATAAACTTCATGCTCTACTGGTCACATCTTTTACATTTCACTACATGTTTATGCCTAGTGTTAAGACTTAAAACATATGCATGATGTCATTCAAATTGTTTAAAACATGTTTATGCTTCTCATCAAAATTTTAATTGTTGCATTATGATGAATCATTATTTTAAATGTCCAATTTCTAGATTATACCACACTGTTTTCTCAAATTTCATCAAATTTCATCATAAGCACTGTCAGAATCAAGATAAAATTTAAACAATCTGATACAATCTTACCAACAACAAAGACATGATAGAAATAAAGGATATTACCCAGAGTAAAGGCACTGGAGATTAACAATCAGATAGATCTTACCCAAAATAAAGGCATTGGAGATGTAACAATCATGTAAGGTCTTACCCTGAGTGAGGACACTGGAGATGTAATAATCTGATAGGATCTTACCCAGAGTGAGGACACTGGAGATGTAATAATCTGATAGGATCTTACCCAGAGTGAAGACACTGGAGATGTAATAATATTACCCAGGGTGAAGACAATCGAGATGTAATAATCTTACCCAGAGTGTAGACACTGGACATGTAATAATCTTACCCAGAGAGAAGACACTGGAGATGTAATAATCTTACCCAGGTGTAGACACTGGAGATGTAATAATCTTACCCAGAGTGTAGACACTGGACATGTAATAATCTTACCCAGAGAGAAGACACTGGAGATGTAATAATCTTACCTAGGTGTAGACACTGGAGATGTAATAATCTTACCCAGAGTGTAGACACTGGACATGTAATAATCTTACCCAGAGAGAAGACACTGGAGATGTAATAATCTTACCCAGAGTGTAGACACTGGAGATGTAATAATCTTACCCTGAGTTAAGACACTGCAGATGTAATAATCTTACCCAGGTGTAGACACTGGAGATGTAATAATCCTACCCAGAGTTAAGGCACTGGAGATGTAATAATCTTACCCAGAGTGAAGACTCTGGAGATGTAATAATCTGATAGGATCTTACCCAGAGTTACGACACTGGAGATGTAATAATCTGATAGGATCTTACCCAGAGTTACGACACTGGAGATGTTATAATCTGATAGGATCTTACCCAGAGTGTAGACACTGGAGATGTAATAATCTGATAGGATCTTATCCAGATTGAAGTCAATGGAGATGTAATAATCTTACCCAGAGTGAAGGCAATTGAGATGAAACAATCTGATAGGATCTTATGCAAAGTGATGACACTGGAGATGTAATAATCTGATACGATCTTACCCAGAGCGAAGACACTGGAAAAATAATAATCTGATAGGATCTTACCCAAAGATGACACTGGAGATGTAATAATCCGATAGGATCTTACCTAGAGTGAAGACACTGGAGATATTATGTTCTTCATCCCGCGCTCTCAACACAATGTCTTTGCTAGAGTCAACATACAATGGACTTCCCTATAATATAGGCATATAAATGAAACAGATAAACAGGGCTCAACATTCACATTTTTACCTACTTGTCCATTCAGACAAGTAGCCAGGAAATTTACTTGTCCGAATATAAATTTTCCTTGTCTGACAATTTGTCAATACTGAACATCTATAAATACTGTAATGAATAAAATAAAGTATACACAATATACTCATTGTGTTAAGTTATTTTAATTACGAATATACCAAGCTCCTGATAAGGGTAAGAGGGTACTGATCAATTGCAAAATTAGAAAATAACAGAAAAATAACAACCAAATTGTCCAACAAGTGAACCTCCATCCTGATGTTAAAGTTAAAGACCTCGCTTTGAGAATCAACTTCTTGATTGTTGTTCTCTCACTGCTTTCGACATTCAATTTCAATAAAAAGGATTACATTTTAGTTTTCTTAAATTTTGAAACTTCTTTACAGAAAAACCACTTGTCCAATAGGACAAATACTTAGCAAGATTCACTTGTTTGTGAACATTTTTCACTGGCACCGGATAAGCATTAATGTCGAGCCTTGATAAGGATTAATAATTTCATGGACCAGTGACTGTAGATTGATAAAGGTTTCCCAATCCACATAATCAACTCTTTTTTTCAAATGTCATCTTCTAATGAGCTTTGAACTTTAAAAAATCTTGAGCAGGAAAATGGGTATCTAGATAGATCATATATTTACTATGTAATTTGATAAAAAAGAAGCTGCAGAAATGTGTTATCAGACAGAATACCAGGTAACAAATCCCTTTCTATGTGAAAAAACCAAACTAATAGAGTTAAAATTTGTTTAATTTTATTAATTTAAAGATAGTCCATTAATCATGTCAGTCTTATTCTGGTTGAAGAAACTGAAGTTAGATACATCCCAATCTTTATGTTCAAAACAACCAAAATTAGCCTATCATGTTAAAGATATTTTTTTTTTGAATAGGGATCATGACTATGACTTTGAGTGAAAATTATGTATTGTAAATGCATCCAAAGTGGGATGAATGTGAACATCAAGTTAAGCTATAGATTAGTGATTTACAGTAAAGGATTTCACTTCTTTCGTCATCATAGTATTAAAAGTCAAGGTTCCCATCATCATTTTTGCGTACCATAATGGATAGAGCTTATCACAGCTTGCTAATAATACCACAACAAATCATCTAATACTACAGTATAGAGGAGTCAAGATTACATAGCTCACCTTGATGGCAAAATTCTGTTCTATATGGCAGCATTGTACATGAATAACCACAAATCAATTTTGACAACAAATGAACTTCCTGTTTTACTCTGTACTTACCTCTTAAGATAGCATGAGTATTTATACTTAAGATAGCATGAGTATTTATACTTAAGATAGCATGAGTATTTATACTTAAGATAGCATGAGTATTTATACTTAAGATAGCATGAGTATTTATACTTAAGATAGCATGAGTATTTATACTTAAGATAGCATGAGTATTTATACTTAAGATAGCATGAGTATTTATACTTATACCTAGCCCCTATATCTTTCCTATACTGATCGTCACGTCAACTTCTTAACTCAGTCACTCATTTCCAACACGAGATAAAATGCAGCATCTGATGCATGCATTCCACTAAATATTCCTAGATGAATCACTCATGCAAGTTTGGTTATTGTGGCATTTGCACTTTGTTCAGGACAGAACTACCCCACACCTCTTAACCTAGTGCAGACAATGGTGATGCAAATACCAGGAGTTATAGCATAAGTCCCCTGTACACCAATGCATACGGTAACAAAATATAAAGAATGGACACCTTATTGCTGGAAGTGTGTTAAATACAAATTATCCAGGAACTGCTTCAGGGTTTCTGGAATTTGCATATAACATGCTTGTATTAACAATAACATGTTTTGCGAAAGAGGTAATATACCTTATTAGATTTTATTTCTTGAACGTAGAGAGAATCAAGAAATTCCCCTTTCCCCTCCAATCTCACTCCTTCATCTGTAATCCGTAACTTGCCCATACCATGCTGAAAACATCATAATTTTTAATGTGGGAGTATAAAATTTCAAAGATACTGGTTCCTAGGATCATATTTCAGGCATATCACCTCTGATAGAAACAAATTCTCTTCACATGTAATCCTTAGGTGTTAGATATTGAAAGAAAAAAACGTTCTCGAGATATAACAATGCTATAGAAACTTATTAAGGACATAAATTTTTTTTATCTCGCTTAAAAAAAATTCTCTTCACATGTAATCCTTAGGTTTTAGATACTGAACAAAAAAATTGTACTCGAGATATAACAATGCTTTGGAAGCTTATTAAGGACATGATTTTTTTTATCTCGCCATGGCTAGTTACTACCTCACCATGGAAATTTATGTATCTCACCATGGTGAGTTACTATCTCGCCATGGCGATATATGAGTAATTAAATAAACATCTAACACATGGTAATTTGTGGCAGACCACACATTGTATTGTAAGTAGCTTAAGCTATTTAGTTATTGATACATGTACCATTTTTAAATACTGATTCTATTCATTTATTTCACAAAGGTTAGTATCTCGCCATGACGAGATAGTAACTTGTCATGGTGAGATATGTAACTCGTTGTAACAAGATAGTATCTCATCATTGTAAGATAGTAACTGGCTGTGGTGAGATAGAAGCGAGATAATTTTTTCATGTTCCTAATAAGCTTCCATACAATGCAAAATTTAAGGGCCCAGCTCAAAATCTGGAAGCCATAAACAACTAGTAATTTTTTTCTCTGCTGTCATCTTTCAATAGTTTCCATTAATGTTTATATCCTGCATTTAGAACAAAAAACAAATTACAATGCAGAACATAATTTTCCAAAAATCGGACTATATATATATATGTAAAGCAAAATCTGATTAAATATGTATCTGTAAAGAAAACATTGACAAGATGTACATAAATAAAACAAATTCTCTATATATGTACATATACTTAAAGCAAATTCTGACTTCATATACATTTATAAATAAAGCAAAATCTCACTACATATGTATTTTTACATATGTATGCAAAATCTGACAATACATGTATGTACAGGGCACATATGTAAAGAAAAAACTGACTATATGTACATAAATTATGGAAAACAAAAAACCATCAAAGAAGGTATGAAAGGATTGCAAAGCAAAAACCATTAACATGAAGAGCTTACCAGCAAAAATCTAAAATCTAAAATTTATCATCAATGGTATGCAAGAAACCAACCAAAACAAAATTTCACTCTGTGTTCAATGAAGCATTAGAGCAAGGTCACCAAATTTTGCATCAGTCGAAAAAGAACTTTTCATGGTTAAAAAACTACCGAGTTTGATGTAGGTATTATCAATGGTATACAAGAAATGAAGCTCAACACAAAAAGAAAAAAAAATCTGTAATCACTGAAGGGTGACACCAAAGTCACCAAATTTCACATCCGTCTGGAATAAGTCATCTATATTTACAAAGTTTAACCTTCCAAATTTGACATAGGTATCATTAATGGTATACCAGAAATCAAGCTAAACATAAAATCAGTGCGTTCACTGAAGCATCATATCAAGATGACTGAAGGTCATCAAATGTTGCATCATTTGGTTGGTTGATTGGTGTTTTATGTCGCTTTCAACAATATTTCAGTTATATTGCGACATGGAAGCAGGAGGTTACTAACCTCTTAAACATAGTGGCACAACCTGGGAATCAAACCTGGATCGTCGGCACCACAAGCCAAGCACTTAACCACTACACCAAGCCTGCCCCCTGCATCATTTGGAAAGAACTCATCAACATCTACAAACCTACCAATTTGATGTAACTTTCATCAATGTTATACAAGAAATTAAGCTATATTCAAATTGTTGATGCTGTAAGGACAGAGAGACGGACAGGCAGATTTCAATAATTCATAGACTGGACTTGCTTTGCAATCCGGTCAAAAATCTGACTACATATATATGTACATAATATATATGTAAAGCAAACTCTGATTTCATGTTCATTTGCAAAGAAAACTTATTAACACAGATTTTTTACTTTCTGTTTTCAGGTCAGTAGCCTGTATGGCCTGTGGCCAAAGGGTCCCAGGTTTGAGCCTTATGCTGGCTTGTCAGTGTCCTCTATTTCCAACGAGATAGTAAATTTAAGGTCCCTCATCACACTAGGTTGGTCTGTTGTACAGGTCTAAATATCTATGTAAAGCATCAGACAGATGCTGTCACCAAATAAGTGAAATAATCTTAAAGTGACCTATAACAATAGAAACAAAAGTATGTGTAGCTATTATGGATTTCTGCAAAAGACTGCAGAGTTAGAGTATACATGCAAAGAAAATTTTATACTTTCTTTTTTAATAACTATAGTAAAAACTTACCACAGAGAAATTTAACACTCGTAGTATCCAAATTATCAGAGCTAAATTTACTACTGTTACAACCATTAGGAAAAGAATGACTGCATACAGACAGCGCTTTCTCCATCCATAAATGCCGACAGGTTGAGGTGGATAGGAGGAATCCTGTGTAATATCTCCATTACTAGTGTGACGTCCCTTACCCATACTGTGTTATCTCTTATAACTGGGTAGGACTGAAATCCTGTAAAATTAATATTCATATTGTTATAACACAAAAGAGTTCAAAGAAACACACATGTCATTTCCAGGTACAAGGGCCAAAAGTGGGACTCCCAGAAGACGTACTGACAGATATATAGACAGATGGCCTTATGCATGATGCCAGGCTGTGTGATCCTTGTATGTCATATTGCTTCACAGATGACAAAATATATTAAATGATGAAAAACTAAAAAGTTTTACTTGTAATAATCTATGATGTATATCACAAAAATATGAACAATAGAAAACCAGTAAAGCATAAAGATATTATTCTTACTGTTTGGGAACTACTACAGTAACAGTTGTAGTCTTTCAAATACTGAAATAAGCCTTCGATCTTCGAAATTCAGAATGCACTTGCTTAAGTCATGTATTTTAGGACTATACCAGTATTGGTAGTATAGAGTTTGCCCATGTGATGTCACACTACTAGCATTAACGGCCATGTTGGAGTACAACTCTCGGGCTTTTTCCATTACTACCATGTAAACTTCGTTAAAATTTTTAGAAATTTACTAATTATCAGAGAAGATTTTGTGACTTCAGTCTCTATTGATCAGTAAATATAATCAATCAGTTGAATATTTTCAATAAAACATTTAGATATACAATGTGATGATATTACAAAATTTAAGTTAAATCAAGTACTTTTTATGGGCAGTGATGGATAAAGTCTGAGGGTTGTACTCCAATGAGGGAGATAACTCCAGCTAATTTCTGGATAACTGGGTTTTATAGGAACACACTGTATGTAAGATGATGTCATGATGCATTGCAAAGAAAATTATGTACCTTTGCAATGGACCAATAAAAAACAATGAGGGATTTTAACATGGCAAATTTACTGTAACACTGGACCTCATTTGGTTTTCGCTGTTCTCTCCCCTTTCCCAGTTACTTTTTTCGGTTCAACTTCCATCTCTCGATAATAATCATAAAAATAATTATTTGTTTTTAGAAGCTAAATCAATTAGTATTCTTCAGGTTGGGCACATACCTTTAAAGAGAGATATTCCCCGTTTAGAGAGATACTTCATTAGCATTTAAAAAATTGTCTCTCTAAAGAGGGATTTTTCAAGCTTAATGCATGAGTTCCTTAATACTAAAAATCAAAATTTTGGAATTTTGATTTGAAAATTAAAAGTGCACATCTTTACGATGTTCTAACTTCTAAACAATATTTGTAAAGAATGTTTGGAATTTCTATCAACCATTTTTGTGTTTATAGCTGCAGAAGTTTTACAATTACATCATCAAACTCGAAAATGGTACAACCTATACGTCAACGTCTTTTACAAACATTGTTCAGGATGAACTGTAGATGTGCGATTTTAAGTTTCAGGTAAAAATGATAAATTTTGATTTTTTAGGCTAGTTCTTGGGAACTCATGCATTAAGGTCGAAAACATTCCTCTTTAGAGAGACATTTTTTTTTTAATGCCAGCAAAATGTCTCTCTAAACAGGGAATGTCTCTCTTTAGAGGGATGTGCCAAACCTGTTCTTCCCTGACTGAGGCTTTCCTTTCAACAATTCATATGCAAAACAGACATGAGAGATAAATTCTTACAAGTTACCTTCATCATCTTTTTGAAATAATGAAATTGAAGAAAGCATTCCTAAAAATTGACAGACTACTGGCTGTCCTAATGTGGAGGGGAAGATTATTCCAAATTTGCACTCTTGTGTACTGAAACGTTCCTTTAATTCAAAAGTTTAAATAATAATTTATATTTAGATCTATTCATAATCAGAAGAAATTCGAGGAAAATACTTTGCAAATGAAAATATGCTATATATATACTTACAAATTTAGTATGCCATGCCTGTTAAACAAAAGCAGTCAACAGCAATAACTGTAATTATTTTCTTCAAACTTTCCAGTTTATCCTCCCTTGTTAAGTTTGCATACCTGTTGACATTTGTAACGCTTCTTCCGATTGGATGACTGCATTAATAACCAATCGTAATTCGTGTACGTAACACGTACATGCAGACGAAAATGGCCTCTACCGGGAAGACGTTGCTTGTGGTGTTTTGTGTATTTACCGCTGTTAGCTTAATAGATTCAGTTTTAAAGAAGAAAGAGGTAATCAGTATATCCTGTTTCTTACTTTCATCTGGAGAGCGTTATTATGTTTTGCAATTACGCCTACGTAGGCATGGGTATGGGAAGTTAGATCATTTTCGCATACTGCACTGCAATCTCTATAATGTCTGTATGTGCCAGATGCGATGCTGGCCATGCACTGTGTTGTAATAACTGACATGTAGCGCCTCAGTTATAACGATGTACAGTGTCATGTAGTCATATTATGACAGAATTCTATTTAGGGCATGTAGATTTCTAATTTTCAATTCATTAATATTAGCCAAATTTTTAAGCTCCTCTATAGACAGATTTAGGGCATATTATTTTATTATTCTGTTTGTCTGTGTGTTTGTCTGAACATGACAACTTTGAGATTGGGGCAGGCGTGGTGTAGTGGTTAAGCGCTTGGCTTGTGGCGACGGCGATAAAGGTTCGATTCCCAGATTGCGCCACTATGTTTAAAACATTGGAAACCTCCTGCTTCTATGTCGCGATATAACTGAAATATTGTTGAAAGCGACGTAAAACACCAACCAACCAACAAGTTTGAGATTTGATATAACTTTTCAACCATGCTAGCGAGAGTTTCATACTTCATGTATGTACCATTTGGTGAGACCTTCCATTGATACCATGTAATTATAACTTTGACTGTCAAGTTGGATTTACATTTCACCTAAATTAAAAACTTCTATCTTGGCCTTTTTTTTAACCATAGGAGATAGGGTTTTGATTTTTCACTTGTGTGTTCCTTGCATTGAGATTTTTCCAGTGATACATGTATCTTAATTTTTGACTTTGTGACCTTGACTTTTGTGTTTGACCTACATTTAGAAAGTATTATTTCTTAGCCATACCTTTTCAACCATGTGTGCTAGGGCATTCGTAATTAGCATATGTCCTCCTTGTTGCAAGACCTTTCTAGAATCGCATTGATACCATAATTCAGGTTTTTTTTTACCTTGACTGTAAAGTTAGACCTCATTAAAAGTATCTTTTATCTTAGCCTTCACTTTTGAACCGTAAATGATAGGGCTTTGATATTCTGCATGTTTGTGTGTTCCATGTAGTGAAATCTTTCAACTGATACCATATTTATAACCTTGTGATCTTGACCATCAGGTTTGACCTACATTTAGAAAAATGTGTACTAAAGCCATGACATTTGAACCATAGGAGTCAAAAGCTTTCATGTTTCACACATGTGTTCCTTGTACCGTATAGTAGTGAGAATTTTCAATTGTTACCATAATTTATTACCTTGTGACGTTGACTGTCAACTACCTTTGAACTATATGTACATGCAGGGCCTTTTTTCATTATTTTGGGAACATGGCCCATGGCACTTTGCAAATGAAAAATTTCAAATATTTGCACATGTATATGTCTGCATACTTTAAGAATAAAAAGATTACAGTATATGAAACTTCTGATGCTTTTTGTTGTCTCTGTCTGACTCTCATGTGTAGACTCAGAATTGTTAGATATATTTCCATTGATAGGAACATTATCATCTGAAATGCTTCTGAGACTGAGCTACCTCAGTATATGTACATGCAGCACATTTGGCACATGTATTCCTACTCAGGCTTTGGCAAAACCGTATGATAAAACAGGCTTTGGCAAGACCAGATGATGAAAAATGCAAAAACAGTGCTTCTTGCTGGAACATTAAGTCAATCTTGTAGATTTTCCCATCCTGTTTTTTTTTTTTACTATAATACTTGGATATATGTAAAGACATTATAATTATTTACTAGGCCACTTTCACTTTGATTTCACTATCAGTTTCAAGTGCTGGAATACCTGTCTCGAAAAATAGATAGATGAAAGACTGTGCGAACAGATTCGGTTGCTAGTGCTGTAGAATCGAGAACACAAAATATTATTTACAAAAAAGGTCATTTATAGAAGAAAAAC
The DNA here is from genome assembly GCA_035048485.1 of Pteria penguin. Classification (NCBI taxonomy): domain Eukaryota; kingdom Metazoa; phylum Mollusca; class Bivalvia; order Pterioida; family Pteriidae; genus Pteria; species Pteria penguin. The sequence goes on from CM068585.1 coordinate 2,670,460, forward strand.
AAAAAAAAAATTCAATCAAACCCTTGCTGTTTGACTGCACATTTACCTTTTTTGTCCCTCGCCTTTTTATTATGTGACATTGACCATGACCTTTGATCTATTTGACTGTAACTTTTTTCACTGTGAGACGTAGGACCTTCATATTTGGTATGTGTGTCTGTAGACATGCACAACCATGACAATATCTCACAGATCACTGCACCCTTACTGACAGAACCCAAAAGTGGGGGACCACAACTCTCTGAATTTGCTTGTTTTGGAAATATAGCCAAATATCGGCCATAAAATCACTGGGAAAAAAAGCCCTGGTACATGTACTGAAAAAAAGTTCTCATCTGGAATATTGTTGCCCCCAGGAACATACATGTTGTAGTGTTTACAAACACATCTTTTTTTAACTTTGAAATGTTCAGATCGCATGGCTTTTAAAAATATTTATGTAACAGTCTACAGAATTGCCTAGATACACTTATATATAAATGTTAAAGTTTGTACTTAAAGAAACAAGATGGAAGAATATTGTAATACTAACATTTCACATTATTTTGGTTTTGGTATTCATAGGATTCTTTGAATGATAAAGTACAACAGCTGACGGAATGGAACAACAAAAAGTCTGTGATTCGTTTGAATGGAGACAAGTTCAAGCAGTATCTAAAGACGCCACCCAGAAACTACTCTGTGGTTGTCATGTTGACAGCTCTACAACCTCAGAGGCAATGTTCAGTGTGCAGGTAGACAAATTCATTTTGAAAGGTTCTCACAGTTCATTACTTCTGCGTTGAGAGTATACATGTATCTAGAAATATCTCAAAACACACTTGTTTTCAAACATAAATGTGGTCCAGCAGTTGTAGATTTATACAGAGAGAGTTTGAAGTTAATGGTGAACTGCTAACCTAAGACTAGTAAATTTTTGCATTAAACTGGGGAAGTTTTATGGGAACTATACTACTTGGCTAGTAAAACTGTTGTCACCTGATCATGTTATGTATCGGTATGGACATAAGCTGCAGAAATACATTTTATTCTACATGTATGTGAAAGTCAATTCATTCTAATATTCTATAATACAACAAAACAACACACTTTAAATACAGTGTTTAGTATGTGGAAAAGGATTTTCCACTGTGTTGTAGGGGGCCGAATTTTAACCTAATTCCCAATTCAAAATAGCAACCATTTTTCCCAATTACATATGTTCATCAAGAAATTCCTAATTTCTGGGGGACAGGGAAAAAAAATTCTTAAAGTTAATGGCTTTTGCTTTGCAATCTGGTTGAACCATCTATGAGTGTCTTGTTCATTATTTGACATTAATGAATAACATTTGCATTTTGGAATGATTATTTCACTTTTATTCATTATTACCAAAGCACTACACAAAAAACTACACAAGAATAATCAACAGTCTAATGGGGTTTTTGCTAAATGTTTTACCATAGTGTCATGACCTATGCTGCATGGTATACAGTAGGTGTGCATAAATTCAGATGTCATGTTCAACTGTAATGGATATTAATCCTCTAATGATATAGTCAGAGAGGACTAGTATACATGTGCATGTAGGCTCCTTGAAGATCTTGAGGGAACTACATATATAGGTTGCCCAGCTGTCTGTCTTTTCATCATTCATTTCATCTCAAAACAATTCCCTGTACTCTCTGCTGTTATAACGCTAGATATTTGGGAAATGGGGAAAAAAGTGGTATGTGTTTTTGTTATGGGAAGCTAAATCTTAAATTTTACTTTTGTCTTGTTTGATGTACATTTAATAGAGTCACTGCCCTTTGCAGAAGATCCAAATAGAAAGTCAGTAGTACTAGTAGAGAGCTTGTGGTGCTTCAGCAGTACACAGTATACTTGCTCATTTCAGTAATAAGAAATGTAGCTTTTTGAATGTATATAGGAATTTGTAAACAGTATTTAATCTACGTTCACATGATGATTTAGAAAACTTATAAATTTTAATCAGTCATTGTATTAATATAGTGTTCCCGTGACTGAGGCCATCACAACCCTAGTTCAGTGATTTCAGTCCTGTTTCTGACTCAGAAATTTTCATAATTAAGACATTATTAGCCAGTGACATTATAACAAGTGCAATTTGATAATAAAGATTTTTGTAATTTGATTTCAGACAAGCCAATGATGAATATCAGATTTTGGCTAACTCTTGGAGATATTCTCAGCAATATTCTAATCGTCTTTTCTTTGCCATGGTAGATTATGATGAAGGTTCGGACATCTTTTCTACGGTATGTACTGTTTGATCAGTAAGATATAACATTTCTTACCAGCTATAGGTTTTACTTTGAAAGGAACTTCTTCAGCAGTCTCAGTACAATGTATATCATCCTCTAAGTTACATCTTTTCCACAGTATATCATCTTCTAAGTTATATGTTTTCTACAGTACATCATCCTCTTTCAAGTCATCTCTTTTCTACAGAGTATCATCTTCTTTTAATAGATGAAGATCAACACAGCTCCTGTATTCATGCACTTCCCAGCCAAAGGAAAACCCAAGAAAGCAGACACTCTTGATATCCATAGGTATATAATTCTTAATGAGCTTTAACAAAGGAAGATATTTTAAGAACAATGTTAGGAGTGAAGTGTGCCATGATTCCAAGCTTAATTATTCTCGCACCGGAGATTGACTTATCCCGTTTTTATCAGTACTGGAAAATTCTATCCGGAACACTTTGTATCCTTCCGCGCGTTGTCTGCATTGTTTAGAAACAAATGAAACATGGCGACTCACGATTTTTGCATCGGAGAGATAGTCAACATTGTGTGTTATCGTTAAATTTAATGTTGAAAAATCCTATCAAAATATAAAGTTTCTCCATGCATATCATGGTGTTTTATTTTATTGCGGCGAACCATCTTTTTATTCAATCAGTGATTCGACCATCAAAGGAAGTAAATAAAAACATTGAAAATATCTATAGCCTACATCGAGCTGCTGAGGTGCGAGAAAAATAATCAAGCACTAGTTTGAGTTCCAGATAGAAAAAGATCAGTCTCGGGCTGGATGAATCATCATATCTCAACATCGGCTAACGCCTGGGTTAAGATTTGTTGATTCATCCAACCCTCTAATGATCTTTTTATATCTGGAACTCAAACTAGTGCTAGATTCTATTAATCTGTCTCTTAAACAAAACAGTAAGAACTTAGCCCCTTGTCATGGTACAAGTATAATATCCCATATTTCTTCAGGAGGGCATGCTGCATAGCTAGAAATTTCTGTGCTATACATAAGGTAAATGCTATGAATGGTAATCATATTAGAAATGAAACATTTTTAAAAGTGAAATAAGACCATCAGCAAACAAACAAGAAATATAGAGAAAGCACATATATATATAAAACATATTTCTAATGCAGTGCGCCAGGGATAATCACAAATTTGACATGTTGATGTTCCAAATAATGAATTTTTGTTGTGTGATATATCGACTATATTTTTATCTTTCATTGGTACTATAATGGAATTTGGCTTATTGCCTTTCATTTTAGTTTTACTTGCATGAATGTGACCATTGAGAACTTAACACAAAACTCCTGTCTTAGGAGGAGGACTTCCAGTCGGGAAAACATAAAATAAAAATTGTTTGCCACATTTTGCTCCCTTGTTTAGGCCCCCTTAAAAAATATATGTGTTTCCTATAACATGGCTGAAAATTTAAGGTTCGGTAGGTCGACTTGCTGCAAGTTTGAAGCCTTTCTTGTTTGCGAAATACGATCTCAATTTTTTGTCATGTCAATCCCAGTGTTTTTTTCTTGAAAAAAAAAACTTGAGTCGGGGGGTAAAAACAGGGTTGGTCGGGTTATAGGAAACACAATTATTTTTTTTTAGGCCTTATCATTTATCATGGAAATTCTAATTTCATACATCTATTTTAGAGTTGGATTTTCTGCTGAGCAGATTGCTAAATGGGTTGCTGATAGAACAGATATTCAAGTAAAAACTCAGTATTATATTGTTAAAAATATCATACAGTATCAACAGTACTTTCTAGCTTTTCTAATTCTATAGTAATTATCAGTATTGACCACTGGAAATCATGATATTTCTAACTTTCTGAGAATGACTGCCAGTGTAATGACTTAGGGATGATGCATTTCCCTAGAACTGGATATCATGATACTTTTCATGTTGTGAGATTGCTTGCCATAGTAAGGCTTGTGGATTCCTCTAGTACTGGAAATCATGATACTTTTGACTGTGAGAATGTCTGCCAGTGTAATGACTTAGGGATGATGGATTCCTTTAGCACTGGATGTCATGATACTTTAGACTTTGTAAGAATGTCTGCCAGTGTAATGACCTAGGGATGATGGATTCCTTTAGCACTGGATGTCATGATACTTTAGACTTTGTGAGAATGTCTGCCAGTGTAATGACCTAGGGATGATGGATTCCTCTAGCACTGGATGTCATGATACTTTAGACTTTGTGAGAATGTCTGCCAGTGTAATGACTTAGGGATGATGGATTGCTCTAGCACTGGATGTCATGATACTTTAGACTTTGTGAGAATGTCTGCCAGTGTAATGACTTAGGGATGATGGATTCCTCTAGCACTGGATGTCATGATACTTTAGACTTTGTGAGAATGTCTGCCAGTGTAATGACCTAGGGATGATGGATTCCTTTAGCACTGGATGTCATGATACTTTAGACTTTGTGAGAATGTCTGCCAGTGTAATGACCTAGGGATGATGGATTCCTCTAGCACTGGATGTCATGATACTTTAGACTTTGTGAGAATGTCTGCCAGTGTAATGACTTAGGGATGATGGATTCCTCTAGCACTGGATGTCATGATACTTTAGACTTTGTGAGAATGTCTGCCAGTGTAATGACTTAGGGATGATGGATTCCTCTAGCACTGGATGTCATGATACTTTAGACTTTGTGAGAATGTCTGCCAGTGTAATGACTTAGGGATGATGGATTCCTCTAGCACTGGATGTCATGATACTTTAGACTTTGTGAGAATGTCTGCCAGTGTAATGACTTAGGGATGATGGATTCCTCTAGCACTGGATGTCATGATACTTTAGACTTTGTGAGAATGTCTGCCAGTGTAATGACTTAGGGATGATGGATTCCTCTAGCACTGGATGTCATGATACTTTAGACTTTGTGAGAATGTCTGCCAGTGTAATGACTTAGGGATGATGGATTCCTCTAGCACTGGATGTCATGATACTTTAGACTTTGTGAGAATGTCTGCCAGTGTAATGACTTAGGGATGATGGATTCCTCTAGCACTGGATGTCATGATACTTTAGACTTTGTGAGAATGTCTGCCAGTGTAATGACTTAGGGATGATGGATTCCTCTAGCACTGGATGTCATGATACTTTAGACTTTGTGAGAATGTCTGCCAGTGTAATGACTTAGGGATGATGGATTCCTCTAGCACTGGATGTCATGATACTTTAGACTTTGTGAGAATGTCTGCCAGTGTAATGACCTAGGGATGATGGATTCCTCTAGCACTGGATGTCATGATACTTTAGACTTTGTGAGAATGTCTGCCAGTGTAATGACTTAGGGATGATGGATTCCTCTAGCACTGGATGTCATGATACTTTAGACTTTGTGAGAATGTCTGCCAGTGTAATGACTTAGGGATGATGGATTCCTCTAGCACTGGATGTCATGATACTTTAGACTTTGTGAGAATGTCTGCCAGTGTAATGACCTAGGGATGATGGATTCCTCTAGCACTGGATGTCATGATACTTTAGACTTTGTGAGAATGTCTGCCAGTGTAATGACTTAGGGATGATGGATTCCTCTAGCACTGGATGTCATGATACTTTAGACTTTGTGAGAATGTCTGCCAGTGTAATGACTTAGGGATGATGGATTCCTCTAGCACTGGATGTCATGATACCTTAGACTTTGTGGGAATGTCTGCCAGTGTAATGACCTAGGGATGATGGATTCCTCTAGCACTGGATGTCATGATACTTTAGACTTTGTGAGAATGTCTGCCAGTGTAATGACTTAGGGATGATGGATTCCTCTAGTACTGGATGTCATGATACTTTAGACTTTGTGAGAATGTCTGCCAGTGTAATGACTTAGGGATGATGGATTCCTCTAGCACTGGATGTCATGATACTTTAGACTTTGTGAGAATGTCTGCCAGTGTAATGACTTAGGGATGATGGATTCCTCTAGCACTGGATGTCATGATACTTTAGACTTTGTGAGAATGTCTGCCAGTGTAATGACTTAGGGATGATGGATTCCTCTAGCACTGGATGTCATGATACTTTAGACTTTGTGAGAATGTCTGCCAGTGTAATGACTTAGGAATGATGGATTCCTCTAGCACTGGATGTCATGATACTTTAGACTTTGTGAGAATGTCTGCCAGTGTAATGACTTAGGGATGATGGATTCCTCTAGCACTGGATGTCATGATACTTTAGACTTTGTGAGAATGTCTGCCAGTGTAATGACTTAGGGATGATGGATTCCTCTAGCACTGGATGTCATGATACTTTAGACTTTGTGAGAATGTCTGCCAGTGTAATGACTTAGGGATGATGGATTCCTCTAGCACTGGATGTCATGATACTTTAGACTTTGTGAGAATGTCTGCCAGTGTAATGACCTAGGGATGATGGATTCCTTTAGCACTGGATGTCATGATACTTTGTGAGAATGTCTGCCATCATAATGGCTTGGAGGTTGTGGTTTCCCCCAGTACTGGCAATCATCATATAGCTATACAGTTTCCTCCAGCACTGGCATTCATCATATAGCTATACAGTTTCCCCCAGTACTGGCAATCATCATATAGCTATACAGTTTCCTCCAGCACTGGCAATCATCATATAGCTATACAGTTTCCTCCAGCACTGGCATTCATCATATAGCTATACAGTTTCCTGAAGCACTGGCATTCATCATATAGCTATACAGTTTCCTGAAGCACTGGCATTCATCATATAGCTATACAGTTTCCTGAAGCATTGGCAGTCATCATATAGCTATACAGTTTCCTCCAGAATGCACTTTCATATGAATGGCCACAATACATGTTAGTTGTTTGAATATGCAAATATACCACAAAGTTCTTCCTATTAAATGATTGCTACTACACTACTACTACTACTACTATAGGTACTAAGATTAAAAACTACAATTTCATGATATAAATTGAGGAATAAAACATTTTTCTTAAGATATGACACACTTGGATGCATTTAAATAGGAAAACAATGCTCTGAATACATTTTGTTCTTTTCAGATTCGAGTTTTCCGTCCTCCAAATTACTCTGGCACTCTGGCCTTGGCTCTGTTGTTTGCCTTGGTTGGAGGTCTGTTGTATCTGAAGAGAAACAACTTGGAATTTTTGTACAATAAAACGTTCTGGGGAGTGGGAGCATTGGTAGGTGTTGATGTGGACATTTATATTTAGATATATTTTAATGATTGTTGATATGTAACACATGCATGTTATGACAAATTTAGATGATTGTTGATATGTAACAATGCATGTTATGACAAATTTAGATATATTTTAATGATTGTTGATATGTAACAATGCATGTTATGACAACTTTAGATATATTTTAGTGATTGTTTATATGTAACAATGCATGTTATGACAACTTTAGATATATTTTAGTGATTGTTGATATGCAACACATGCATGTTATGACAAATTTAAATTGAGTTGTGTGAGGTATTTCTTCTCTGCTTAAATTACTATTATTTAAATGTCACAAATCCATTTAAACATGTAATTGATAAGAAATAAATGTATATCATATGTACAAGTTTGATCAAATTTAGGACAAAAATATTTGTTGAAAATGTTGATACATGTAATGATTGCGTTCAAATAATAGGTATACACATAGGTCATCTTTAACACTTGCTGATTTTATTGTTTAACAATTAGTTAACAGATATTCAAATCATTAGTCAAAGGATTTTTTAAGATGCCGCCTTAAACAGTATACATTATGTCTTTTGCAGTTCATAATATTTGCGATGACTTCAGGACAGATGTGGAACCATATACGTGGACCCCCTGTAATGCACAAAAATCCACAAACTGGACAGATTGTGAGTAATGATGGTGATGGTTGTTTACTGTATGGAAATATATTGGTCTTTGGGAAGTGTCAAGGTCATTAATTGAAAAGGGAAAATGTACATGTACAGTGATTCACAATATATCAAAACTGGGGTGGGATGATAAATATAAATATATCAGTATGTATAGATACACAGTCTTGAATCAACATCCTATATAGTCCTGGTCAGAGTAATGTTTGTTTTTTCCTTCTGAAATGAATGTGAAATTTGGGAATTAAATAGGATTTTTTAGCTCATATGCTTTGAATCATGGCATTGAAAGTGAAAGACTTTGAAAACAAACAAGACTCTGACTGCCGTATTTCAAGTTTAAATGAAATTTTATTTGAATCATTTATTACCAATATCATTGTAATTAATGAATATTGATTTCACTGGGGAAGTGTGTAAAGAATGACATAGAAAGAGAATCTTAGAAATATTAAAAACCCTAGGTCTTGTATCACGAGGGATGTTATACATAAATAATTTAGTAGGTTGCAGCATGCAAAAGTTAATATAAGTAATGAAATGACATGTTGTGTACCAGAGAATTGATCAGGATTATTGCAGCACTTTTGGTGGAGTTTTTGGAAAGTTTAAGTAACTACACATGTACAATAAATACTAATATCAGCATGTCATTGGAGTATTTGATTTAGAAATGTGCATGTTCCTTTTTTTATGGTTTACAGAATTACATTCATGGAAGCAGTCAAGGTCAATTTATTGCAGAAACTTACATTGTATTTTTCTTGAGTATCCTTTATGGTGAATGTGTAACAGTGGTACTAACATGGAGAATGCATCATATATTAACTTGAAGTTAATGGTAAATTGACATTGATTTGGTGAGTAAATGCTAATAATGAGAACAAACAGTCCTCTATTAAATGAGTGTAACTGCAGATTCATTTAGTGGTCATAAATGGAATTCAGCATGCCTTTGTTACATTTTAATCTCATGTTTTGTCATACACCTGACATATGACATTTTATGCCGCACATATTTGTGTAATTCTTTTCAGACATTAAGATCTAATGAGAAATTGGGGGAAAAGTTGATTGTCAGGCATAAGAACCCTTATGTTGTGTATATTTTGAAATTCCTCTTGTAATATAACACTATTCTTGTTAAGGCCCTCTACAACCATCTAGGGTATTGATGTTGTATGGTAAGTTCCACCAAGGTATTCTATAATCTATATGGTCAAAACAATAACATCTATGTAGGGTAACACTGGCAAGTCAGATAGTGTCAGTAGCTTTTATATTTCAATGGTTTATTCATTGTGATCCGCCAGGTCTGACAGGGTGCTTAAAGTGTTTGCTTTGTCGTTCCTTCTGTCCATCCATCACACATTTGGTTTCATGATGATGACTCGAGATCACTACTGGTAATATTTATAAGAGTTATGCCCCAAGAAACGTATAATTATAATATTAGTCAGAAAAGATTGTTGCTGCTGTGAAATAAGCCTACAATTCTACAAACATGCTCTAGTTCTAATTTAATGTAGTATATACTGCAAGTTTGTACAGTTTATCATTAGAAAATGCATTATTAGAAATTATAGATGTGGGTGCTTGAATGTTGCAAGGAACTTTTGATTTATGCTTATGCTTTTTGTAAAAATTGTTACTTGTTAAATATAAACATGATATATAAAGGATGTTTTTGTGTCATAGCTGGATTTCTCTGTTGATGAACTGTCCATGTACTTACCGTATATACTTATATATATTTATACAGCTTTTCTTGTGTTATGTATCAACCTTGTCGCTATCATAACTTGCATTCAGTATTGTAGCTTGTCTGTATGTTACAGCCATATTAGTTTGTCTTTGTTATATAACAACATTAGTTATGGTGGCTTGTCTTTATTATGTTACAGCTAGACCTAATTGTAGACATGGTACCTGCCAATCAAACCCTGCTTGAGTCCTATCTTGTAGTCTTAATATGTATCTTTGTTTAGTGTTTTGCATACATGTATCTATATATAAATGGCATGATGATAGTTTTTAACACTGATATATCTCAATATACAAAAGCAACTTTTTTATGCTCTGAAAAGGTCGAGGTCATTTAGCATTTGATCCATATGTCCTATCTTATGTAGGCAGTTTACTGCTGCTAGAGGCATTGTGTTTCACAAGCACATCTTGTTTCATTGCTATTCCTGTCATGTATGTCGTCATCTGCTCTACAAGATATATCACTATTTGCACATGGTACCTCTACAAAATACATTAATTGATAGATACACAGTCATATAGGTATTGCATGAGTGCCTATGTTCAAAGTTACTAATAAAAATTTACTGTTGCATAAAATTGAATGCAATTTATCATCTAAATGCAATTTTGAATGCAATTTCTCTTAGTAAATTTAACCATGCCCATAACTTTTGAACCAAAAGGCCTTTTATTTGACACTAAGGTCAGTGGCTTTGTGACATTGACCTATATTTTAAAAAATGATGTTATTTAAACATAGATCAGCTCTTTATCAACCATAACTGTTTAGATTTAGTAATAACAGCTTTTGTTCTACAACATGAACACATTTGCCCTATATATGACTACACTGTAATTTTCTTGAGTATCCCATGCAAACACACAAGATCCTTAACCCAGATTTAGATGGAGCAGTCGTAGCAGGGTTTATTCTCCTGAATGAAGCCAATAATCAGAAAGGGGACTCTGGAAAGAAAAGAGGTAAGATACAAGTTTAATACATGTGGGTTTTTTTTGCATCTTAACCACTGAAGATTTAACATCATGTCCATACAAATGTGGAGAATTTCTAGAAAAACAAATCTTTGGTATACTTGTAAATTACATTTTCTAATTCTAAACTGACTCAGATTTGAGGCATTTTGCTTTTGTTTGTCGGTCTCTTAGTAACTTTAACCATGCCCATAATTTTGAACCAAAAGGCCTTTTATTTGACACCAAGACCAGTGACTTTGTGACATTGGCCTATATTCCAAACATTGATTACGATACTTTAACCATACCCGTAACATTTGAACCGTAAAACAAAGATTTCATATTAAAAGTTTGACTTGAAAGATTTGATTGATATTATAATACATGTATGTTCAATATCAGGATGTAAATAAAACTGTTTTTTTCTGATGATATGCCATAAAAGATAAAAGACTTTAGAAGCCCACATTATCAACACCAAAATCAATGACCTTGTGACCTTGACCTCACCATGACCCAAAAGTGGGACGAGACGTTGGTTGGTCCTATCTGCATTCTCGAGGTCACAATAGTAATATAGCTTGAAAAAGTGTCTGGGCTATATTTCTGCTATTTATTGACATATCTTATGGACTAACTTCACATAAATACCCATGAATTGATGTCCCAAGGGTGTGTCATGACCATGACCCAAGAATGCATCATGACCTTGGTTGTGCCTGGGCTATATCTTTGCTATATTATGAATGGATTTTGATCAGACTTCATACAAATACTCACCATAATCCAAGAATTCATCATGACCTTGATTGTGTTTGGGCTTTACCTCTGCCAATTAATAATGGATTTTTATCAAACTTTTTACAAATACTCACCATGACCCAAAAATGCATCTTGACCTTGATTGTGTTTGGGCTATATCTCTGTCATTTATGAGTGGATTTTGATGAAACTTCACACAAATACTCACTATGACCCAAGATTGCATTATGATCTTGATTTACAGTCATGTCTGCATTCTCAAAGCCAAAGTAGTGACTTCTTTAAAATTGTGTAGGGCTATATGTCTGCCATTTATGAATACATCTTAACTTGAAATCATAACTTAAATGAATTCTCATAAGGTCCCCAGTGACATTGACCCAGTCATTTCCATTTTCAAGGTCACTGTTGTAACTATTTTATTGGAGGTCAAGGAGGACTAAGGGAATGAAAAAGGTTGTTGAAGGACAGTCCTGTAACGATTCCCGACACAATGACAGTCCTGTGATGATTCCTGACACAGTGACATTTAGGACAGTAGTGTGATGATTCCTGACACAATGTCATTTAGGACAGTCCTGTGATGATTCCCAACACAATGACATTTAGGACAGTCCTGTAATGATTCCCAACACAATGACATTTAGGACAGTCCTGTGATGATTCCCAATACAATGACATTTAGGACAGTCCTGTAATGATTCCCAACACAATGACATTACGGACAGTCCTGTAATGATTCCCAACACAATGACATTACGGACAGTCCTGTAATGATTCCCAACACAATGACATTTAGTTCCTTTGAAATTTAATGGTTAAACAAAGTCCCTTACAAAATGATCATAACAATATATATATGATTTATTTTAACAATATGTGTATGATTTATTTTAATTAACAATATTTGTATGAATTATTTGAACACTAAACATTACTTGCACATAAACCATACATTTTCATTGTTTTTATAATAATAAGACTTGTGTTTGATTTCAGTGCTGTCCATGGTAGGATTAGGATGTGTAGCCATCTTCTTTAGCCTCCTCCTCTCTGTGTTCAGGTCCAAATACCAAGGTTATCCTTATAGGTAATTAGATTCTCCTTCTCATGACACTCATACTCGGGGAAACAACCAAACCTGAGGGTGTGTTGTTACAATGGTTTGTAGTGCATGTTGGGAGAGCTGACGTCAATCTCTTTTAAAACATGCTTGCTTTTATGGCAGGAACGCCAAGAGTTTGAGTCTCAACTCAAACTTGAGTGCTATTGGAATGTTCACAATTTTCCTATATGTGTGTATCTACATACATGAGTCGCTTAGAAAATTACACTTCTGTGCGACTTCAATCACAAGATATATAAATAATCCATCAACAGCGCGATGAATCTCTTCAGTCGTTAATCTCCATTGTATGTGATGTCCGAAGTTGTTAGAATGAAACTTTTCCGTGGGATTTCATTATGATGTTAATGTTAGAACTGTGACGTCACAGTTAAATGGCTTTAAAGTTGTGCAAAGGTTGTGCAACAGCTTGAACCGGAAGCCTTTACTTTGGATTTTACATAGCTTTGTATTTGTCATCTCTTAAATTGCTTGATAAAGGTCGTGAAGCCAAAAATTTGCAATATAGAGTGTTTGTGTTCCTTTACTTTCTTGAATTTTAGACCATATTTTGTTTCTTTGTTTCCTACTTATTATGTCATAGAAAATTCTTAAGATTTAGGTCCAAGTAACACTGATGTGAACCTTTTGTGCCTTTGGCACATTAAAATTTTAAGCCTTGACCACTTGTGATACTTAATGTACATGAAATTGAAAGTATTTAGCATAATAAACTACAAACTAAACTCCTGTATACTGAACTCTAATTATGAGTTCAAAAAGTATTTACAATTATAGTGCATAAATGGTAATTTAAAAAAAAGAATCATTCTGAGTTAGATATGTCTGTATTTTTTTCAATTTCAGCTTTTTATTCAAGTAATTCAGCAGCAACTCAGAAGAAATTGCAAGGAAGGTAGCCTGAAGACTGATAGGGATCAGATTTCTGTCATGAATATTTGGACGCTGAATTTCAACAACGTGCATTATAAATCAGGATCCCCTTCCTTACATGAATTTTGCAATGAGGAATGTAGTCTAATACAAGAAACTTGCATTCATACCATTTCCATAATTTTTTTATTCACATGTTATTGAAAATATATTCTCTTAATTTTGAAATCAAATACTGTATATAAATGAATAGTTATTGATATGTACAGTTTTTTATCTGTACTATTTTGGACTTTGTGTTTTAATCTATTTTGTTGTTTATGTGGTGAAGAGCATCGTGATGTGATTGGTAAATGGTGCCAATAAGTCAAATGTTTATAGAGAGAAAGTAAAAAATGTCTTGAGAGAAAATAAAAATGTCTGAAAAGGAATTTAATGTTCTTTTTTTTCAACTAACAGACCTGGTTTACTGTGTTGTCTGACATATGTCTTTGCTATTGTGTCTAAGGTGTATTTAAAAAAAAAAAACCTCTGACACATGCATAATGATAATAATTTGAAAATTTTTCAGTTTGAATTTTATACCAAGGACTTGTAAACAAGCTGAGATTCCAATCCTTCTTGTTTACAAGTCCTTGTTTATACTAATCAATAAATAAAGTAAATATGTTTGAATTGAACTGCATATGATTCTGTGCACTTTATACAAAAATATAGTGAAAATGTGCATGACACCAAATAATGTATACATTGTAGTTAGAATATGTAGGGAATGACAGCTGTTCTAGTCTTTGGGTATTTGGGAAAATTCTGCTTATACCATGAGTGAGACAGATTTCCAGCTAGACACTGATTCAAGAGGACAAAAATAAACAGACAATTACACACTTCATGTTGCCATAGAAACATTGTACAGATAGCAGCATATATCAATATTTCCATTAAGAAGTGTGGACATGAGCAGAGGTCAAACAGGTCACCTACTGGCATATGATGCTTCTTATTCTGTACTTGACCTGAAACAAAAAATATAAAGTATGATTGCTCTACAATACATTGATTCAATGAAATCTTGATCTATTTGGGTTTTTAGCTCACCTGACCCAAAGGCTCAACTGAGCTATAGTCATAGTGCGCCGTCCATCGTCGTCTGTCCGTCTTTAACTTTTTCACATTTTCAACTTTTTCTCTGGAACTACATTGCAGATTTGGATCAAACTTTGTATAAATGATGTACTCAAGGTCCCCTTCTAAAATTGTGTTCGGGATCCAGATTCCCTTAGGGGTGGATCCAGGGCGGGGACAAAAGTGCCCAAAATCGTACCCCTCTTCAAACATCTTCTTTTCCAGAAACGGTATATAAATGGGGAAACTAACTGCATTTCAACAATCTATAAAGAAGGGTTATCAAAAATTATATTTGGGGTTAAGATCCGTCAAATAGAAATTTACGCTTTTTAGCTCACCTGAGCCAAAGGCTCAAGTGAGCTATTGTGATCAATCACCGTCCGTCTTCCGTCGTTAACTTTTCACATTTTCGACTTCTTCTCCAGAACCACTGAACAGAATTTGATGAAACTTGATAAGCATGTAGTACTCATGGTCCCCTACAAGTGTTGTTGTTTTTCGTCCGGATTCATCAACAGGTGGCGCCACCACAGGCAAAAGTAGGTCAAAGAGGGTACCCTCCTTTGACAAACTTCTTCTTCAGACCGGGGGCATACAGAGACAAACCGAATGCATAGGAATGATCTAGAGGGATGTGTGAAGAAGTGTTGTTATTTTTGGTTCTGTTCCGAAATCAAATTTTTGACGTTTTTTTGTACTTGGTAGTTTTAATGCAGAAAAGAGGATTTTTTTTCTTTTAGTAAACATTGATGCATTAATTTGGTTTAATTTGATCATTTTGATGGTAAGAAATACTACTGCGAAGAAAATTTTTCAATATTTTATGTTTTGGATTTTTTATGAATTTTTTAAGACTTTCAAGAAAAAGGGGGGTGGGATAATTGGTGTAAACATTTCACAGTTTGAACTTTTTCTTCGGAACCACTTGCTGGAATTCAATGAAACTTGGCATGCATCAAATACTCAAAGTCCCCGACAAATGTGGTCATCTTTGTCAGGATCCATGAACAGGTGGCACCACCACAGACAAAAGTAGGTCACAGAGGGTACCCTCCTTTGACAAACTTCTTATTCAGATCGGGTGCATACAGCGACAAACCGACTGCATAGGAATGATTTAGAGGCATATGGGAAGAATTGTTGATTTTTTCGGTTCCATTCCGAAATCAAATTTTTGACGTTTTTTTCCTTTTTATTTTGGACTTTGTTATTTTAATGCATTAAAGAGTTATTATTTTCTTTTAGTAAACATTGATGCATTCATTTGGTTTCATTTTATCATTTCTATGGTAAGGAATGCTGGTGCGAAGGAATTTTTTCAATATCTCGATTTTTGAATTTTTTATGAATTTTTTAAGACTTCCAAGAAAAGGGGGGGGGGGGGGGACAATTTTTCATATCTTCAACTTGATCTACAGAACAACTTGAAGGATTGTGATAAAACTGGGTAGGATGCAAGTACTCATTGTCCTTTTCAAAGGTTTTGTTTTTTGTGCGGATCATCCAAATTGGTTAACAGATAATGCCACCATGTCTAAAAGTAGGTCTCACAATGGTACATATACCACTTGGTAATTGAAATATGGAGAGTAGCGGTTCAAATCCAGCTGTGGTCAAAAAAATTTTTTTTTTTTTTTAACACATCTAAATAAGTTTTTAGATGTTTCTCAACACTCAACATATGAAATTAGGAATTTTACGTTTAAGACTTCCAAAAAAAAAAGGGGGGGGGTTTGGCCATTTTTCACATTTTCAACTTTTTCTACAAAACTGTTTGAAGGATTTTAATAAATCTTGGTAGAAATAAGTCACTTATGATCCTCTTCAAATTCTGTTGTTTTCGTCCAGACCTCTTTACAGGTGGCGCCACCATAGTCAAGAGTAGGTCACAAAAGAGTTCCCTCGTTTAACAATATTCTTTTTCATACGGGCTGTATACAGAGACAAACAGAATGCATAGAAATGATCTAGAGGGATGAGTGAAGATGTATTGTCATTTTGGTTCCCTTCCAAAATCAAATTTTAGAATTTTTTTCGACATTTCTTTGGACTTGGTGATTCAATGCAGAAAAAAGTGTCATATTTCCTAGTTAATTGATAATGATGATTTCTTATGGACTATTGTGATCATAATTATGGTAAGGATTGTTACTTTGAAAGAATTTTGTCAATATCTCAATTTTTGGATTTTCTATGAATTTTTTAAGACTTCCAAATGAGGGTGTATAGGAACAATTCAATCACATTTTTCACTTCTGCTGTTATACCACATGAAAGATTTTAATGAAACATGGAATACATGAAGTACTAAAAGTCCTCTATCAATTTGGTAAATTTCATCCAAATTGGTTAACAGATAATGCCACCATGTCTAAAAAGCAGTTCTCACAATAGTACATATACCACTTGGTAATTGAAATATGGAGAGTAGCGGTTCAAATCCAGCTGTGGTCAAAATATTTTTTTCATTTCTTTACACATCTAAATAAGTTTTTAGATGTTTCTCAACACTCAACATATGAAATTAGGCAATTTTAAGTTAGATCTGGACAATATTTGAAACAATTGTTGTTCATGACCCAGACTTGAAATCAGTCAACAAAAGGCCCCACCTAAAGAAAATGACTAACTTGTTGCCCTGAATGACTTCTTGCAGAGACAAAGGAAATGCTTAATATCAAAATCACCTGAATGGATGTGCAAAAAAGTGTTGTTTTTTATTCTAGCCTGAAATAAAATTTGACATATTTTCAACATCTGTGTTGACTTAGTCACATTAATGCAAAAATAAATGAATTCTTCCTTCATGCATGACTAATAATCTAGGTACTCAGGTGAGCGATATAGGCCCACTTGGGCCTCTTTTTTGGATGTGTTTCTGGACTTAGTCATTTCAATGCAGAAAAGTGTCATGTTTTTCAGTTAACTGATATTAATGATTTCTTGATGACTATTTTGATCATAATTGTGGTAAGGAATATTTTTGTGAAAGAATTTTGTCAATATCTCAATTTTTGGATTTTTTATTAATTTTTAAGACTTCCAAAAAACAAAGGGGGTTGGGTTGGCCATTTTTCACATTTTCAACTTTTTCTGTAAAACTGTTCAAAGGATTTTAATAAATCTTGGTAGAAATAAGTCACTTATGATCCTCTTCAAATTCTGTTGCTTTCGTCCAGACCTCTTTACAGGTGGCGCCACCATAGTCAAGAGTAGGTCACAAAAGAGTACCCTCCTTTGACAATATTCTTTTTCATATGGGCTGTATACAGAGACAAACAGAATGCATAGAAATGATCTAGAGGGATGAGTGTAGACGTATTGTCATTTTGGTCCCCTACCAAAATCAAAATTAGAATTTTTTTTCGACATTTCTTTGGACTTGGTGATTTTAATGCAGAAAAGTGTCATATTTCCTAGTTAATTGATAATGATGATTTCTTATGGACTATTGTGATCATAATAATAATAAGGAATGTTACTTTGAAAGAATTTTGTCAATATCTGAATTTTTGGATTTTCTATGAATTTTTTAAGACTTCCAAATGAGGGTGTATAGGAACAATTCTTCACATTTTTAACATCCAAATTGGTTAACAGATAATGCCACCATGTCTAAAAAGTAGGTCTCACAATGGTATATATACCACTTGGTAATTGAAATATGGAGAGTAGCGGTTCAAATCCAGCCGTGGTCAAAAATTTTTTGTTCATTTCTTTACACATCTAAATAAGTTTTTAGATGTTTCTCAACACTCAACATATGAAATAAGGCAATTTTAAGTTAGATCTGGACAATATTTGAAACAATTGTTGTTCATGACCCAGACTTGAAATCAGTCAACAAAAGGCCCCACATAAAGAAAATGACTAACTTGTTGCCCTGAATCACATCTTGCAGAGACAAAGCAAATGCTTAATATCAAAATCATCTGAATAGATGTGCAAAAAAGTGCTGTTTTTTATTATGGTCTGAAATAAAATTTGACATATTTTCAACATTTGTGTTGACTACGTCACAATAATGCAAAAATAAATGAATTCTTCCTTCCTGCATGACTGATCATCTAGGTACTCAGGTGAGCGATATAGGCCCACTTGGGCCTCTTGTTTTCTGAACTCAATATTTTTTTTACAGAATAATGCATCCATATGATAGGTACTAAATGGTTAATAGTGTTGCATATTTTATGTTCACATGTGGTAGGTAAGACTGTTTCCTATATGTTCTACATAAGGCAGGTGGCTGTGTTGTCTGATATGTTCGACATATGGCAGGTGACTGTGTTGTCTGATATGTTCGACATATGGCAGGTGGCTGTGTTGTCTGATATGTTCCACATATGGCAGGTGACTGTGATGTCTGATATGTTCTACATAAGGCAGGTAACTGTGTTGTCTGATATGTTCGACATATGGCAGGTAACTGTGTTGTCTGATATGTTCAACATATGGCAGGTGACTGTGTTGTCTGATATGTTCGACATATGGCAGGTAACTGTGTTGTCTATGTTACGCATGGTAAGCAACTTTTTCTATGACAATTTGCACACTTGGTAATAGCTAGCCTTTGTATATTCCACATATGTAAGACAGTTGCATATTTATATTCATGTCTTGATGGTCTTTTCTGTCACTTATTGTAAGTTGTACATATTGTGTGAAATGATGTGTATTCTGCAGTTACCATTTGAATTCAGTCTAGCTCGGACATTAACTGACCTGCTTTATCTTGTCTGAGTCTGGCCATGAGAACGCTCAATCTGTTCTGTTTCCAACTTGCATAGATAAAAAGGACAATAGCAAGTATTTGATGCCAAGTCAAGTCTGAGAAAACAGAATCTGTAACAGCAAAAAACCTTAATTTGTATATGCATGGAGAATCTTGGTTTCGTTTATCACTGTAGACCTTTATACAACAATTATTACCTCATAATCTGTGTATGTACAACAGCATTTTTGACAGGCAGCCACAAATCCTGAAAGCATTTATCAGCAATGAAAGATTAGCTCATTTCCAAGTTTTTTAGCTGTAATTACATGTACCTGAAAACGTTATGCTGCATACACAAATTACGAGACCACAGTAGTATGGAAAGGTTTATCATTTGTCTAATTTCAATACTTGCCTTCTCATTGTTATATAAAATGTGACTAGTGGTCCTTGGATATTTAGAATAGTAAAACTAGCATAACAGAGGGGATATTAAGTAAGGTAGGCAATGGGAAGGATTTGAACATTGATTGACCCTTGGTACAATGATTTGGATGTTCATCAGCAGATATGTTATAGATATGAGACAAGCTCTCAAACTGCTTATACTGAGGTTGCCTGAGAACAGGTCTAACACCTTAGCTGACACTACAGTAGACGCCACCTCTATAGGCCACTTCAACAAAGTGATTTGTCTGCCCTTGATATGAACTCTCACTTTGTGCTTATCACGTATATATAAAGGTGACTGATACTTCACTGACCATAAAGCCGGCGTGGGCTCGTGATCGAGAGGTCCCGGGTTTGACTCTCGCCCTGGGCACACCAATGTCTTTCGGATGAGACAGTAAAAACCAAGGTCCCGTGTCATGGTAGCTGTGGCAAGTAAACGACCCCTCACTGCTTCAGGTGGGTCCAATGCAAAGGTCTAAATTCCTACAGACTACCTGTATAAAGAAGGGCAGATATCTCCTACTTACTACCTAAATAAACAAGGGCAGATAACTCCTACGGACTATCTAAATAAACAAGGGCAGATTACTCCTATGCACTACCTAAATAAACAAGGGCAGATAACTCCTACATACTGCCTAAATAAACAAGGGCAGATTATTCATCTCTTAAAAATGACCTAAATACAGATGAAATGTTCTGTATGAAGTACAAACACGCACAGCAATTATAGATACATCAGTAACTTCTGTTTCAAATTTTCTCAAAAGATACTTTTCCCAACACTTTTCTCATCTCTGGATGATAGTAAATAAAGACTATGATACATGTAAATGTGGAGAAAATGTACAAATCAAGCTTAACCAATTTATCATGGATGCTCATATCTACTAACATTTCAGATGGAACCTTGTAATCTACAGATTTGAGGCAGAAGACAAATTCATTAAGCTACAGCAAGTTGTAGATTTCTGTCCACAAAACTTGTGAAAATCAAATATAAGACTTGTTGACCAATAAGCCATAGTGAGATCAAGATGTTGACCAATAAGCCACAGTGAGATCAACATGTTTGCCAATAAGCCACAGTGAGATCAACATGTTGACCAATAAGCCAAAGTGAGATCAAGATGTTGACCAATAAGCCACAGTGAAATCAACATGTTTGCCAATAAGCCACAGTGAGATCAACATATTGACCAATAAACCACAGTGATATCAACATATTGACCAATAAGCTGCAGTGAGATCAGCATGTTGACAAATAAATAAGCCACATTGAAATCAAGATATTGGCCAATAAGCCACAGTGAGATCAACATGTTGACCAATAAGCTGCAGTGATATAAACATGTTGAAAAAATAAATAAGCTACAGTGAGATCAACATGTTGACCAATAAACCTCAGTGCGATCAACATGTTGACCAATAAGCCACAGTAAGATCAAGATATTGGCCAATAAGCCACAGTGGATCAAAATGTTTGCCAATAAGCTACAGTGAGATCAACATGTTGACCAATAAACCTCAGTGCGATCAACATGTTTGCCAATAAGCCACAGTGAGATCAACATGTTGACCAATAAGCCAAAGTGAGATCAAGATATTGGCCAATAAGCCACAGTGAAATCAACATGTTTGCCAATAAGCCACAGTGAGATCAACATATTGACCAATAAGCCAGCCACAGTGATATCAACATATTGACCAATAAGCTGCAGTGAGATCAGCATAATGACAGATAAATAAGCCACAGTGAGATCAAGATATTGGCCAATAAGCCACATTGAGATCAACATGTTGACCAATAAATAAGCCACAGTGAGATCAACATGTTGACCAATAAACCACAGTGCGATCAACATGTTGACTAATAAGCCACAGTGAGATTAACATGTTGGCCAATAAGCCACAGTGAGATTAACATGTTGACAAATAAGCCACAGTAAAATCAACATGTTGGCTGAGGCATGCAATGAAATCATAGTAGAAGTTTCCATCAGTGCAGATCACACTCAAACCTATTTATGTTCAAAAAGGACACTGAATCAAATCGATATAAAGCATTCAATTAGACTCTCTACGTGTTTTAAATTCTCATTCCTAGATTGAATAAAGTTGATACAAAAAGAAGATGAAAATCGTCACAGATATCTTACTGTAGTACAATTAGGATATCTTTTTCTAGTACGATCTCTGTGTATATGTAAGCATACTACAAGATACTTGCCCATCTCCACATGACCTTGCTGTGACAAGGTTATAGCTGACAGACCAATGGCTAAATAATAAGTAACTCCAACGACATAAATCAGGAGACTCATGGTATTGTCCGAGTAACTGCTCACCAAGAGACATTCCAGAAATCTCCGAATCACCTGGATCTCCATCATTATCAAGGTGATAAGTACAGCAAGAGGTGAATGAAGGCCTGCAAATGTATGAAGAATCATATAAAATTGCAGGTGGGAGGGGCCATGAAATTTATTTCATGTTCTTAATTATTCGTAAGAGATTTTGAGTTAAGAACACTGCTTGACATTAAAATTGTGGTTAAGAAAATTAATGATAGCATGGACACAGCTGTGTGCTAAAATGTTTTGTTGGTTGGTTGGTTGGTTGATTGGTGTTTTACGTCGCTTTCAACAATATTTCAGTTATATCGCGACATGGAAGTAGGAGGTTACCAACCTCTTAAACATAGTGGCGCAACCCGGGAATCGAACCCGGGTCGTCGGCGCCGCAAGCCAAGCGCTTAACCACTACACCACGCCTGCCCCTAAAATGTTTTGTGTTGCGCCATGTTCAATTGGACAGTTGCTAAACATATCTGAAGTAAAGGTTGAAATTAACAAAATACATTGTTTTACGGGAAAATTTAAACAGATTTTGTCAGACTGTTTAGTCAGTGGCATACAAGAGGTTCCGCAGGCGTCTTCTCTGTGTCCCTGTTCTTCAAGTAAATAGTAAAATTCTGAGTTTCGTGTTTCGGTTGGCGTCAGCACTTAAAAGGACCCCACCCCTTGCTTCGGATGGCTCCGTTGAATGGACTGAAATTTCTATGCCATGCACCAGGCTGATGTCATATAAGCGAGATAATCTTGAAAGTGGTGGTGGTGGGCAATCAGTAAACGCACAAGCGAATACATGGGCATGTATTGGTACCATGCACATTGCTGAATGTTTTTATAGACGCGGCTTTCTGCTGAACAGGGGTTGGGGGTAAACATTGCAAACAATATAGATTTTATTAGATAAAAGTGTGTAGCTCTAATTGATACCTTTTTCTGTGTGTCCTGGCGACCTGAGTAGCTGAAGGATAAAATTAACAAAGTAAGGCCATTGTCCTGTTCCAAAGAATGTATGGATAACCACTATTAGTTCTAATGACGTCATTAATATACCACCTAAGTAGAAATGCCAAAACCATCTGAAAAAGGAATAACAAACTACATCAAACCACATGAAAAAGGAATAACGGAAGTACATGAACATCATAACCACCTGATATAGGAATAACGGAGAACATCAAAATCGCATGAAATAGACACCATCTGAAATAAGAATAACGGAGTACATGTAGATCAAAACCACCTGATATAGGAATAATGGAGAACATCAAAATCGCCTGAAATAGACACCACCTGAAATAAGAATAACGGAGTACATGTAGATCAAAACCACCTGATATAGGAATAATGGAGAACATCAAAATCGCCTGAAACAGACACCACCTGAAATAAGAATAACGGAGTACATGTAGATCAAAACCACCTGATATAGGAATAATGGAGAACATCAACATCGCCTGAAATAGACACCACCTGAAATAAGAATAACGAGGTACATGTAGATCAAAACCACCTGATATAGGAATAATGGAGAACATCAAAATCGCCTGAAATAGACACCACCTGAAATAAGAATAACGAAGTACATGAACATCATAACCACATGATATAGGAATAACGGGGAACATCAAAATCGCCTGAAATAGACACCACCTGAAATAAGAATAACGAAGTCATGAATATCAAAACCACCTGATATAGGAATAATGGAGAACATCAATATCACCTGAAACACGAATAAAGAGTACAACGAAATCACCTGAAATAGGAATAACGAAATACGTCAAAACCACCAGAAATGGGAATAACTGAGTCAGCAACATCACTTCAAACAGGAATAATCGAGTACATTAAAACCACCTGAAACTGAAAAATGAATTTCATCAAAACCACCTGATATAGGAATAACGGAAAACATCAATATCACTTGAAACACGAACAAAGAGTACAACGAAATCATCTGAAAAAAGGAATAACGAAATACGTCAAAACCACCAGAAATAGGAACAACTAAGTATAACAAAATCACTTCAAACAGGATCAAAGAGTACAACGAAATCAGCCGAAAAAGGAAAAATGAAATATATCAAAACCAACAGAAATAGGAATACCTGAGTACAACAAAATCACTTCAAATAGGGACAAAGAGTACAACGAAATCACCTGAAAAGGGAATAATGAAATACATAAAACCACCAGAAATATGAATAACTAAGTATAACAAAATCACTTCAAACAGGATCAAAGAGTCCAACGAAATCATCCGAAAAAGGAAAAATGAATTTCATCAAAACCACCTGAAATGTGAATAAAGAAACCACCTGAAATGTGAATAAAGAAACCACCTGAAATGGGGATACTGAAGTATGTCAAAATGATCTGAAATAAACAAGAACATTAATGTATCAACATACGTATTAAGTCAAGTGTCATGTTTTAATCTTTGAATTTACTTGGGGTGGTAAATACAGAAATAGAAACCTGACATAAGAAACATATACGGAGACAGACACAACTCGATCTGTTTTATGTAAAATAAGCACAAGAATATCAAAAAGGAAAGTGACGACTGACCAATTGTCAGATAAAAGTGCTGATGTGTTGTTGTAAGATACCAAGCATATCGCATTATAACTAGATTTTCTCGTGTGGATCATCGGACGCGTAAAAAATGAAAGTTATTAAAATTTCTTCTAATTTTGTATTGACTTGTGTTTGATATGACGGTTTTGAGACTGATGTTAGGCTTAAATAGGGTGCGATTTTAGTAGAAAGAATGCAACTTTCAACATGGTAACAGCATGTACATATTTCTGTACTTAGATGCTTCAAAAGTAATATCTTACTCATAATATTTAAAAACAAAACTCTTACTTTTAAACATTATTTTTAAATCCCTTTTCTTTCATTATTTATATATATGAAATACAAGATGAAACAATACAAATGGTATAATGTAATGCTTCAGTATAGCGGCAAAACATCAAAGTGATGAATACATCAGTAATATTACCTGTCGATTAACAGTTAAATGGACGGCAACCATTGATATGACTTTAATTGCTTTCCAAATGAGCAATTAGTCAATTATCAATTAGTATTCAACCAATGATCAAAGGAAAATAGATTGCATATAATCAGCATAGGTAATTACCCTATTATAGGTGATCACATTCCTGTTAGGTAATTATGATAGTTATTAATTATCACAATAAATCAACCAATCAGATAAGTATATTCCACTATTAAGGTATGATGACCCAATCAGTTTCATTATAATTCAATCCTTGTACTTGATCGACCAATCAGAATGCTGACGACACAATTATGGCCGCACGTCATTGTGATCAGAATGTTCAAATGTCAGTCGTGACAAGTGACAAGCATCAGTTGTCAGTTCACCTGGCTAACTACCAATCACTAAGCTATCAAGTCAATCATTGATCACTTGTGATTTTATCAACTTGATTCTGAGTATTCTAAATTACCTCTTCAATTATTGAAACATTTCTTTAAATAATTAATTACATATTATAGTAGTATAATATACTTTGATTTATATTTTAAACATTTACTTTTAAATTTCGCTTTTATTATTTCCGTAAATAAAGATTTATATTTTAGTGTAAATTATTCTGTTATAATAATAGAAAAAATTGATAATTTTTTTTTTGTGCATAATGGCCGACTTTTTGGACGGTTTGTTAGGGTTACCAGCTTCACCACTTCCACTCTCCATCACTGAGACCACCACTCTGGAGGACGTCATCAACGCAACCATATTCACAGACTCATCTACTCAAGGTGGCTACCCTGCTCATACGAACTCAACTACTCGAGAAGATGGTTCAACTACTCAACTCAGCCGAGGCCTCGATACATCAATCTGTACTTCAGTCTACGACACCACGTCAGCAGAATCCAGATTCGACTCAGCCCTATTCAGCCTACTCGACTCACCACCAACTCAAACCAAACTCAGCAGAGATGAGATGTTCCTGGACCTACGATGTGCACTCAAGTCTGACTGCCACCGAGATGCCATTCCAAACTGTCTACTGAACTCACTACTCACTACCAAGACACCCAACTCAGTCATCTCTCGGGAACTCAAACTCCAGCGACGACTCAGCAAACTCAGAGACCACTACCCAGTTGAGGTTGACCAACTTTCTTCCTTCCACAAGTACCAGGCATCACTCGTCGAGACTGACCGCTACAGGGAGCTTCACCACAACACCAAACCAACTCTGGAGTCTGCACTCAACACCTACTACGACCAGATGCTTCACCAACTCATCGACCGTGTCGAGATCAGCGTGGCCAACATGGAAACGGCACTGAAGAAGATGGCATACCAACCCTCGTATACTCAGGACCAATCCTCCACTACTCCAGACCAAGCCTCCACTACTCCGGACCAAGCCTCCACTACTCAATGGCGACCATCCACTCCTCCCGACCAAGCCTCCACTACTCAATGGCGACCATCCACTATTCCCGACCAAGCCTCCACTACTCAATGGCGACCAATTATTACTACAGACCATGTCTCCACTACTCAGGTTCAAGCGGCATTCACTACTCAGTACCTATCAGCCACTACACCGGACCATGCCCCCACTCAGTACCAAACTCACTCCATGGACACCAGGGAGTCTGCCTTCAAGCTCAACCTCCGTCGCCGACCCAGTCTGTCTCAGAAAGCCATTCGTCTGATGGAAGTTTGGTACCACACACACGTCGACCACCCTTACCCTGAGCAGTCTGATGTGGAGACGCTAGCCGCCGCTGGTAACGTCACTGAGGAACAGGTCAAGAAGTGGTTTGCCAACAAGCGTAACAGATCCAGGAACGTGCGTCCGATGTCCCAGATCGCCAAGAGGAAGCGGCAGATCCAGACAGTCAACAAGGTGATTCGTGTTCCTTGTGTGTGGTAGTGAAAGACTCAATATTGTGTTCAAAAGTGACAACAGACTAGTGACAGTTGGTAGTGCTATGTTCAGTTATATTGTCATGATATGCATTGTATTGTTATAGTTTTTTTAGAACCTATATTTTATATGTAACTGTTAAAATTAAGTGCTATGATTTGTTTTATGTACATTATGTATATTCTTTACCTAGTATATGTATGTGTGTATATACTTTAACTGTTATATGCGTTTAGTGCTGTATTGTATATTTTCAATAAAATCTTAATTATAGAAATCATATTAATTGTTGTTACTGCTAAAGGCAGCAAATATGTTGAATACAAAGCTTTGAGAACCCAACCTTGTCATCGAAAAGTCAGGCGTTGGAATCTAGTCTGAGTGAGGATGCAGTCAGGTATCTATATACCAGCCAACAGAGGGTTTATGGATGACCTGACCGTTACAGCAACAACCCTTGTTCAAGCGAGATGGGTTCTAGGAGCTCTAGAAGAGACTGTGACATGGGCCAGAATGGAGTTTTAACCAAACAAGTCCCGATGTTTTGTGAGAAAGAAAGGGCGCATTACAGAGAAATTCACACTGAAAGTACAAGGGTAAACAATACCATCAATTGTACAGAACCCAGTCAAATGTCTATAGGGAAGTGGTTCTTTGGGACACAACAGAAACAAGAAAAACGTCGAAGACCAGCTACATCAATGGCTCAGGTTGATCGATAAAACCGGTCTTCCTGGCAAATACACCAGCACGGTGTTCTGTCCAGGTTGATGTGGATAATGATTCTCTACGAGATTCCAACCTCTACAGCAGAAGCAATGGAGAGATGTGTCAACAGCATCCTCCGCAGATGGCCAGATGTACCACCAAGCTTCATCCCATCGACCTGTACAGCCGTACAGCCAAGCTTCAACTCCCTTTGTCATCGTTGATTGAGGAATTCAAGGTTCAAAGTGCCACCTCGTGATGACACTGAGAGATTCAAATGACGCAAAAGTCAGCGAAGCAGGGGAAGTGGAGTGCTAGCCAAGCTGTGCAGCAAACAGAAGAAATGCTTACCATTCGCGATATTATCGGAAATACCTGTGTAGGACACTAAGTTCCAGCAGTGGGTCCACTAAGTTCCAACAGTGGAAGTCAGCCAGAGGCAAAGATAAGCGCGATATGGTGCAATAGAAAATATGTAGAAGTGAGGAAGAGCTAAGAAAGACAAAGACAGTCGAGCTGGGACAACAAGGGGCGTGGACAAGATGGAATGTTCCTGAGAGAAGGGTTACCTGGAGTGAGCTATGGAGAATGGATCCCTTACGGATTTCCTTTCTGCTGAGATCTGTACGATGTTCTGCCATCTCCTTCGAATTTGCTGAAATGGGGCCTTCTGGAGACACCAGATTGCCAGTTATGTGGTGCAAAGGAACACTTGCACACATCTTGTCTGGTTGCAAGTTGGCACTGCAGCAAGGCCAATACAGATGGAGACATGATCGGGTGCTCAGTACCCTAGCGGACATACTAGAGCGGGAGCGCAAGAAGGCAAAGCCAACCTCTAGAAACAAACTCGAAGGTATCCAGTGAGTTAGAGCAGGAGAAACAGCACGCACGTCCCTTGAGAGTAACAGCTTGTTAGACGGCTCAATATGGCAGATGAGGGTGGACCTCAAGCGTAGATTAGTATTTCCTGATGTGATCCAAACAACGCAGCGTCCGGACATCGTTCTGTGGTCTGCGAAAGATAAGAAGACCATCATCATTGATCTGAAGGAGACATGTCACAGTCGTGGCTGGAAGACCTGGTTATTCCCAGTTGAAGTGGGGTGCCAAGGATTTCCAGCCCGTTCTGTTTGGACCATGCTGAAAGCAATCGGTCTTCGTGGCAACACAAAAGAGAGCAGTCAGGTCACTAGGGGAGGAGGCAGAGAAACCTTCATGCTGGATATGGCAACTCCGAGATGTCAGGGAGTGGAAGTCCGACGACACGCAGTGAGAAAGAATGTCATACTCGCTGTGGGCCCGCCATCAGTAGGGTGTAATGGTTTGGAAGGGCCGAAACATCCCGTGACTGTTGGTAACTGTCTGATGATGCCGTGAGGCGTCATGCCCATATAATCCGTGGGAACCAGTCCACAAGCAGGCAACAAAGTGTCCAGAGACATGGGTGACAATTCCAGAAGTCAGATATTCAGAGTATAACCATTAAGAAGCAGAAATAACATTATCTGTAAGTACTCATCGGACAAGCGGAATGTACATCAGTACATAAGATTTCTTCCTCAATGCCTTGAGTCTCCGAGTCTGTTTAACCTGTTCAGTAGTTACAATTTTAAGTCAAATATACTATCATCAAATAAGCTGTCATGTATTTTGCTACCGTAATATAAGGTTCTCAGAGTAGGATTCCTACATATTATATAGCGTCGGAACAAGGTCCTGTCACTGGTTATCAATGTAGCTTTATAGCTCACAAGTACACGCTAGCATAATGGTTGATGTAATACATGATTTATACGTATAATCACTAAATGTCATTAAAGAGTATGTCCTGAATATGACACAGTACGATGTCAACATGACAGAACATCAGATCCTCTGTAATGCAATACGATGTCAATATGATAGTACATCAAATCCTCTGTAATGCAATACGATGTCAATATGACAGTACATCAGATCCTCTCTTATACAATACGATGTCAATATGACAGTACATCAGATCCTCTGTAATGCAATACAATGTCAATATGATAGTACATCAGATCCTCTGTAATGCAACACCATGTCAATATGGCAGTACATCAGACCCTCTGTAATATAATACGATGTCAATATGACAGCACATCTGATCCTTTGTAATACAATACCATGTCAATGTGACAGTACATCAGATCCTCAGTAACACAATACGATGTCAATATGACAGTACATCAAACCCTCTGTAACACAATACAATGTCAATATCACAGTACATCAGATCCTCTGTAATACAATACGATGTCAATATGACAGTACACCAAGCCCTCAGTAATACAATACGATGTCAATATGACAGTACACCAAGCCCTCAGTAATACAATACGATGTCAATATGACAGTACACCAGATCCTTTGTAATACAATACCATGTCAATATTACAGTACATTAGATCCTCTGTAATGCAATACGATGTCAATATGACAGCAACGTCAGATCCTCTGTAATGCAATACGATGTCAATATGACAGCACATCAGACCCTCTGTAATACAATACCATGTCAATATGACAGCACATCAGATGCTCTGTAATACAATACCATGTCTATATGACAGTACATCAAGCCCTCAGTAATACAATACGATGTCAATATGACAGTACACCAAGCCCTCAGTAATACAATACGATGTCAATATGACAGTACATCAGACCCTCTGTAATACAATACGATGTCAACATGACAGTACATCAGACACTTTGTAATACATACATATCAATATGACAGTAAATCACTGATAACACGTCGATGTCTTCCTGCCTTTCTGGGTTGGACTTTCACTGATAACACGTCGATGCCCTCCAGTCTTTCTGGGTTGGACAGGGTGATCACGATGATCAGCGTTTGAGTACACCGAGTACAATGCCATGTAGGAGGTGATCAGGATGATCAGTGTTTGACAGAATAGCAAGTACAATACCATGTGGGTGATGAAGGTGATCAATGTTTGATAGACTAAGTACAATGCCATGTAGGTGATCGGGATGATCAGTGTTTGACAAAAGATTGAGTACAATGCTCTGTAAGTGATCAGGGTGATTAGTGTTTGACAGAACATAAAGTACAATGCCATGTAGGAGGTGATGAGTGTCTGACAGAACATCCAGTACAATACCATGTAGGAGGTGATCAAGGTGATCAGTATTTCACAATACATCCAGTACAATGCCATGTAGGAGGTGATCAGGGTGATCAGTGTTTGACAGAACATCCAGTACAATGCCATGTGGGTGATCGGTATTTGACAAAACATCAAGTACAATACCATTTTGGTGTTCAAGATGATCAGTATTTGACAGAACAAGTACACTGCCAAGTAGGGGGTGAACAGGGTGATCACTGTTTGACAAAACATCAAGGACAATGCCATGTAGGAAGTGATCAGTGTTTGACAGAACATCCAGTACAATGCCATGTAGGAGGTGATCAGGGTGATCAGTGTTTGACAGAACATCCAGTACAATGCCATGTAGGAGGTGATCAGGGTGATTAGTATTTGACAGAACATCCAGTACAATGCCATGTAGGAGGTGATCAGGGTGATCAGTGTTTTACAGAACATCCAGTACAATGCCATGTAGGAGGTGATCGAGGTGATCAGTGACATTACATCCAGTACAATGCCATATAGGAGGTGATCAGGGTGATCAGTGTTTGACAGAACATCCAGTACAATGCCATGTAGGAAGTGATTAGTGTTTGACAGAACATCCAGTACAATGCCATGTAGGAGGTGATCAGTGCCTGAGAGAACATCCAGTACAATGCCATGTAAGAGGTGATCAGAGTGATCACTGTTTGACAGAACATCCAGTACAATGCCATGTAGGAAGTGATTAGTGTTTGACAGAACATCCAGTACAATGCAATGTAGGAGGTGATCAGGGTGATCAGTGTTTGACAGAACATCCAGTACAATGCCATGTAGGAGGTGATCAGGGTGATCAGTGTTTGACAATACTTTAGGTACAATATCAATCAAGAGATTATCATTTTGATGACAGTTTAATGGTTAATCTAGCACAATGTTATATTTGGTTGTTTGGTTGATCGTTTTTTTTTACGTCGCTTTCAACAATTTTTCAGTTATATCGCTACACAGAAGCAGGAGGTAACCAACCTCTTAAACATAGTGGCGCAACCCAGGAATTGACCCGGATTGTCAGAGCCGCAAGCCAAGCGCTTAGCCAGTACAATATCATTCATCAGGGTCACAACGGCTTTACAATACATCATGTAAAATATTATTCATCAGGGACACAATGGCTTCACAATACATTATGTACAATATCATTCATCAAAGTCACAACAACTTTAGAGTTCATCATATACATCATTCATCAGTGTCACAACAGCTTCACAGTAAATCAAGTATAATATCATTCATCAGAGTAACAACAGCTTAACATATACAGGTTCCATCAAGACGCGAGCAGGGTAATGACAATTTGATACTATATTTGGCATATTGCTGTAAAAAAAGATGGTCAGGGTGATGTCAGACTGGCAGTACATCAGGTACTATGTCATCCAAGAGATGATTGGGGTGATGTTAGGCTGGCAATTTATCAGGTACTATGTCATCAAGATGATCAAGGTGATGTCAGACTGGCAATTCGTCAAGTACTATGTCATCCAAGAGATGATTGGGGTGATGTCAGACTGGCAATTCATCAGGTACTATGCCATCGAGATGATCAGGGTGATATCAGACTGGCAATTCATCAGGTACTATGTCATCGAGATGATCAGGGTGATGTCAGACTGGCAATTCATCAGGTACTATGTCATCCAAGAGATGATCAGGGTGATGTCAGACTGGCAGTTCATCAGGTACTATGTCATCCAAGAGATGATCAGGATGATGTCAGACTGGCAATTTATCAGGTACTATGCCATCGAGATGATCTAGGTGATGTAAGACTGGCAATTCATCAGGTACTATGCCATTGAGATGATCAAGGTGATGTCAGACTTGCATTTCATCAGGTACTATGCCATCGAAATGATCAGGGTGATGTCAGACTGGCAATTCATCAGGTACTACCGGTATGTCATCGAGATGATCTAGGTGATATAAGACTGGCAATTCATCAGGTACTATGCCATTGAGATGATCAAGGTGATGTCAAGACTTGCATTTCATCAGGTACTATGCCATCGAAATGATCAGGGTGATGTCAGACTGGCAATTCATCAAGTACCATGTCATCCAAGAGATGATCAGGGTGATGTCAGACTGGCAATTCATCAGTACTATACTAGGTACAATGTCATCCAAGAGAAAATTAGGATTCTGACAATTTATCAGACATAGCATCGTTCAAGAGGTGATTTAGGTGATGACAATACATCAAGTACAATATCATGAAAGAGGTGATCAGGTTCACAATAGGTTGACAGTGCTACAGGTACAAAAGGAGATCAGGATGATGACAGTTTAATTGATAGTAGTATTGGTAAATATGTCTAGCAAGATGTGTTCAGTTTGATGCCAGCTTGATATCATGAGGTACAATGTTAATCAAGAATTGATGAGGGTGATGACACTTTGACAGTACATTTGCAAACCTACAGGCTGCTGTTATTATGTATCTATATATGTAGTGAATCAGCAACTTACATGTGAACTTCTGTTATGGCTAATAATGCACAAACATCAAAGTGATGTGCAAAATCATTTATTTCATTAAGAAGAAGAAGAAGAAGAAGTAGAAGAGTCATGATAGGGATATATAGTTATCGACAATCAATTCCAGTATATGTATTGTAGTAACTGCACATTCCCTAATTACGACTGCAACATCTCTTCCGTTGTAGTCGTAACTACACATTCCCTTGATGTCGCCGCTGAATTAAACCAGTTGGCAGTTCCTAGTCTATGTGCACTACATACTGAAGTTAGTCAGAGACTTTAACAGAGGTATATATCATATTCTAATTACCAATAATTAAACTATCAATAGAACTAAAGATAACATACCTTTTTGGTACTTGACACGTCTTGGTTAAAAACCTTGAAGTGCCTTTGATCGCTCTCGCTTTTCCAAATAAAAATAAATTATATAACAACGAGGGAACAATCGCTGAACCTGATTTTATCAGAAAATAACTTAACAAAATTCCAAAACTCACTATCAGCCATATCAAACTTATATATAGCATTTTTATGTAGATACCGTTAATTTCAAAGTGGGAAATCTGACATATTAATAGAATTTATGATTCTGCACGGTTACATGATTCCGGAATCTCGAATTTGATTATGTATTGTCTTGGGAGGGATCCTTCTTCTTCTTCCAATACGAAGTGTACTCAAAAAATGAGCTTTATACTTTATGTGGCAGTCAAGATAAAAGCCTCACAGGGCAGTATGATACAGTTAAAAGTTAAAATCTTTGATCCTCATCCTAAGCTGAAGTGGACAGGTGATATGTTGCCCATTGCAGTCCGGTAGTCCTCCAAGGAACATCTTGACGTCATTGATGGAAGTCTGTTCCAATCCCTGATGGTACGCGGGAAGAAGGAGAACTGGTATACATCCTTTTTCGCTGTTAGGATGCGAAAGGTATGTTGTCCCCTTGTCCCGGTGTCTGTCTGGATTAGGTATTGCATGTTCTGCTGGAATGGCTACTAGAGTGTGCTTGATCTTGAATAGCAACAGAAGGCGGATCTTTACTCTTCTGATCTGTAGCGGTTCCCATCCCAGGGAGTTGACCATGTTGGTGACGCTGCCTGCTTTCTTATCCCAGTAGTTCCTTGTAGCGAATCGTGCCGCTCTATGTTGGACTTTATCTGGTTGATCTGTCCGCTAGTGTGAGGGTCCCATATGGAGGCAGCGTATTCCAGCGTTGGACGTACAATGGCTTCATATGCTCTACCCCTTGCTAATGTTCTGCAACCTCGGAGATTTAGCTTCAGGAAGCCTAGGGTCCTATTGACTTTCGCTGTGATGGCATAAATGTGCTTCAGGTTGCTGCTGATTGTAACTCCCAGGTACTTGCTCGAGTCCACTACTTCTAACTTATGGCTGTGTTGTCTGTAGTCTACACTGATTGTTTTCCGCCTTGATGAGACCTGTATGACCACGCACCTCTCCGGATGGAAGGACATCTGCCACTCCTTCCCACTTCTCAAGTGCTGTAAGGTCTTGCAGTAAACTGTTGCTGTCCTCTGTGTTGTTGATCGGGCAGTACAGTAAACAATCATCTGCGAACAACCTGGTTTCTGACCAATGGTGACTTCTGGGAGGTCATTAATGAATGTGGGGAAGCGCAGCGGGCCAAGTACTGTTCCCTGTGGTACTCCTGAAAGGACATCTGCACTAGATGAGGCATGGCCGTCTAGAAAGACTTGTTGTTCAGGAAGTCCTTAATCCATAGCAGAGTGTTGTCTCGTATGTATTGTGTCTCGGGAGAGATCTCATATGTGCCATATGTATTGTCTCGGGAGGGATCTTGTTTGTGTCATATGTAAATTGCTACATGTATTGTGTTTCAGAAGGGATCTTGTATATGCCATATGTATTGTGTCTCGGAAGGGATCTTATGTGCCATATGTATCGTGTCTCAGGAGGGATCTTATATGTGCCCTATGTATTGTCTCTCGGAAGGGATCTTGTCTGTGCTACAAGTAACGTGTCTCGGGGGGATCTTGTATGTACCAAATGTATTGTGTCTCAGGAGGATCTTGTTTGTGCCATATGTATTGTGTCTTGGGAGGGATCTTATATGTGCCATATGTATTTTGTCTCAGAAGGGATCTTGTATGTGCCATTTGAATTTCGTCTTGGGAGGGATCTTATATGTGCCATATGTATTGTGTCTCGGGAGGGATCTTGTTTGTGCCATATGTATTGTGTCTCTGAAAGGATCTTGTATGTGTAATATGTATTGTGTCTTAAGGGAGGGATCTTGTATGTACCATATGTAATGTCTCAGAAAGATCTTATATATATATATATATATATATATATATATATATATATATATATATATATATATATATATATAACCTCGGGAGGGATCTTATATGTGCCATATGTATTGTGTCTTAGGACGGATGTTATATATGCCATATGTATTTTGTCTCAGGAAGGATCTCGTATGTGCCATTTATATTGTGTCTCAGGATGAGGCATGTCCGTCTAGCAGGACTTGCTGTTGTCCAGGAAGTCCCTAATCCATAGCAGAGTGTTGTCTCGTATATATTGTGTCTCGGGGAGGGATCTCATATGTGCCATATGTATTGTCTCGGGAGGGATCTTGTTTGTGCCATATGTATATTGCCATAAGTATCGTGTTTCAGGAGGGATCTTGTATGTGCCATATGTAGTGTCTCAGGAGGGATCTTATATATGCCATATGTATTCTCTCAGGAGGGATCTCGTATGTGCCATTTGTATTGTGTCCCAGGAGAGATCTTATATGTGCCCTATGTATTGTCTCGGAAGGGATCTTGTTTGTGCCATAAGTAACGTGTCTCGGGGGGGGGGGGATCTTGTATGTACCAAATGTATTGTGTCTCAGGAGGATATTGTTTGTGCCATATGTATTGTGTCTTGGGAGGGATCTTATATGTGCCATATGTATTGTCTCAGGAGGGATTCCGATATATGCCATCTGCATTGTCTCAGGAGGGGTCTTGTATGTATCATTTGTATCGTGTCTCAGGAGAGATCTTATATGTGCCATTTGTATGGTCTTGGGAGGGATCTTGTTTGTGCCATATGTATTGTGTTTCAGGAGGGATCTCATATGTGCTATATGTATTGTGTCTCTGGAGGGATTTCGTATGTGCCATTTGTATTGTGTCTCGAGAAGGATTTTATATGTGCCATATGTATTGTGTCTCAAGAGGGATCTTATTTGTGCCATATGTAATGTATCTCGGGAGGGATCTTGTATGTGCCATATGTATTGTGTCTCAGGAGGGATCTTATATATACCATATGTATTGTCTCAGGAGGGATCTCATGTGCCATATGTATTGTGTCTTGGGAGGGATCTTATGTGTCATATGTATTGTGTCTTGGGAGGGATTTTATATGTGCAATATGTATTGTATCTCGGGAGGGATCTTAGGTGCCATATGTATTGTGTCTTGGGAGGGATTTTATATGTGCTATATGTATTGTGTCTCGGGAGGGATCTTGTCTGTGCCATATGTATTGTGCCATATGTATTGTGTCTCAGGAGAGATCATTAGTCAAAGGAATTTTATGAACAGTATGCTTCAATCATTTCATGAAAATATAGTTTCAGTAACTTAATAAATACCATATTACTGTCTGAAGTATTTACTACAACTAAATGCTCCTAATAGTGAGAGCTACATGACCATATATATATATATATATATATATATATATATATATATCTATATATATATATATATATATATATGAGAAAGAAAAGAAGACATAAAATGCAGTTATTTTCGTTTATTGCTTAAAGCATTCCTTACATACCGAGTATCAGATTACAATCTGTATTTTCATCATGTAATGCAGAATCAATCAAAAACATAAATTTGATCTTAAACTTGATCCAACAAAAAATTCCAAAGTTTAATATGTATGTCCATCCAACTCAGAGAACATATTGTTCTGATATGTAATATGTATAGGATAACATTAATATCAGTATGTCACTGTATTGAGGTATTTCATGACAAACAAACCTAGAACATGTTACTCAGATATATGATACAAGAGTACCATAAGGTGAGTTGTCTGTCCTTAATAAGAACTCTCTTACTCTCTGCATATCATTGTGCAGTATATTTATGACTGCTATTCACTGATCATATCCCAGTTTGATAAGTTGACCATAAATATATAGAATAGTAGATTGAATTCAAAGTTATTACACATTATTATACCACTCTTTTTCACTTGAAACAGATATCTAAATAAACTAGTGCAGACAACTTATCTACTTCATATATCCTATAGGCTGCAGAACAAACTGAACCTCAGAAAAACAACACGAGACTTTGTGTAAAAAACAATTGCAGAGCATGCTCTTCTGACAGAAATTAAATCTCAGGAGAACATGACCACCAATTTACTTAATAACTATAGGATAATAAAACCTGCAAATGTCTCAGGAAAAGTTTACTAAAAGTGTTGAATTCATCCTCAATTTCAGAGGCCTCTTGTTTAATGTGTATCCTCTTCTCAAATATAGGAAAAATAGTGATGTAAATTCTTTGAAAGACACAGTAACTCTGGGAGATCATAATGAAGAAGTTAACTAGAATGTCCAGTGCACCAATCATAGGCATTCTGAAACATTTTAAACCAAGGAGAGACATCAAAATGACGTTTCATTTCTGGAGGCATCCAAGCACACTGCCATGGCAAGAAACACCTTTCTGGGTGAGGCATTATAGCTAGGTGGCGACCATCCTCTGAACACAAAGCTGCAGCTCCATCTGGTGAACCATTAGGATTCAAGGGATATAACTCTGTGGGATTACCTTCATCATCAACATAGTAAGCAGGGATAAGATTCTTCTGCTTCAGATCATTGTAGATTTCAGGGGATTTGAACACCATTCGACCTTAAACAACAATAACAGTAAGATACCAAATGTACCATAGCATAACAATACAATTGCAAATTCTCATTCACCTTTCACTAAATGATTCCTGACAGTAGCAATATTATTTTGAAAACCAATGGTGATACTCACTTGGTTAAAAATTTCAGTACAAAATGGGAAGGTCGTGTCACAAGGGATGAGTAAGTGGAATCAAAGCCTTGTCTCTACCATTAAAAGCTATGGTCAATATAGATGTTCTGCACATAGACAGACAAGCTACAATTTAAGAGCTTCAGGAATTTTCAATTTCTGGGGAATAAAAATGACTATGTAAAAATATTGTAAATGTGGATTTTTCCGGGAGGTGGGTGTTAATTTTCATGTAATTTATTTGACAATTACAAAATAAATGTGAAAAATAACTGCCAAGCCAAAAAAACCCTAGTCTGATCTACTTGGACTCCAGTCTTAGGGATAACTTTGACTGTTTATACTTCATTTTAAAACTGTTTTGTAAGATTAACACTTCACTTCAAGATATGACAATGCCATGATATCCAAAAGAAGTACTGATTGTAACAGACTTAATATGGACATATGGACTATCCGAATACTTCCTGACACCATATGATTCTTTAGAAAACGCAGATGAACAAGTTAGTTAGTGAATGGTTTAAGATAATCAAAACATAATATTTGTAATATCTATCTTATATGATATATAAACGTCACATGACAAGTTCATTATAGCAATTTAAAAATCATAGGGAAAACATGTAATGGCTTAGGTTAATCAATCAATAAACACTGTGAAGGATTGTTTCCATTTAACTGTGATATACAAAACTGTGTTTCTGATTAAATTAACATTGTATACATTTTCATTGTGGAAAATACCCTGTATTTTGAGGAGGAAATGAGCATCTGAAGAAAAAAAATTGAAAGACCCTGGCACTGTGAAAATTACCCCCATGTGAAATGTCATTATGGTATTTTCGCGAAATTTTCACCCAGAGAAAATAACCACGTTCACAGTATATGTCTAATATCAGTTTATTTCTGTCATACATATATAATGGGTTTAATTCAAAGGTCGGCAGTGGATGTGTGGGTGGGTTCTTTTGGTGTGAGTTTAGGGGTGGGGCAAAGATAATCATCTACAAATTATGCTTAATTGATTGAACTCATATTAATTAAATAAAATTCTTTTTCTGTTATAAATTACGTCAGACATACCCCTAAATCACAGGTAACAATATTGACCATGTATGATACCAAGTCAAGCCGATGTCTAAAGAGTTATAGTCCAGGTAACTTAGGTCTACACGATAAGACATAGTCAGGGTAGTGAAACCCAAATGACCCAGTTTCATTCCCAAGATTGTTCCACTATGTTAAAACGTTGGCATTCCAAGATTGTGCCACTGTGTTAAGAGGTTGGCATTCCAAGATTGTGCCACTGTGTTAAGAGGTTGTCATTCCAATTTGCAATAGAACTGAAAAGTTGGAGCTGACATTAGACTCCCCAAAAAATAACTACTATTCCCAAGGAAGTGACTGAATTTAATGGTAAGAATGTTTAATCAAAAACTGAGAAAGTACCTTCACCATGGGCGCTCCACATTCCAAACACAGTATCCAGCATGCCTTTGAACATGATAGCTGGACTCTTGGAGACTTTGATAGTGGTAAATCGGCATTCAAACCTATCAGAGAGGTTATGGTCCAGCAGTACACCTTGTCCTACCCCAGAATCATTGTTCTCTGTCAGAAAATACAAAATAAACCATATTTACATATTTCAGTGATATGATATTGACCTTAAATCTAAGAATATATGCACATGGCTGTCAAACAGGATTTTTCCTGGTGAGTAAGGTGACTTATCAAGGGCCTTCCTGTCAATCCTTCTATGAAACAGAATAAACCCAGGCCCTGTGTTATAAATGGTCAAGAAAAAGATCCTTCACTGTTCTGGAAGGATCTGACAACAAACAATGTAACAAATATTACTTGATCACCTTTGTCTTATATACCAAACTTATTTTGAACGGGAAGTCAAATGAGTATCAGTTTTCATTTCCTATTTTATCAAATTAATATATGCAAACTAGAACTGTCTCACAACAATGTTTGGAAGGAATCTGCTTTCCTCAAATCCATCAAAATAATGTGATTTTTCTTTGTACAGTATTTTATGGAAATCAAATAAAGCAATTCTGACAGAGTTACCCCAGTGTTAAAAATTCTAAGCTCAAAGCTCCATAACTCCTCTAATAAATTTTGCAAAGCATCCTCCTTCTTTCAAGCATATTTACATATGGTGATTTTATTTAATACAAAGTTCCACTGAAATCTATTGAGCTGTTCGGGAGGAGTTGAAATAACAATATGTTACTGTAAAGTTGAGAAGTTCTCAAACGCCCCACTAAAAACATTTGAGCAGTA
This sequence comes from Pteria penguin, assembly GCA_035048485.1. Lineage (NCBI taxonomy): Eukaryota > Metazoa > Mollusca > Bivalvia > Pterioida > Pteriidae > Pteria > Pteria penguin. The sequence continues at coordinate 2,711,384 of CM068585.1, forward strand.
TCTTTCTTCCTTCCTTCATGTACATTTTCAGATTGTGATTTTGTTGTACAAAATTTCATTTAAATCAATTAAATTGTTTTGGAGGAGTTCAGGTAACAAGTTTGCATACACACAGACAGAACAAATGAAATATGTAGATACATGTATTATCTTGCTGACACATTTTCGACAATTCACAAAAGACAAACTTGCTTCTCTACACTAATAAATGAAGACCATAATGCAAAAATATGTGAAAATATAATCAAATTTTTTCTTAAAAATGTAAAAATTTTAGAGAGACACCAAAAGCAACAACCCTACTTAAGACATCCAGCTAGATCACTCTTATCCTTTTACTCCCCTCCTTACCTCTTCCATTTTTGAAGCTTTAAAAATTCAGGAAAAATTCTACATTGTTTCTGTATTCCAATTCTTCCCAAATACATTTATTACAATAAAATCAATTAAAATACCAAAAATAATGCATTATAAGCAACCTTCAAAAAGAAAATGTATAGAATGACCTCAAAATAGGGGAAAATGACCCATTCAAACCAAAAAAAATAAATAAATAAAAAAATAAAATAAAATCCACCAACACTTCTTAAGACACCTTTCTAGATCACCCTGATGATTTGGTTTGAAGATTAATGCAGCTGGTCTGAAAAAGAAATTTGTCAAAGGAGGGTACCTGCAATTAGACTAAATTGAAAATGTCCATAAAGACAAGGAAACAAACAACAACAACAAAAAAAAAAAAAAAACAAGAGGCCCAAGTGGGCCTATATCGCTCACCTGAGTACCTAGATTATCAGTCATGCATGAAGGAAGAATTCACTTATTTTTGCATTAATGTGACTAAGTCAACACAGATGTTGAAAATATGTCAAATTTTATTTCAGGTTAGAATAAAAAACAACACTTTTTTGCACATCCATTCAGGTGATTTTGATATTAAGCATTTCCTTTGTCTCTGCAAGAAGTCATTCAGGGCAACAAGTTAGTCATTTTCTTTAGGTGGGGCCTTTTGTTGACTGATTTCAAGTCTGGGTCATGAACAACAATTGTTTCAAATATTGTCCAGATCTAACTTAAAATTGACTAATTTCATGTGTTGAGTGTTTAGAAACATCTAAAAACTTATTTAGATGTGTAAAGAAATGAAAAAAAAAATTTGACCACAGCTGGATTTGAACCGCTACTCTCCATATTTCAATTACCAAGTGGTATATGTACTATTGTGAGAACTGCTTTTTAGACATGGTGGCATTATCTGTTAACTAATTTGGATGAAATTTACCAAATTGATAGAGGACTTTTAGTACTTCATGTATTCCATGTTTCATTAAAATCTTTCATGTGGTATAACAGGAGAAGTGAAAAATGTGATTGAATTGTTCCTATACACCCTCATTTGGAAGTCTTTTTTTTCTGCATTGAATCACCAAGTCCAAAGAAATGTCAAAAAAAATTCTAAAATTTGATTTTGGAAGGGAACCAAAATGACAATACATCTTCACTCATCCCTCTAGATCATTTCTATGCATTCTGTTTGTCTCTGTATACAGCCCGTATGAAAAAGAATATTGTTAAACGAGGGAACTCTTTTGTGACCTACTCTTGACTATGGTGGCGCCACCTGTAAAGAGGTCTGGACGAAAACAACAGAATTTGAAGAGGATCATAAGTGACTTATTTCTACCAAGATTTATTACAATCCTTCAAACAGTTTTGTAGAAAAAGTTGAAAATGTGAAAAATGGCCAACCCACCCCCCCCCCCCCCTCCTTTTTTTTTTGGAAGTTTTAAACGTAAAATTCCTAATTTCAAATGTTGAGTGTTGAGAAACATCTAAAAACTTATTTAGATGTGTAAAAAAAAAAAAATTTTTTTGACCACAGCTGGATTTGAACCGCTGCTCTCCATATTTCAATTACCAAGTGGTATATGTACCATTGTGAGACCTACTTTTAGACATGGTGGCATTATCTGTTAACCAATTTGGATGATCCGCACAAAAAACAAATCCTTTGAAAAGGACTATGAGTACTTGCATCCTACCCAGTTTTATCACAAACCTTCAAGTTGTTCTGTAGATAAAGTTGAAGATATGAAAAATTTCCCCCCCCCCCTTTTCTTGGAAGTCTTAAAAAATTCATAAAAAATTCTAAAATCGAGATATTGAAAAAATTCCTTCGCACCAGCATTCCTTACCATAGAAATGATTAAATGAAACCAAATGAATGCATCAATGTTTACTAAAAGAAAATAATAACTCTTTAATGCATTAAAATAACAAAGTCCAAAATAAAAATGAAAAAACGTCAAAACTTTGATTTCGGAATGGAACCAAAAATATCAACACTTCTTCCCATATGCCTCTAAATCATTCCTATGCAGTCGGATTGTCGCTGTATGCACCCGATCTGAATAAGAAGTTTGTCAAAGGAGGGTACCCTCTGTGACCTACTTTTGTCTGTGGTGGTGCCACCTGTTCATGGATCCTGACAAAGATGACCACATTTGTCGGGGACCTTGAGTATTTGATGCATGCCAAGTTTCATTGAATTCCAGCAAGTGGTTCTGAAGAAAAAGTTCAAACTGTGAAATGTTTACACCAATTATCCCACCCCCCCTTTTTCTTGAAAGTCTTAAAAAATTCATAAAAAATCCAAAACATAAAATATTGAAAAATTTCCTTCGCATTAGTATTTCTTACCATCAAAATGATCAAATTAAACCAAATTAATGCATCAATGTTTACTAAAAGAAAAAAATGCTACTTTTCTGCATTAAAATTACCAAGTACAAAAAAACGTCAAAAATTTGATTTCGGAATGGAACCAAAAATAACAACACTTCTTCACACATCCCTCTAGATCATTCCTATGCATTTGTTTTGTCTCTGTATGCCCCCGGTCTGAAGAAGAAGTTTGTCAAAGGAGGGTACCCTCTTTGACCTACTTTTGCCTGTGGTGGCGCCACCTGTTGATGAATCTGGACGAAAAACAACAACACTTGTAGGGGACCATGAGTACTACATGCTTATCAAGTTTCATCAAATTCTGTTCAGTGGTTCTGGAGAAGAAGTCGAAAATGTGAAAAGTTAACGACGGACGACGGACGGACGACGGACGGTGATTGATCACAATAGCTCACTTGAGCCTTTGGCTCAGGTGAGCTAAAAAGTGTAGTGTGAGCTGTAATGTGCAGAGTGTAGGCCGGAAATGTAATGCATAGAGTGTAGTGTGAGTTGTAATGCGTACAGTGTAGTGTGACTTGTAATACATAGAGTGTAGTGTGAGCTGTAATGTGTAGAGTGTAGTGTGAGTTGTAATGTGTAGAGTGTAATGTGAGTTGTAATGTGTAGAGTGTAGTGTGAGTTGTAATATATATAGTGTAGTGTGAGCTGTAATGTGTATAGTGTTGTGTAGTGTGTGTAGGGTGTAGTGTGAGTTGTATGTAGCGTTAGAGTGTAGTGTGAGATTGTAATGTGTAGTTGTGAGTGTTAGTTGTAATGTGTAGAGTGTAGTTGTAATGTATTGTAGAGTGTAGTGTGAGTTGTAATGTGTGTACTGTAGTGTGCGCTGTAATGTGTATGTAGTGTGAGTTGTAATGATTGTATAGTGTAGTGGGGAGTTGTAATGTGTTGTATGTGTATATAGTGAGTGTGAGTTGTATGCCGAGAGTGTACTGTGAGTTTGTATTGTGTAGAGTGAGTTGTAATGCGTAGTGTAGTGTGAAATGTATTAGTGTTAGTGTGAGTTGTAATATGTATAGTGAGTGTGAGTTGTAAGTGTGTAGTGTGTGGTGTGAGTTGTAATGAGTAGGGTAATGTGTTGAGTTGATTGTTGGAGTGTGTGTGTAGTGTAGTGTGAGTTCGTGATACTAGTGTGAGTTGGTGGTGAGCTGTAATGTGTATGGTGAGTGTATAGTGTGAAGTGTATAGTGTGTGTGTGTAATGTGTAGTTAATGTATATGTGGTGAGTTGTAATGTGAGATGTAGTGTGGTGTAATGTATTGTGTAGAGTGTAGTGTGAATTGTAATGTGTAGAGTGTGGTGTGAGTTGTAGTGTGTAGAGTAGTGTGAGTTATAATGTGTAAAGTGTAATGCGAGTTGTAATGCAAAAAGTGTAGTGTGAGCTGTAATGTGCAGAGTGTAGGCCGGAAATGTAATGCATAGAGTGTAGTGTGAGTTGTAATGTGTACAGTGTAGTGTGACTTGTAATACATAGAGTGTAGTGTGAGCTGTAATGTGTAGAGTGTAGTGTGAGTTGTAATGTGTAAAGTGTAATGTGAGTTGTAATGTGTAGAGTGTAGTGTGAGTTGTAATATATATAGTGTAGTGTGAGCTGTAATGTGTATAGTGTAGTGTGAGTTGTAATGTGTAGAGTGTAGTGTGAGTTGTAATGTGTAGAGTGTAGTGTGAGTTGTAATGTGTAGAGTGTAGTGTTAGTTGTAATGTGTAGAGTGTAGTGTTAGTTGTAATGTGTAGAGTGTAGTGTGAGTTGTAATGTGTACTGTAGTGTGAGCTGTAATGTGTAGTGTAGTGTGAGTTGTAATGTGTATAGTGTAGTGGGAGTTGTAATGTAAGTTGTAATGTGTATACATAGTGTAGTGTGAGTTGTAATGCCTAGAGTGTACTGTGAGTTGTAATGTGTAGAGTGAGTTGTAATGCGTAGTGTAGTGTGAGTTGTAATATGTATAGTGTAGTGTGAGTTGTAATGTGTAGAGTGTGGTGAGCTGTAATGTGTATAGTGTAGTGTGAATTTTAATGTGTATAGTGTAGTGTGAGTTTTAATGTGTAGAGTGTGGTGAGTTGTAATGTATAGAGTGTGGTGAGCTGTAATATGTATAGTGTAGTGTGAGTTGTAATATGTATAGTGTAGTGTGAGTTGTAATGTGTAGAGTGTAGTGTGAGTTGTAATGTGTATAGTGTAGTGTGTTGTAATGTGTATAGTGTAGTGTGAGTTTTAATGTGTAGAGTGTGGTGAGTTGTAATGTATAGAGTGTGGTGAGCTGTAATGTGTATAGTGTAGTGTGAGTTTTAATGTGTAGAGTGTGGTGAGTTGTAATGTGTAGAGTGTGGTGAGCTGTAATGTGTATAGTGTAGTGTGAGTTTTAATGTGTAGAGTGTGGTGAGTTGTAATGTATAGAGTGTGGTGAGCTGTAAGGTGTATAGTGTAGTGTGAGTTTTAATGTGTAGAGTGTGGCAAGTTGTAATGTGTAGAGTGTGGTGAGCTGTAATGTGTATAGTGTAGTGTGAGTCTTAATTTGCAGTGGAGAGTGAAGTTTACGGTACTGACCCTTCTGATCATCGTCTGGAGCAACCCAACCTAGCAACCCCATTAACTGACATCCATTACACACCCCCAGACTAAACGTGTTACTTCTGTCTTTGAACTTCAGGAACTGTTCCCTTATACTCTGGTTGAATAATGCAGTGGCAGCCCAACCTATAAATTGACAAAAAAACAATTTTCATGATTGTCAAAAATAGACACATGCAATGCTATATGTATAATACTATTGTTAATAGACACATGCAATGCTGTATGTATAATACTATTGTTAATAGACACATGCAATGCTATATGTATAATACTATTGTTAATATTCTAATGTATTATACTAATGTTTCATATGCTTCTGTCCACATATTTTTATTCATACTCCTTCTAAATAAGCAGAATGTCTTGAAACACAATATAAGTGAAAATTTTATTTTCATATTAAATCCCGATTGAGTTAAACTATACCTAAGCAAGTATTACACTTTAAATACTATCACATATATGTTTGACATGTTTGACTCTATAACTGCAGATCTACTCTCAAACCTTTGGCAGATCCACAAACGTCAGCATAGCTAAATCCTCCAACAAACACTACGCCTTGGAACTGATCTAGAGTTATCTTTCCTGAACAGAGGTCCTGCATGTTGAGGTCCCACACCTGGAAGCCAGCCATGTGGAGGACTGCTGCCATTTCCCTATCACTGTTAGAGCCTTCCTCTCGTAATACTGCAACTTTGGGTGGTGGTCGGCCTAATGTCAGAAATACATAGTTCATGTAAAAGTCATTCCTTGTCAAATAAACATAATGTACTGTTTTTAACAACTGTAATCTATTCCTTCTTAAAGTTCTCTAAAACTAGCCTAATGCTATGCTCTACCTTCAGGAAGCATGATAAAGCTATGTCCATTATGATTTATGTATCAGCATACTGACATATCTATAATGATATACTCTCCCCTCAGGAAGCATGATAAAGCTATGTCCAGTATGATTAATGTGTCAGCATATTGACATGTCTATAATCAGATATGCTCTCCCCTCAGGAAGCACGATAAAGCTATGTCCAGAATGATTAATGTGTCAGCATATTGACATGTCTACAATGATATGCTCTCCCCTCAGGAAGCACGATAAAGCTATGTCCAGTATGATTTATGTGTCAGCATACTGACATATCTATAATGATATGCTCTACCTTCAGGAAGCATGATAAAGCTATGTCCAGAATGATATATGTGTAAGCTATTTGACATGTCTACAATCAGATATGCTCTCCTCTCAGGAAGCATGATAAAGCTATATCCCATACGACTTATGTGTCAGCATATTGACATGTCTACAATGATATGCTCTCCCCTCAGGAAGCATAATAAAGCTATGTCCAGAATGATTTATGTGTCAGCATACTGACATATCTATAATGATATGCTCTCCACTCAGGAAGCATGATAAAGCTATGTCCAGAATGATTTATGTGTCAGATATTGACATATCTACAATCAGATATTTGCTCCCCTCAGGAAGCATAATAAAGCTATTTCCAGTATGATTTATGTGTCAGTATATTGACATGTCTACAATCAGATATGCTCTCCCCTCAGGAAGCATGATAAAGCTATGTCCAGTATGATTTATGTGTCAGCATACTGACATATCTACAATGATATGCTCTCCCCTCAGGATGCATAATACAGCTATGTTCAGAATGATTTATGTGTCAGCATATTGACATGTCTACAATGATATGCTCTCCCCTCAGGAAGCACGATAAAGCTATGTCGAGAATAATTTATGTGTCAGCATATTAACATATCTACAATGATATGCTCTCCCCTCAGACAGCATGATAAAGCTATGTCCAGTATGATTTATGTGTCAGCATATTGACATATGTACAATCAGATATGCTCTCCCCTCAGGAAGCATGATAAAGCTATGTCCAATATGATTTATGTGTCAGCATATTCACATATCTACAATGATATGCTCTCCCCTCAGGACGCATAATAAAGCTATGTGCAGTATGATTAATGTGTCAGCATACTGACATGTCTACAATGATATGCTCTCCCCTCAGGAAGCATAATAAAGCTATGTCCAGTATGATTTATGTGTCAGCATACTGACATGTCTACAATCAGATATGTGCTCCCCTCAGGAAGCATAATAAAGCTATTTCCAGTATGATTTATGTGTCAGCATATTGACATGTCTACAATCAGATATGCTCTCCCCTCAGGAAGCATGATAAAGCTATATCCAGTATGATGTATGTGTCAGCATATTGACATATCTACAATCAGATATGCTCTCCCCTCAGGAAGCATGATAAAGCTATGTCCAGAATGATTTATATGTCAGCATATTGACATATCTACAATCAAATATGCTCTCCCCTCAGGAAGCATGATAAAGCTATGTGCAGTATAATTTATGTGTCAGCATATTGACATATCTACAATCAGATATGCTCTCCCCTCAGGAAGCATGATAAAGCTATGTCCAGTATGATTTATCTGTCAGCATATTGACATATCTACAATCAGATATGCTCTCCCCTCAGGAAGCATGATAAAGCTATGTCCAGAATGATTTATGTGTCAGCATATTGACATATCTACAATCAGATATGCTCTCCCCTCAGGAAGCATGATAAATCTATGTCCAGTATGATTAATGTGTCAGCATACTGACATATCTACAATGATATGCTCTCCACTCAGGAAGCATGATAAAGTTATGTCCAGAATGATTTATGTGTCAGCATATTGACATATCTACAATCAGATATGCTTTCCCCTCAGGAAGCATGATAAAGCTATGTCCAGTATGAATAATGTTTCAGCATATTGACATATCTACAATGATATGCTCTCCCTTCAGGAAGCATGATAAAGCTATGTCCAGAATGATTTATGTGTCAGCTTACTGACATATCTACAATGATATGCTCTCCTCTCAGGAAGCATGATAAAGCTATGTCCAGTATGATTAATGTGTCAGCATTTTGACATGTCTACAATGATATGCTCTCCCTTCAGGAAGCATAATAAATCTATGTCCAGTATGATTTATGTTTCAGCATACTGACATATCTACAATCAGATATGTGCTCCCCTCAGGAGGCATAATAAAGCTATGTCCAGAATGATTTATGTGTCAGCATTCTGACATATCTACAATGATATGCTCTCCCCTCAGGAAGCATGATAAAGCTATGTCCATTATGATTTATGTGTAAGCATACTGACATGTCTACAATGATATGCTCTACCTTTAGGAAGCATGATAAAGCTATGTCCAGAATGATTTATGTGTCAGCATACTGGCATATCTACAATGATATGCTCTCCAGTCAGGAAGCATGATAAAGCTATGTCCAGTATGATTTGTGTCAGCATACTGACATGCTCTCCCCTCAGGAAGCACGATAAAGCTATGTCCAGTATGATTTATGTGTCAGCATATTGACATGTCTACAATGATATGCAGTAGACACATCACAACTTTAATAACTAGAGTGTATTGATGCATGAAACATTTTTCAATTGCAATGATAATTAGAATCCAAGTTAGACATTTGTAAAGGTTAATGGGCTATTGACAGTTATCCCTCGAGGGTGCTCGGCTTTGCTGAGAGGATAGTAATATTGGTATTGACAGCTCTCCCTCGAGGGTGCTCTGCTTTGCTGAGAGGATGGTAATATTGGTAACTGTATGATGTTACGGGCTATTGACAGTTATCCCTCGAGGGTGCCCTGCTTTGCTGAGAGGATAGCAATATTGGTATTGACAATTATCCCTCGAGGGTGCCCTGCTTTGCTGAGAGGATAGTAATATTGGTAACTGTATGATGTTATGGGCTGTTGACAATTATCCCTCAAGGGTGCTCTGATTTGCTGAAAGGATGGTAATATTGGTAACTGTATGATGTTATGGGCTGTTGACAATTATCCCTCAAGGGTGCTCTGCTTTGCTGAGAGGATGGTAATATTGGTAACTGTATGATGTTATGGATAATGTAAGGTAGTAAGTAAGCCCTCATACTTCATGCACACCATAGTATTATATGACTGGTCTTCATAGCCAAGACAGAAAGGTTACTGACTAATTATACATTGTAGTAAAAATAACAGTGTCATTCAAGTGAGAATCATGCACTTACCAGTGCCAAATGTGTATTAGTGAAATCAGTGCACACGTACTTGGACTTCTACCTTTCGGGATGAAAGTGATAAGTTCTGATTCAAAAGGTACATGATACGGAGGTTGTACTCTATGACTCAGACCCTCTCGTTCCTGAATCACACACGACAGACTCGTCTGGTACATCTCCAGTTGGAAGCTCGTCTCTTCCCATACATCTCGTAAAGTTGTCATTTTATCTGTCAACACTTCCAAAGAGTTTACAGCAACTTTCACCTGCATACAAAAACAATGGTATGTATTTAGAAATATAATTTCTGACAATCTATTCAATTTTCATATCTAGGAAAGAAAGGAAGCATAGACTGCTAAGAACACTGACTAGTTCATGGTGGCTTCTTCAAACAAAACTCTGAAATATTAAAGTTGAAGTAAGATGACATATGAAGTGATATTCAAGCCAAATTTTGAACAGTTCTATCCCAATGCGAGTTCTTAAACAGTTAACAGACTTTCAATACTTATATTAGAAGACTCAACTCAAAAAGGGTGATAAAACAGGAAATTTCCAACCACTGTAAAGATTATAAGGATCTACTGATTTTCTGCAATTAGTATGATCACTCCCATTAAAGTACATGTAAGTTCAATCATGACAAAAGTCAAACCTGAAACATAACTTGTAATAAGCTGTGAGAGATAGAATTGGAAAGGAATGTTATAACGCCACTGGTGGGAGATTATAAACCAATCAAATTCAAATTCATTAAATTTGTTACACATATTTTGATTGGCCCAAAGCATTGCATAATCGCAATATACCTGTCACAAACTGATTCACTCTGACACACTTAGTATAATCATGTGCAAAAAAACTGCTTATGTATCATAGACAGACATGGAAGATGACATCAGTACAGTATCGTACAGTGCTTCCAGCGACCATCTTATCTGCAGTATTATGACCAGTTCAGTGGGTTCAATTTTACATTAATATTTATAATTATTAAGGACCACAAATCAACAATAAAAAGAAACTTGGCAATGTTCATTGCACTTTGTGTATGCAGTGTTTGTACATGTGTCTATAACACTGAAATTTCACGAGTTTTTTTTTAAACTCTAACACATTATTCCTACAAATCTGATGTGTAAAAAAGTTTTGAATTCATTACCTTATTGTTTTAAAGCATATGTTTATATACATAATAAATTCATTCTGTGATTGAAAATACTTTTACTTTTTGTGGATCTTGCTTTGCAGTGCAGTAATTGTTTATCATTGTTGTTAGTCCTTCATAGCAACGTACACAATTGGGGGCTCTTTAAGGGAAAAATTGAGTTTTAAAGTGTCGTATTAATCAGAATAGGGATAAATGTACTGAGTTTTAAGATTCCGACATGTATATGGTGAATACATTGTTAGAAACATGTTCCACTGCCTCCCAAGTAGACTGACAGACAAGTTGATTCTTATCATACTCCTTCCTAAACTGACTGATAGACAAGGTGATTCTGATATATATACCCCCTCAAACAGAAACATGTTATTTCTATACAATCCCCGATTCCTCAAACAGATGGATAGACAAGGTGATTCCTGTATACTCTCCCCTGCCCATCCCTCAAAAGATGGAAAGGTGTAGGAATTCCTATATACTTCTCCACCAAAACTTTGTGTTGAGTATGGGCTTACCATAGCTTCCCTTGGCTCTGTCTTTATAGATTGACCGATATTATAACATTCTACATTCTGTGCAGCATACTGTTCTATGATCTCTGGAACATCTGATTCTGAGACCTCCAGGACAATACCAAGCTCTTCTGCAAATAGCACGTCGACAGCACAGTACTCTGAAAATATAAACAGCATGTCCCCATCATCGTTTTTAAGGTTTGTCTTGTACAGTGATCATGTTATATTACAAAGGTTTACAGTAATTGTAGGAAGATTTTGTCTCTTAGAATATTTTTGTATAGCATTAATACAGTACTTTTACATAAGAAATTTTAGGCCTTAATTGCTCACCTGACAACTTCTGCACATAACATAACCACAAAGTATTAATGTTTTATCAACTTAAATTATCTTTTATTATAGACCAAAACATTCAATTTTAAAGAACAGAATCAAAAAAAGTACCGAGAGTACTGATGGAAGGTGATTAATGAAGAACACTGTATAGTCAACAATAGCAATGCCTAGTGTGGCATTATATGCCTGTCACTAAGTTTGAAGGGATGAATTTGAAAGTATAGAAACATTCCCACATTGCAAAAATTCTGTGAAATACTATTCAAATCCATGCAGTGGGTAAAAAGTTATGGACTAGACAAAGATTTACCCACCCATCATATACAATGTGAACTTGACCTTGCATATATAACTTTGGTTCAAAGTCAAGACACATCCTTGGGTCCTGGGCAACAATTCTGTGAAATATTACGTATACTCAAATCTATGCAAGGGATACAAAGTTATGGCTCAGACAAAGATTTACCCATCATATGCATTGTGACCTTGACCTTGCAGATATAACCTTGGTTCAAGGTCAAAATACACCCTTTGATCCTGATCCTAGGTAACAACTCTGTGAAATATTACTCAAATCTATACAAGGGGTAGAAAGGTATGACACAGACTGATTTACCTATCACATACATTGTGACCTTGACCTTGAAGATACATGTATGACCTTTCAGTCAATGTCATGACACACCCTTGGGCCTAGGGCAACAATGCTGTGAAATATTATTCAAATTCATGCATGATTGAGTAGATTGACAAAAACTTGTTTTCACATGTGCTTTCCCACCCCCATCCCCTTTTTTCCAGTATTTTAATCCTGGATCCGCCACAGTTTATATCCTATATATAGAATCTGAATCTTAGCAAACCACAGTAATGCCCGCCCGAGTTAATACCTCGACACTGACTGTCTATCACACGCGTGCATTTTTCCAGAAATTGGTCCTTGCGTTCTGTTTGATCAGGGGAAGGCTGGCTCTAGCGTGAGCGTTCCCCCTTGAGGGGAAGGCACACTCTAGAGTAGGACCGCCAGGAAGAAAGTCTGGCTATAGGGGAGGCTCACTCTATAATACCTGCCATTCCGTTGATCAAAATTATAAGTTTACGCAATGTAAAGAATGTGTCCCTATCAATTTAATAGGGCCACGACATGCGGCTAAGTTTAAATTATACCATCTTGGACGCAAAGTAGGATATTGTCATAATTAATCATAATGAACTAACAGGGTATTCCATTTCAACCAGGAAAATGGAGTTAATTCCCAGCACAGTAAGAAGCATCATCAAGTCTGTATATGATTTTCCTCTATCAAAATCCATCTTTACTTCATTTCCCTCAGCTGACAATATCAGCAGGGAATTATATATCTAATATACATACCTGATCAAATAATTAAAGATTTCTAAATTGAGGGTTGGGTGGGATATGACCCTAGATTAATATCAAGATAAATAAATAAGATAAAAGCGATTATTTCATCCTTAATACATTTATATGTTTATGTATATTGTATATACGCCTTTACATGAGGTTATTGAGGGGGTGTATGTTTAATGTCGAAAATAATGTTAAATTGATGGACTTGATGTATATTCGTACTATCATTGGGAGTAAATGGCTTGATTTGCAAATATGGATATTTGGAATTACACAGAGACTCAGGGTTAGATCCAGAACCTCAACAGGTATAGGGAGACGTAAAAATCTCTTGAGTAGGAAAGTCTGCAAGGTCTGCAAGGGGGGGGGGGGTTGGTTCAGGGGGCTTCCCTGAGAAAAATTAAAATACAGTGTATGTAAGCAAATTGAAAGCCTCTGTAGCGTCTTTGAACTGTATCGGACTCGGTTTTCCTTATCCCCAAAAAATATATATATAGATATAAATATATATAAATGAAACATGTAATTCATGTCAACAAATATTGATTTCACACTTGAACGGATCTAAAATTAAATAAATAAATTGGGGGACGGAAGTCTAACCCAATCAAGGAATAAAGGCTATGATTGTCGAGAAATGATATACATAATTGTAAAAACAACATGCGTTTTCGTCCACTTCATTGAAATTAGCGCATGTACCATGGCATTCTGATGGATCATATCTCCTTTTCACTGTGTCTGCAGCTTCGATCAAGTTTTAACCGGCGGTAATTTTGAAAAAAATTATGCAATTGGTAACATTTGTAGTGTATTATGATTGTTTCTGGCTGGTGATTGATTTAATATGAAAACATTTACTTAACAAAGATGTCTTTGTCGCCCACCCCCTATGCTTCCTGTCGGATGGGGCACATGCAATAGTTGAATCTGCACCTGAATCTCTGAAGTATAAAATTAGTTTAACCTCTCCCAACTTCCTCTTTTTTGACAATCACTTAAGTGTTGATTAGAGATGGTTATAAATATCTAAAACCAACATAAATCGATAGATCTAATTTTCACGAGATGATCTAAACAATTTGTACCATACGTACAACAGACTGTGTCTGAAATGTGAAATTTAAACGGCAATATCAAAGCATTGCCATATGCCAATTATGGTAGAACGGAAGGTGGGCAATTGTCAGTAATTCAGACATCAGTTCTTAAGAATTCATTACAAAACTAAATTTAATTTTAAGGGTAAAATACGAAAGAAGTGCAAAATTATGCACCTCTCTCTCTCTCTCTCTGTATCACTTTCATAAGAATTTGAAAGTCACATGCAGACTAGTTATATACAATGTTTGAATTTCCAGTTGTGTCTGATTTTATGATTATGCCATGCTTTATCTGGACAAACATGTTAATGGAAATTTAATTAAAGGAGAATAATTCACTACCCCATGTAGATTGATACCAATTTTACAACATCTTGTGAAAAGCTATAGATCTAAATCTTGAAAATAAAAAAAAGATATCGATGTACAAACTAGTGACACATATTAGGGATTAAAATTAGCGTCTAGAAAAGAAGAAGCGTTAGGAAGGATTTTCAGAGTAACAGAGGAATAGTAAGGTCTTCCGTGACATCACAAAAGAAAATAACAAAAGAAATTAGAGCTAACTAAATACATGTAAATGAAACTCGCATTTTTTATGTATATAATAGCAATATAGCAATGTATAAACATGTGCTTAAACATCATATCACAATATTCTACTTGTCTTTTCGAAAATTCCAGTCACCCCATAGTAATTTTCAAACCTGTTTTTTATACATATACATGTACTAAGATCTCAAACGCACCCAACTTACAAACAGCAGAAATACTGTTAAATTATTCACAGAGACAAGAACAAGTTCTTTATGAATATTTTGTATATGAAATGCATTTGATCTTCTCTATATGTTTACTTTGACAGTGTCACTGTGTGAAATAATCCTTTATGTTGACATACGTCATGCACGAACAAGGTTTCAGTACGATGTTTCAGTGCATATGTGTATCAATATTATGTGTTTGTACCATTAATTGTTCATTTTGATGTACATCGGTTTAAGTATATTCCGAGACAAAAATGTGTAAATTAGAATGGTTTAACAACCACAACGACCATTTCGAGGTTCAAGATATTTTCTTCTTGTACCGAAACGTCTTAATTCTGTACCGAAACGACAATGTACCGAAATGTCCTTGCATCGAAACATCTTGTCTATACTCCCTTATACTTAGTCCGAACGACTTGGAACCTCTGACTAATTATATAAGTAAACATTGCAAAAGACTATGTACAATATCAGAGACATATATACTTTCTTGTGTATATATGTCTCTGACAATATAGAAAATGTTTAGTCAAATAAACAAACGAGGTCATGCACACAAGTGAAGATGTGCATATATATCAAACATATTAAAAACAAAACAAAACGATCGATCTATCCTTAAGCGAAAGATAGCCATGGTTAAGGAATGAACCTGTACCACTGACACAACATACTGTAGTAATATTTTTCATATAACTTTATCTCATAAATAAGAGTACATTTAATCTATCTATTTTAGCAAATTTCAATATGTAAAGCACAAATTCTTTAACTTTAGTCGCTAAGATTGAATTTTATGCAAGATTTATTTAAGGACTATATTTTTGTTACTGTTTAAGGCGGAAGAACACTTGGGTAACATCGCTTTCCAAATTGGGATGGACGACGGCTTAGGGAAGCTGATTACATCACCTTCCAAAAACAACCCTTATTCAAACATTTTTGTGGAGCACTCTGATGCATTTACTTTTACAAGAAACTCTCTTTTTTCTATGCATGAAAATGCAAATGTTCCAGACTATACTAAAAACACACAATCTTTGTGTAGACTCCAGATATAATTCAAGTGTATCATAATCTGTGAATCCTGAAAATCCATTAATCTCGAAAAACTGACTCGGAACAAATGTTATTACATTAACAGAGCATCACCGTATATTATTTACTTATGGTAAAATATTACCTTGATCTTTTGATGGAATATTGACATCAATGCTACAATTTCCAGCAAATGCCATTTCCAGTAAACAAGTGATGAGCCCTCCATCGCTAACATCATGTCCAGCTGCAATCTTACGCTCTGTTGTTATAAAAAACATAAATATTATAATATACAGTGTATTAAATATCTGTTTATTTATTACAAGTTAACAAATCACAAATGTTTGAATTTACAGACAAGCAAATTCAGAGAATTGTGATACACCGTTCTGGGAGTTCTATCAGTAAGGGTGCAATGGTCTGTGACATATTGTCATAGTTGTGCATGTCTACAGACACACATGTCAAACATGAAGGCCCTTCACCTTACGGTTAAAAAGTTAAATAGGTCAAAGGTCACTGTCAAGGTCACATGATAAAAATTTTGGTACCAACGGAAAGATATTACAATTAGGGACACACATGCCAAATATGAAGGCCCTATGTCTTATGGTTAAAAAGTTATGACCAAGATTAAAGTTTTTGTGACAGACGGACGGACAGACGAATGAGATTTAATGTCCTCACGCTTTCGCGAAAAGCAGGGAACAAAAATATATATGTAGCAACATATATTATTACAATGAACTAATGATTACTTCAAATAACAGTTTAATGAATGCAACTATGGACTGATACTGACCTTGAATAAGTTTCTGGGTGATTCTGAAGGCACTGGATAGCCCTTCTGGTTGGTCAAGGTCAGGGGTGTTATCACCTATTTGCTTATAGCACTGTGCTAAAGCTGACCCTCCTAATCTATGCTGGCCGTTACTGAGATCCACATACAGAAGACAACCTTTATAGAAAACATACAGAATACCTCAATAGAAAACAGAGAAGACATCTGCAATAGAAAATATACAGAAGACAACCTTAATAGAAAACATACAGAAGACAGCCTTAATAGAAAACATACAGAAGACAACCTTAATAGAAAACATACTGAAGACAACCTTAAAAGAAAACATACAGAAGAAAATCTTAATACAAAACATACAGAAGACAACCTTAATAGAAAACATACAGAAGACAATCTTAATAGAAAATATACAGAAGCCATCCTTAATAGAAAACATACAGAAGACAACCTTAATAGAATACATACAGAAGACAATCTTAATAGAAAACATACAGAAGACAACCTTAATAGAAAACATACAGAAGACAACCAACCTTAACAGAAAAAATACAGACGACAATCTTAACAGAAAACCTCAATAGAAAATATAAAGCCATCCTTAATAAAAAACATACAAAAGACAACCTTAATAGAAAACATACAGAAGATAACCTTATAAAAAAAAACAATACACACACCTCAAATCTTAAACATTCAATTCTTAAAACTCTTGTCATGGTTTATTTATATTCTGGTAAAATTTACATATATGTAAAATAGGTACCTTTCCTGTATAATTCAAGTTTAAAATGTTCTAAACTTAGTATGGTGCCAAATTATTACCCAAATATGTTATAAATATAGATGTAATAATACTGCAGAAATATTTTAAAATTTTCATTCAGGTGAGCTAAAAACTGAAATGGGAATTTAAAAAAAGTCAGATTGAGGCTACATCAGGACACTGACAGGAGTCGATTCCTGGGCCTCCTGGTCATAAGCCAAGCACCTAATTGGTCTACCGGTATGCTGCCTCTGATCTACTGGTATGCTGCCTCTGATCTACCAGTATGCTGCCTCTGATCTACCGGTATGCTGCCTCTGTTACAGCCTAACAAGAAGTCCCAATATCACAGTGTTTGTGTTCACAGATGTACTGTTATATGATACTAGAGAGGGAACAAGAGTTTTGCAAATACCTTTTGCCTGAGGACACTTGAGATCTGGAGTGACTGTAAGAGTAATGTCTGGACATCCACAATACACAGATATCACCAATGTTCCTATGGAAATGGACAAAGAAAATACTTATGTATCATTTGGCTCAGTTTTTAGTTAAATGAAATCATTTACAAATAAAACACTTCTCCTTAATGTGAAGTCAATGTGAATGAATTATATATACAAGTTGCTCTTCCTTAAAATATATGGAAAGAACTTCCCCTGTATCTGCATGGCACACACAACAATGTACCACTGGTAAATAGGAGTGATATTAGGTGAGGAGTAATCATCTCCTGTCTGGTAAGCCAAACCTGTCATAATGCCCCAAATAGACTTATAGCATATCGGAACACCACAAGTGACACTTGGCATAGCATTCAATAGAAAGTATCATGGCTACAGAACATCAGAATAAAGTATAACACTGCTTAATTAAAGATGTACAACACGGTATAAATAGTAGCTAACCAACAAAAATGGTCGACTAACGATTTTCTAGACATGAGCATTATACAAAGGAGTTATAGCAAACTTCATTCTTTAGTGTTACATTTACTAATGTTTTGCTTTAAAACATTTTTTCATGTAAAAAATAAAAAAAAAAAAATAAAATATATATATATATATATATATATATTCATATAAATATCACAACTGAATCTGAATTTATTTTCTTACGAAAGAAAACAAATCTTAAAAGTGAAGTTTGAATCAACCAGCCTTTGCTGGCATATAAAAAACAACCCAATTCAAGATACATGTAACTCAGAAACATAAAAACAACCCCAAATTTATAATCTGTGGCATTCTTGGGGGCTCCTCACTTGAAAGTTTTTTTTAACCTGGGGTGAAGAGCTTGAAAATAAAACACTGCATAGATAATGCTCCCATGGATGGTGGTATATGAGGTCACTGATCATCTTGACAGCTGAAGGTTCTGGGTTTGATTCTCGGGTGGGGCCACATCTTTTTCTCCTGCTTGTTACATTTGTACATAAATATAATTGTAAAATCAAAGGCCTGAAAGGCCATAAAGGCATCAAGCAGGATTGATTATCAAGCCGTTTAAAGTGCAAGTGGGGCAATGAGCAACTATGTGGATTAATTTCTTTAAATTAACTATGACTGGATACATGTGACAACAAGGGTATGATAGTAGGTCTCCGGACATTTGTCCTGGCAAGCTAAACACAAGAGCTGTCCTAACAGGACAAATACCCCACACGGCAAAAAAGTTGAACATGCAATAATTCAGGAAGCTGAACATTTAGTCTTGCCAAAATCCAATCAGAGTTTAGTCACCAAAGAAACAGCGACCGTGATTTATGCCACACCCTTAGGTCATGGACAACAATCCTGTGAAGTATTATCCAAATCTATTAACCCAATAACAAGATATTGCCTGGACAGGATCTTTGACACCAAGTACACCGTGACCTTGATTGTTGACCTTCGGTCAAGGTCATGACACACCCTTGGGTCATGGGCAATAATCCTGTGAGATATTATCCAAATCTATTGACCAAATAAAAAGATACGACCCGGATACGATTTTAATAACCTTTAACCTTGGGTCAAGGCCATGACACACCCTTGGGCAATGGGCAACAATCCTGCGAAATATTATCTAAATCCATCAACCCCATATAAAGATATGGCCCGGATAGTATTTTAACAACCAAGTCCACAGTAACATCCACCTTTGACCTATGACCTCAGGTCAAGGTCATGACACATCCTTAGGCAACGTGCAACACTAAATCCATCAGTCCAGTAAAAAGATATGGTCCGGACAGGATTTTAACAACCGAGTCCACACTGACCTAGACCTTTGACCTTGGGTTAAGGTCATGATACATCCTTAGGTCATGGGCAACAATCCTGTGAAATATTATCCAAATCTATTGACCAAATAAAAAGTTATGCTCCGGACACAAAGTGGCCCAGGATTTACTATCAAAGAGGTCTTAAGCCAAGGTCAAGGTCACAGTGACCAAATTTTGGTACATGACACATCCCGTTCCCATGAGACATTCACATACCAAGTTTGATCATCCTGAGTCCTGTGGTACATAAGTTATCAAGCGGACATGAATCGGGACGCACAGACAGACGGACATGGTGATTCCTATATAGGACCCCCCCCCCCCAACTTCCTTGGCGGGGGTATCATGGTAAATATTTCCAAGTTCTTGAAATTTGGAATCCCAAGTCTATAGAGTACATCAACGACATGTCTGTATTTCTGAATTTTGCCGTTTAAACGAATTTAAAATTGCTGATATATACGAATTGCTGCTATTTTGTATAAAATCATATAAATCAAAATTTTTCAATTGATAAACTAGGAGACAACTATAATTACGGTCATTACCGAACTCTATTGTGTTCTGTTTAATTTATATGTACAGTGTATGTAATGTATAAAATATTTACGTAGAAATACTGAGTGTAGAATAAACATATTCCAGTTCCTGCATAATAAGTGTTTCATTATTTCAAATGAAGCCATATCTGGGAAGTATAGTTTAGTTCTTAAACTATACATCCTTGGCCATATGTACAGGTAAACGCATGTGCGTTGTAAAAAAGCAAATAACAGACTAAACCGCGTGCCGGATATTTGGTGCGATCAGCCATGAAATTCCTTGTCGATAGTTCCCAGATCGGCAGTTAAGGTAGTCTGCCGGTGTATAGAATTTTAATTGGTATGAAAATGTACATTTGTTCCGTGCTGCTGATGCTAGAAGGCGAATATGCCGGTATAAAGAACACAAATAAGAGCATGTACTTTTATCACTGGCAGATTTCTGCCGATTTCAGAATATGCAGTTATTTCGAGTGACGTTGTAACGAGAGTGGACTGTATATACCATTGAGGTTTATTAACAACAAATAATGCAAAATGCAGTTCAAACTTTCAGAATTCAATTCACTGCTGTATCTACAGTTGCATACTCATAACTGTGTGCACAGTTCACAAATCGATCTTTAATGAAAACATGACATCATGTATTCTTACGCCCCAATATCTAAGTTTATAAACAACATTCGGAACAATCTCGCCTTTTACATGAAAAGGTCGAGGATATCCGAAAGCATAAATGTCAAATTTGACCCTTGGTTAAGGTCAAATCTTGTATATACCTTCGCATAATTCAATCATGAATCACAATGTTTACGTATGTCATTTACGTCACATTGCATATTAAACATTTCTATGAATAAATGTTTCAAGGCAATAGAAGACAATCAGGAAGTATAATTGCATTTCTAGAATCTAATATGAGCTTTCAAAAGAAAGTACTATTTTCTTTCGTGAAAGAAATTTGGCCAGGAAATGCTGCGAAGAGGTAAAATTTTTACAATCCCTATAGGCTCTCGATCATGCTTCGCATGCTCGATGCCTAAAAAACGCGAGTAGAGGAAGCCAACCTGGTGCCTTGACAGTTTCCTGGCCGACTCTGGCCGCCATACTGAGAGAATCTTTTCCTCCGTCTACAGCTATGCCAACCTTTTGCATTACATCACACATCGCTTTACAAGCGTCAAGTAATGCCGCTCCTTCTCCTGGTAACTTTGCTGGCCACATCCAGTTCCCACTACATTTCACATCCTGATAAAACAAGCGATCTGACTTAATAGAACTGTCAATACTATAATAAAAAATATCACAGCTAACAGATATTTCACATCCTGATAAAATAAGCGATCTGACTTAATAGAACTTTTAACACTATAATAAAAAAATATCACATCTATCAGACATCTTCCATCTAATAAAACAAACGATCTGACTTGATAGAACTTCTAATAAAACAAACGATCTGACTTGATAGAACTGTCAACACTACAACAAAAAATATCCCAGCTATCAGACATTTCACTTTTAATGTTTCATTGTTTGGTACTTTCTCTGTTTTTCTACTGTTGTTTTTCTGTTTACATATTACATCATAATTACCATAATCACCCATGTATAATGCACCCCATCATGGCATGTATAATGTGCATCCCCAAAGTTAGGAGAAAATGACAAGAAAATGCTTACTTCATATGTATCATGTCCAGAATATAAATAAAGAAAAAGAAATTAATGAGCAGGTGCAAAGTTGATCTTGGCTGGTAAAATATGTTTGTTGTAGCAAGCCATTATCTCTTATGGGGTACACATGCAGAGAAAATACCCTGATTATACAAACCTAGAAGGCAGTGTCTCTGGACAGACACAACATTATGAATGTTAGTGTGACAAGATATATCAATCACTGTAGCATAAATTCACATGTATATCATAAAGTGCATAGGGTGAAACATAAATCTATTTTTTGAAAATAGCTGGATAGAACAATTTAGCAACTGCAGAGTGCTACATCTATGTATCAATTCTGGAAATTAGCAGCGATAGCAATTTATGAAAATACATGTGAAGGATTTTTAATTGCAAAACAGATACTTTATTGGTCAGCTGTACACTTTTAAAACAGTCAGTAACTAACGATGTATGGTAAATCAGATGACATTCACTGTAAATATTCCATTGTTCAACACTCCCAAATATTAAGTCTAATTTGGGATTTTATGTCTTATAATCATCTTCTTCCAATATGAAGTGTACTAAAAAAAATCATACATGAGAGAAACACTTGCTGAATACATTATTTTTGCTTACACATAGCAGGTATTAGACACTACAACCAGTTTCCAGTTCATGGTCAATTAACTTCCTTATTATCAAAGCACCTGATGGAAGTTCAACAAGCACACTCAGATGGAAATCTGGCTCACATTGTGCATTATACACAGGTGATTACAATATATACTTAGTATTATCAACAACCATGGATTTTCCAATTATTTTGTTTTTACAAATTTCTACTTGATAAAGGACAAGAACGGGCCAAATATTTACAGGTCAAACTTCAAGGTCAAGTCATATGGTAAAAAACTTTGATACCCCATGAAAGGCCTTAGAACAAGGAATACACGAGTGAAATATCAAATTTCTGTCTCTAATGGTTCTAAACTTATGATACAGGTTTTTGTCTATGGTCGACGATGACAATAACAACAACGACGACACCAGGGATATAACAATAGCTCTCTGGACATTCATCCTGGCAAGCTTAAAACAATGTTTTGCTTACTCTATACATACTGAGTCAGAGTTCTTAAAATCTTTCGGTCCTCTTGGTAAAACTGATTAATTTCAAGAATGTACGAAATGATTAATTATTGTGACGGTCCTTGAGACCGACAAATTCTTCAGCTTAATATTGTGATTTCAAATTCTGATCCAGAATAAAACTCTGGAAAATGTTTTGTCTTTATAAATGCCTGATCAACTGCTGAGGTTTAAAGCATACACTACAGAGAACGGCTAATGTCCAGTTGTCATATCATCTTAGCTACTAACCACCGTGATCTTCTCTCCTGAAGTTTAACTGACCATCTTTAATGCAGAATCAGCACTGTGACAAATTAATGCAACAATAGCAGTGAATCACCACAGTATTGTGGCAATCCAGCATAACCCTACTGTCTACAAATATGTAAACCATGCTTAAATATTTTTACAATGTATATACATGTAGCAATACAATGAAGTGATGACAGATGTTTGTATTCTGAATCATTTATCATTCTCGTCAGCTACCAGGTGTCTTTACTGTGTACATACATGTAGCAATACAATGAAGTGATGACAGAGGTTTGTATTCTGAATCATTTATCATTCTCGTCAGCTACCAGGTGTCTTTACTGTGAGATGAATAAAAGTTAAAAACGTTATCTTTTATAAGCATCTTTTTATTAATGACGTCTGTGTGTATATTAATGACGTCTTTATGTGTATATTTCTTTGTAGACACATCATTGCTAAACTGTAATACAGTTTATTAATCGAAAGAAATACTGCTCATAGATATACGAACGAAATACATGTAGATAACAATTCAGAATGACTCTCACAAATACTGTGATCATTAAAAGTGCATTTAAATGAAAAGAAAAGACCCAAAATAAATAGCCCTTGAGCAAAAACGCTTGTGTTACACCTCGATATTTAGATAAGACTTTATGATGCTTAATTGTACTTTCAATAGTTATACAATGTATAGCCGCAATCATCTACTATGCTGTATTGAATCACCACTATTGACTATCGTGGTGGTGAAGTGTGGTGCGAGGATTTACAGCAATGTAAATGTGACCGTCTGCGTAAAAATATTCAGCTGAATTGGACAATTCGCAATCTCTGTGGTGTACATGTGACCCTGACAACACGTTTTTTTTGCAGATGAAGTTTGTCGAGGGGCAAAGCTTAGTAAACCAAAAGCCTACTCATAAGGTGTTTCCCCAGCCAAAAAGCCTTTGAAGAAAAATCGTCCGGCACGGATATTCACATCAGAATATAAAGAGACGGGGTTGTTTAAAACATGATCCAAATAGAGGCATGAAATGTACTGTTAGTATTGATACCAATACCTATAAATCTGGCCCAAAACATTTCCTTTCAGGTTCTAGAAACTACTGTTTTTCTGCCATCAATACAGGCAAAATGTTTTTGCTTGACTAGTTTCTGTCTGGACAGACAAGTTTGTGGCAAATGTCAGTCCAAATGACTGACACCTGAAAAAAGATTTCAAGAACTATGACCAAGGGTTTCCTGTTATATCTAATTGCACATACTAACTGGTTGCACACTTGACCCTACCTTGAGATCTGATATACTGGCAAAGACGAGGTTTGTAAGAGCTTCGCCCACAGACATTCTGGCTCCACATGCTGCGTCTATCAATCCCTTCACAGGCTGTTCCCCTATAGCAGTAGCTGATCCTACCTAAAAAACAAGCAATGACATATCACCACACCCTTTCCTAAAAGAATAAGTCCTTATAAATAGAAAGTACAAGTTTAGATGTCTGATTTGTGGACTGATCAAAATATACATGGGTAACAGTCAAAACAGGCTTTATTCATAAAAAACATTAAAGGTTCAACAGTAGCTCCATTTTTTCTTATCTTCATTATGATTAATGTTTGTATGAACATTTACTTGTATTACTTACATTCTTCAAACTCTTGAATAATTGGGGGTATACATGTGTCGGTTTACTGACCTTGTTCATGTAGGATAATGCTGTCACAGCTACATCCGCTAGTGGTGTATGCAGTGGTCCAACACATTGTTGTTGGGCAATCAGGCCTGTCACACTACGATCGACCTAATCCCAAAATTAAAACAGATACTACATAGGAAAATTAGATATAATGCAAGAAATATAATAATCATATAATGTATATAAAGTATTGTCTACAATGTTTCAAACAAATGTTTTCCATTCCAAAACGTTCCCTTTTGAAAACAGACCATATGGACTACAGTTTAAGTAGTTAAATCCCTTTCTAATGTAGAACCTTAACATTAAACATCTGAAAACATGAAATTACCATGGCTACCATAAGCAGGAACAGAAATTACCATGACAACCATAAGCAAGAACAGAACTGAACATGGCGACCATAAGTAGGACTAGATTGGTGATCTTTTGATTACCATGGCTACAGTAAGCAGAACTAGAGTGGTGACTTTTTGATTACCATAGCTACAGTTAGCATGACTAGACAGGTGATCTTTTGATAACCATGGCTACAGTAAGAAGGACTAGACTGGTGATGTTTTGAATACCATGGTTACACTAAGCAGGACTAGACTGGAGATCTTTTGAATACCATGGTTACACTAAGCAGGACTAAGCTGGTGATCTTTTGATTACTATGGCTGCTGTAAGTGGGACTAGACTTGTGATATTTTGCATCAAAAAACCTGAATACAGTGGCCTATACTTAATCTGAGTATGTGTCAGCTGATATTTCATTTTAATACTCAAACACCAAACTATTTCTACCAATACCTAAGTCTGTAATAATTTGCCCTCTTTATCTGATAATAAAACTTCATACTTTGATTTATCTAATATCCAATATATCTGTTAAATATGTCGACCCAAATAAAATGCTTTGTAAGTTCCAATATTGTATTGATTCTGGACACTCAATCTTGTCAGTAGGCATTTCACACTTAACATTGAGCAGCAAAGCATTCAATGAGAGATGAAATTGATATATGAAAAAGGGCTATTCAGAATCCAGTCAAAATTAACACAGTATTTGCCTCAGGTGGGCTTTAAAAAGGAGAAAAGAGCGATGGGTCCAAGGCTTTCAAAATGTGAAAGTACCCAGTACATCTACCTAGCTAAAATAATGAAGGATATCAGCTGAAAGTGGAAAAAAATATCACTTTGTAACTGGCCTACCACTGATATTGGTTATTTGCATATCTTAGGAAAGTACCACCTGATTATAATCTTGTTGAAAACCCTTAAACAAAGACATTTAAATGGAGAATTATTTTACATATTAATTCAGGATTGACCGAGAACGATAAATCATAAGACATACCTTATTAGTGAGGTATCGTTTACTGCCTACCGCTGGCAGTCGAAGCACTCTCTCCAAAGCATGTCGGATCCGCAGATTGTCTGGTAATGACAAGGCTATGAGCTCAGATCGCATCCTTTTTAAGTGAAATACCTAAGCAGAGTAAATCCATTTGTTAGTAGATAAGTAACGATGAATAGTGGGTATCAAATCAAAAACAGAGGATTGTAGGTACTGGACGAAAAGGCATGAGAGAATTGCTTTATAAAAGGTAAGTTAGTGAGAATTTATCAATATTTACATCATGCATCCAAAATTTTCATTGAATATTATCATGCATAACAAAAGCAACGCCAACATAGCATATGCACCCCCCTGGTAATTTTTGTAACGTGGGCATAACTCACATGACCACATTAGAGGTCATCTACTCCTCATAATCATCCACAAACAAAATTTTTCCATTCAAAAGTTTGTGTCTAATGATTAACAGATATGTCACTTGTCTTCATTTAATTTAGACATCAGTATTAACTGACACAAAACAAAATCAAAATAAACATGCCAAAGACAGGTATCCTAATTATAACTTGCCAACTTGACCTACACGTAGATATCCTTAAGATGTATCTGTATACCATATATCAATTCAATATATCTATCTGTTTCTGAGATAATGAGCAGAAACTGGTAATTTTTAAAAATTTTCTAAGTCCAAGGGAGATAACTCTGACAAAAATTGATGAACCATAACCAAATTTAAACTTGACCTAGATATCCTTGAAATGTATCTGTATACCAAATATCAGTTCAATATCTTTAAAGGTTTCAGAAATAATGAGGGGAAACTGTAAATGGACCGACCAACTGACAGACGGACCGACAACAGCAAAACGCTATGCCTCTCATTCTTCGAAGGGGGGGGGGGGTAAAATTATATCATACTTCTCCTAACAGACAAATATCAAGTTAAATGAAGGAATACCTTTCGTGGCATGGACCCAAGAACATGCTCTAACTCCAAATCAACTGGATGCTCAAAGTTCTTTTTTCTTTTCTTTGAAGGCAGATTTGGCTGTTCATCTTCTTTCTCAAAATCTTCAAGGCGAATCTAAATTTCAGAGATTTCAAAACTTGAGAGAAGACATTTGTTTTTCAATCTTTCTATCCATGTTATTAAAATGACCAAGTTTAAATAATTTGAAAAACAAGAATAGTTTTGCCTCATGTTAGGCTTAACAACATGAGTGCAAAATGGAAGGAGAATTTGAAAATGAGTATCTTTTAAAGTATAACAATCTTTAATTTAATGAAAGACATTTTAAGAAGGCACTGTATAA
The DNA here is from genome assembly GCA_035048485.1 of Pteria penguin. Classification (NCBI taxonomy): domain Eukaryota; kingdom Metazoa; phylum Mollusca; class Bivalvia; order Pterioida; family Pteriidae; genus Pteria; species Pteria penguin. The sequence continues at coordinate 2,738,917 of CM068585.1, forward strand.
AGAAAATATAAAAATATGTTTTGAAAAGGAGGTAGAAGATTGCAGTAAATGTTACAAAGTAAAAACTTTGGTTCAAACAAATGTACATAATCTAACGCCATATCCACTTAAAGGTGCTTAAATAACAAAATGCAAATAAACAACTGAGAAGAGAAATGGACATCAGAATAGCATTAAACCAATATGCTCCATAGTACACATTAACTAAGACCACAACTATTTTGTCCAAAATAATTGACAATAAACAAAGTAATAATCTGCACAAAAAAGCTGCACAAGACCAGTTTTTAAGACAAATATCTTCAAGAGGAGGAAAAGGATCAGTTAAACACTGGATCAAAATTAAATTCCCCATTCTATGATTCCAACCCTATGGTTTAGTAAGGAACATTTGCCTGTATAAAATGCCAAACATTGCGTTGATGAAGATTGTGTGACCATTTTCTTTATTTCTATAATGGCAAAAGACCAACCCTTCTATTTTGTTACTGAATGCAAAGTTGTAAAACATCTATTATAAATTGCACATTTCATTAACTCGAAGACCACTACCATATGATGTACATACCCTTCCATCGCCAGTGATTTGACCTACAAAGCACACAGGGCACCTCTCCCTCTGTGCAATCCTCTTGACCATCTCTTTGTCTTGCTTACGAAGCAGTATAGCATTACTTTCCTGGTATTCTGCTCCCCAAACCTCCATCACACTCAATGTTGGATCACCTAACTGGAAACTCGAAGCTTTGACCACAGCTCCTGCTGGTTCTACTATTTCCTTCAGCACATTTCCTAAAAGTAAATTACTTGCGTCATTTGGATATTACTTGCATATTTCTTTGTTGTAGAAACAAACTAAAAATCCCAGTGCTTGTGTTTACTTCATCAAATTTTTCAAAGAAAATTTTGGAAATATCTGCCCAAAACTGATGATTGATGAACAATGCCTTCAAGAGGTATTTTTAGCACACAGCGATTACACACTAAAGCAGCGTTGATTCATTCATCTTGCTTACTATGCATAGTGCCTCGATCATACAGGATTTGTATATGTGGTTAAATCTCATGTTACTATATTCTATTAAAACCATTAATAATGATTTGATAAGAAACGTATGTGTAACTTTTTATACGGCATATATATGTTACATTAAATGTGCAACAATGATCAATTAAAAATAGTAATGCAGGCATGACGACAGACGGTTGTCCACTCACCCTAGGCGACAAGAAATGCTTGAGGTCGAGTGTAGACCTTTAAATGTATCACCCAAGTGGGGAGTTTGATAAATAACAAATATAACCATATTCTTCATTTCCGCCAGCTTAAAATGACCTTGTCTTTTATCAGTTTTATTGGTTTATAGCAATTTGTGTGTTATTTAAATATCAAGAATTACCAGTCTATAAAATGACTGTGGACATAACTCACATACTCAAGAGAGATAACTCTAATGTAAACTGGTACATATACATCTGAAAGTGAATCTCATATCTTCTGCTGTACAAATGCACCTAAAATAGCTGTATCTTACGACAAGATAATCCTTTATTAGCGTATCTGATTCATTACAAATTGCATATGGTGATAAACAATTCAGGTTTAACAATACTCATATTAGTTTCCATAAATTGGATATTGACCCTGACATCCATGACTCCTGAGCTTCTTACCATTGCCTCCAGCCCCTTGATCATGTATGCTGACAATGGGATTTTTGGCCCTCATCTCTATACATGCTCTGATCACCCGATTAAGTTTCTGCTCCATTTCTGGGTCCCCTCTCTGGACTGCTCCGAAGTCTAACTCCACCTTGTTATCACCCTGCACCTGGACGGAAGAAGCTGCCCCACCACCTACGCCAATCCTGTACACAGGACCTCCTACCTTAGCTACCTCCATTCCTAGAAAAATGTCTGTATCATTACTTGTTCCAAGTAAGGTCTTTGTTCCAAGTAAGGTCTATGTAAGTATCTGAAACTTATCTCAAAGTTCTGTAATATATAAGTCAAGACTATGACACATGATTTCACTGTATTAAAAATACTTTGTTACCTTTCTTTGGTTCTTCTTTTCTGATATGCATCACCTCTAGCTGACCTATGCCCCCGCTGAACATTATAGGTTTGATATATTCTCTTCTTTCACCATTTTGTAGTGTGAGACCAAATGAACGAGCAAAGCCAGCTAATACTGGTTCCCCAAATTTGTTTCCATAGTCAGATGCTCCATTACTAGCCTCTATTGCTATGGTAACAGGAGAAGCAAAGTTTGATGGATAGACATAGTCTTGTGTTTCCCAGGGTTGTATGTAACCTGAAAATCATTATTCACTTAAATAAATCAGAAAATGTCAACATTCAAACTGCATATTTTCTTATATTGTGTATGTAGTTAAATTTGTCATTATTTTATTTTTGTAGACTTTGGAATCTTTTAACACTTTCTACACATTTTACCATAATTTATGGTTAATCCATGCAAAGAAATATGGAGCACTTTGTGGTCAATGTAAAAGTAACCATCTCACAATTATAATATCAAACAAATAGTCTTGTCACATGACATCCATATGCTCATTTTACTATCCTAAGCTTTCAATGTTCAAAGAACGAGTATATCGTTTACTTTATTGTGTTGCCTATGTCACATAGTGATACTTGTGGATCATTCTATCTACTGCCTGCCCATGGGTCTTACTTCAATTGTAATACTTTTCTAATTACCCAAGGGTCAATTAACAAGTTCCAAGTACAGTCAATACTGTTAAAGCGACCACTTGTATTAAGCGTCCCTCTGCTGTAAGCGACCAGTGTGATATACGACCAACGGGTTTTGCTATATAAACTATCTGTATTAAGCGGCCATCTGTCTAACGCGACCAGCGGACACCATTTACCCTACCTACTGAGTCAATTTATCTGTATTAAGCGACCAATTAAGATCTGACTGCGGTGATTAAAAAACTTCTCTCGTTCGCGGAATATGCCCCCGGCGTATAATTGCCTGTAATTGTTTTCAAAACACGAGTGCTTGAAAATTTGTTGATATGAGTTCAAACCAAACATTGTAGTCCTCAGTTAATATTCATAACTTAAAATGGCTTCGAAACGGAAGGTGTTGACATTAGAGGAACGTATGGGCGTATTAAAATGTGTAGAACAAGGAAAAAGTGCGCGGGCTGTAGCATTAGAGTATGGTGTGGGAAAAACGCAAGTTGGACAAATTATTAAACGTAAAGCAGAAATTATAGAAGACTACGAGAATAATATGCCGGGAGAGTCTAAACGCAAACGTCGCAAAACAGGGAATGAGGATATCAATGAGCTTACATGGGAATGGTTTAAAGAGGCAATGACAAGACGTATAAATGTAAACGGGCCGTTAATACAACAGAGAGCGCTTGACTTTGCCAAAGATTTGAACAACGACACATTTAAAGCATCAAACGGATGGCTAATTTCCTTTTTAAAAAGACATAATATTGTACTTGGAACAATGAGCGGTGAAAGGGGTGATGTTGACGATAATGTCGTCAAAGATTGGACGGATAAATTATCCTCCCTTTGCCATGGATACGAGCCTCGTAACATATTCAATATGGATGAAACCGGATTGTTTTATCGGTAAGTCGAGACGCTTTCATTTATAAATAAAAAAATATTCATTAAAATAAACAAACATATCAAACCACTTTTTTTACAAATTTAAATGTCTTCTCCAATCACGCTCAAAAAATATTCTATCATTTTCAGTGATACAACACGTCAGACGTATCACATAAAAGGGGATGAATGTGCCGGTGGCAAGAGGTCAAAGGAACGCGTAACATTAGCTTTGTGTTCTAGTATGACGGGTGAAAAACTTACACCTTTATTCATAGGGAAATCCAAGACCCCCCGTTGTTTCAATGGTATAAAGCCCGAGTCCTTGCCAGTGATATACAGAAATAACAAAAAAGCGTGGATGAATAGTGCTCTGTTCGAGGAATGGCTCCGTACACTTGACAAACAAATGAAACAACAGAAACGCAAAATTCTCCTATTCTTAGACAATGCACCCTGTCATCCCAAACTATCGCTTCAAAATGTAAAATTGCAGTTCTTTCCCCCAAACACCACGTGCAAATTACAACCCATGGATCAGGGTATTATTCAAACTTTAAAACTGAAATTCCGTAAACGGCAATTGCAACACATGATTCGGCAAATGCAAAAGTTCTGAGATTTTGCACGGCATTTCAATTCTTAATGCAGTCTACTGGGTTTCATCTGCGTGGAAGGAAATCGAACCTTCCACCATTGTCAAATGTTTTGCGAAATCCGGATTAAAATTTACACAAGACGACGAAACTGACGACGGAATTGTGCGCGACAGTGATGATGACGAGGATGATGAAATTCCATTACAAGTTATAAAATTATCACGAGAGTTATTCGGTTGCGAATTTAAAGAACTAACGGCGATCGACCGCAATGTTCTTACATGTAACGATGACCAGATGAAATGGGATCAGAGTGCGAGGTCAATACTAGACGCAATCCGAGACGAAAATAACGAAAGTGCTACTGAGGACGACGAAGAAGACGACGATGAAAACATACAGACAAGTGACACTATGATAACGAGCGGAGATTTCTCAGACTATATCGATAAAATGAAAAGATATGCGTCCGTAAATAGCATGCCTGACATTTATGAACATTTAATGAGAATTGACGATCTATTCACAGAGGAAGTTATAAAAGTGACAAAGCAATCGGATATTAGATCGTTCTTTACGGCTTAAAAACTGCAACAATATCATTGTTGAACATGTATATACAATGTATTTCTTCAATAAATGTTCTTCTGCATATATTTTGAAGTTTACGATTTTGCAAATTTCTATTTAGCGACCATCTGTCTTAAGCGACCATCTTAGACTTTTCCCTGCACTGGTCGCTTAATACAGTATTGACTGTAATAACACTGATCACAATTGCTAGTCAAACGAAATCCATACAGCATATTTGTCACAGCTCAGATTACCTGGAATCTGCAGATTACCAAAGCTATATCCTGCCGTGCCTGCCACCACATGAGCACCACGTCCTGCACTTTGAATATCTCGGATACGACCTCCTGTCCCAGTGGTAGCTCCAGGAAATGGTGCCACTCCTACAGATAAATATAATTCCTTAAAAAATCTGTGTAAATCATGAGATTTGGTAACTTTCATATAAATATGGAATATCGCAACTACAATAATGTCAACATACACACACGTTATGACATCATAATTATAATTATGATGTTAGTTGCCCACTTAAAAGTGCCAACATCAAGAACAATGGATTCGGTAGGTGACTAAATGGAAACCGTGACAGATTTTACTAGTTGTGATACTCCGAATTCTGTCAATCAAAATCAGATTAAAACAAAATGTTGACAAACACTGTTGCCCTCTGATGGCAGCAATATCCAGAAATATTTTGAAAAGCCAAAGTCAGGGTCAAAGTAATTAAGTAAAACTTTCTGGTACCTACAGGAATGTTTCTTCACAAGTATATAAATTACTGACAATGTGTATGTAAAATGTCAAAACTTGTCTATAACTATTTCAAAATTATGCTTACTGCAGGCAGACAACTAATGAATATAACCCGATAGAAGGAAAGAAATGCCCCTAAATTCACAAGAATAATAAGAATTAAAGAGATATCTGATAAATTAATGCATGTTGGTATCTATGAACAGAGAGTAATTTGAAATTTGGAAATATCTTATATGTTTTACCTCTTGACACTTATAATGTATAACACTTAATATTTACGATGTTCTTGGCAATTCCCTTATCTTTAACATTACTATTGTTGTTTATATTTCTTGATATCAAAGAATTTTAAGCAGTCATTCATTTGGTCATTTAATGTAATTTTGACATCACCTCAGCTCATTATTGTAAGAAATCTTAACCTGACTCTTGCTACAGAGTTTAGTATAAAAGAGCAACTAAAATACATTGTGTGAAATCAACAGGGTAGATTGTACCTCACAAACGCCGTGGGACAATACAAACAAAAACCTTCGGATGGTGTGTCTGAAATCATGCGATCTCACTGGTTCACCATGACACTGTGATGGTCCAATGAAACAGCACACCCAATATCGACAATATGGGGTTATGTTACCTGTATTGAAATATGGCGGCATTCGAAGATGTAAATCATACGAGGGTGCTGTAAGATTTCAAATTAAAATAATAACAAGATTTTCAGAAACACTTTGCAAGCTCTGGTTATGGAAAGAAGTGTTGTCTTCATATCTGTCACTTGAGACAGTTCAGACACTTTCTTCATAAGTAGGATTGATTTGATTGGTTGTGGGGGCGGTGTCTGATGACATTAATATTAATGAGTTCCGATGGTTTTTGTTTGTATTGTCCCACAGTGTTTGTGTGGTACGATCTACCCCCTAGGTTTCATACGACGCTAAAATATATTTTGGTTGTATCAGTGTTTCTTCATCATACACTACGTTATGAAATAGGTACAGATACATTACTAAGACATATCTTGTCCTATGTAGACACTATACCAGTGGTACAGATACATTACTAAGACATATCTTGTCCTATGTAGACACTATACCAGTGGTACAGATACATTATAAGACATATCTTGTCCTATGTAGACACTATACCAGTGGTACAGATACATTACTAAGACATATCTTGTCCTATGTAGACACTATACCAGTGGTACAGATACATTACTAAGACATATCTTGTCCTATGTAGACACTATACCAGTGGTACAGATACATTATAAGACATATCTTGTCCTATGTAGACACTATACCAGTGGTACAGATACATTACTAAGACATATCTTGTCCTATGTAGACACTATACCAGTGGTACAGATACATTACTAAGACATATCTTGTCCTATGTAGACACTATACCAGTGGTACAGATACATTATAAGACATATCTTGTCCTATGTAGACACTATACCAGTGGTACAGATACATTACTAAGACATATCTTGTCCTATGTAGACACTATACCAGTGGTACAGATACATTACTAAGACATATCTTGTCCTATGTAGACACTATACCAGTGGTACAGATACATTACTAAGACATATCTTGTCCTATGTAGACACTATACCAGTGGTACAGATACATTATAAGACACATCTTGTCCTATGTAGACACTATACCAGTGGGGAAGTTGTGGGTCTCTGCTGTGAAGATGATGTGTCTCTTTACTCCTTCAATTTCTTTCATCTCACTAGGTTCTGATGGATTCTCAGGAAAGAGTATGTTTACATTAAATCCTTTAATAGCACTGGAAGCAGAAATGACTTAATTTCATATATCATAATATATCACCAGTTAAACATAGTTTCAACAAGGTAACTGTTCCTAAGGGCCACACTTTTCATCTGCTTTAACCTCTAATTCTAATCATTTTTAATCATGAGTCTGTAAACTTGACCTATTCACCAACTCCTCTCCAAATCCATACAACACATCTGCAACTCATAAAAAAGTTTCATTTTTTTACTTTTATTTTAAGAAATACTCTGACCATTTCAGGCATAAATGATATTGTATGGATGGAAACAAAATCTTTCATTAGAAAACAATTTACTCCTTCACGAACAAGAAGCTGCTTGAAGAGATTCAGAAATACATATATTTTCTTGCTTATTATTTTTTGACAACTGACAAGATTGTAAACTTGCTTCTCAACACTGAATTAATCAATACCAAAATGATGAAAAATAATATGTGACCAAGAAACTGTCAAAGACGGTATGTCTGGATTGTAAAGCATAACATTATAGCCTACCTGTAGAATCTTATCCGGAAACATGTCTCTAAGTTTGAAAATGTTTTCAGAAGTATGCAAGAGGTGTTAAATTAAGGTCAAGGTCACCAGATCTTTTGTCGGGATAAGATTCTACAGGTTAAGATCACCAAATTTTGTGTCGTTCTGGAAGAACTCATCAATGACTCACACTGACCAAGTTTGAAGTTGGTATCATTAATGGTATGCAAGAAATCAAGCTAAATGCAAAATCAGACTGTGTTTACTGAAGCATAAAATTGAGGTCACTAAATTTTGTGTCTGTTTTGAACTAAAAAACCAGAAAAAAAAGCCATCAAAATTTTGATTTCAAAATAGAAGCAAAATCACCAACAATTCTTAGGACAACCTTCTAGATCACCCTGATACATTTGGTTTGAAGATCAATGCAGCTACTCTGAATAAAATTTTATCAAAGGAATGTACCCTCTTGTGCCCATGTTGCCTTGTCCTGGATCCACCTCTTGACAGATCTAGTGGAAAACAGCAACATTTTGTAGGGAACACTGAATTCATCATACCTACCAAGTTACTTCTGATGAAGTCCATTAGAGCTTATTATCACTAACTAATATACATTCCCAACCCTTTCTGATCTTTGAAAAATTGTGAAAAATCTAAAGAATTAATTCTGTATTCCATTTCTTTCCAGTTACATTTATTACAATAAAATCAATTAAAATTCATGAAATAAATGTATCATAAGCAACCTACAAGGAGAAATCTAAAGAAAATTACCTGAAATTAGGCTAAAATGACTAAGTCCAAAAAGATGAAAAGAAAAAATAAAATTTCAAAATTTCTTAAACAATTTGAAAAAAAAAAGAGAAAATAAACCCAGCTTATATCTTATATCCTTCTAGAATGCTCAGATACCATTAGTTGTTTAATCCATTCATCCCTTCTAAAGAAGATTTTCAAATGAGGGTACAGTATTGGGCATACTTTTGTCTGTGGTGGTTCTAACTGTTGACAGATTTGCATATATAAAATACAACAAACTTTGTAGAGGTCTACTAGTACTACAAGTATACAAAGTTTGATCAAATCTGTTGGGTGGCTTAGGAGAAGTTGAGACTGTGAACAGTTTAAGATGATGACAGGCAGACAAGCACTATGACAATAGCTCACGTGTGCCTTAGACTCAGCTGAGCTGAAAACCTCAAACAAACAGGAAAAAAGATTGGAGACATAAAAACGTCAAAGGTTTGATAAAATACATGCAAATGTATAATTTCAACATCTATCAATAACATTCCTACCTGCTATTATCTGAGAATTTGATGACATTATTGTCGTTAGAGTGTTGCTGTGTTTCCATGATCATCTTAAAGAGCGAGTCTGGGTGTTCTTCACCGTCCACCTTCAGACGACCTCGGAAAAACCAGTGACGGCTATGCTCACTATAACATATTTGAAATAGATCAGAAAATGCACACAACCACAAAAACAAGAGGCCCAAGTGGGCCTATATCGCTCACCTGAGTACCTAGATGATCAGTCATGCATGAAGGAAGAATTCATTTATTTTTGCATTAATGTGACTAAGTCGACACAGATGTTGAAAATATGTCAAATTTTATTTCAGGCTAGAATAAAAAACAATACTTTTTTGCACATCCATTCACGTGATTTTGATATTAAACATTTCCTTTGTCTCTGTAAGAAGTCATTCAGGGCAACAAGTTAGTCATTTTCTTTAGGTGGGGCCTTTTGTTGACTGATTTCAAGTCTGGGTCATGAACAACAATTGTTTCAAATATTGTCCAGATCTAACTTAAAATTGCCTAATTTCATATGTTGAGTGTTGAGAAACATCTAAAAACTTATTTAGATGTGTAAAGAAATGAAAAAAAAAATTTCTCCATATTTCAATTACCAAGTGGTATATGTACCATTGTGAGAACTGGTGAGAGAGACATGGTGGCATTATCTGTTAACCAATTTGGATAAAAATTTACCAAATTGATAGAGGACCTTTAGTACTTCATGTATTCCATGTTTCATTAAAATCTTTCATGTGGTATAACAGCAGAAGTGAAAAATGTGATTGAATTGTTCCTATACACCCTCATTTGGAAGTCTTAAAAAATTCATAGAAAATCCAAAAATTGAGATATTGACAAAATTCTTTCAAAGTAACAATCCTTACCATAATTATGATCACAATAGTCCATAAGAAATCATCATTATCAATTAACTAGGAAATATGACACTTTTTTTCTGCACTGAATCACCAAGTCCAAAGAAATGTCGAAAAAAAATTCTAAAATTTGATTTTGGAAGGGAACCAAAATGACAATACGTCTTCACTTATCCCTCTAGATCATTTCAATGCATTCTGTTTGTCTCTGTATACAGCCCGTATGAAAAAGAATATTGTTAAAGGAGGGAACTCTTTTGTGACCTACTTTTGACTATGGTGGTGCCACCTGTAAAGAGGTCTGGACGAAAAAAACAGAATTTGAAGAGGATCATAAGTGACTTATTTCTATCAAGATTTATTAAAATCCTTCAAACAGTTTTGTAGAAAAAGTTAAAAATGTGAAAAATGGCCACCCCCCCCCCCCCCCCCCTTTTTTTTTTGGAAGTCTTAAACGTAAAATTCCTAATTTCATATGTTGAGTGTTGAGAAACATCTAAAAACTTATTTAGATGTGTAAAAAAAAAAAAAAATTTTTTTTGACCACAGCTGGATTTGATCCGCTACTCTCTATATTTCAATTACCAAGTGGTATATGTACCATTGTGAGACCTACTTTTTAGACATGGTGGCATTATCTGTTAACCAATTTGGATGAAATTTACCACATTGATAGAGGACTTTTAGTACTTCATATATTCCATGTTTCATTAAAATCCTTCATGTGGTTTCGTAGAAAAAGTTGAAAATGTGAAAAATGGCCAACCCCCCCCTTTTTCTTGAAAGTCTTAAAAAATTCATAAAAAATCCAAAAATTGAGATAATGACAAAATTCTTTCACAATAATATTCCTTACCACAATTATGATCAAAATAGTCATTAAGAAATCATCAATATCAATTAACTGAAAAACATGACACTTTTCTTCATTGAAATGACTAAGTCCAGAAACACGTCAAAAAAGCGTAAATTTCTATTTGACGGATCTTAACCCCGAACACAATTTTTTAATAACCCATCTTTATAGATTGTTGAAATGCAATTAGTTTCCCCATTTATGTACTGGTTCTGGAGAAGAAGATGTTTGAAGAGGGGTACCCTTTTGGGCACTTTTGGTCCCACCCTGGATCCACCCCTGAGGGAATCTGGATCCCGAACACAATTTTAGTAGGGGACCTTGAGTACATCATTTACACAAAGTTTGATCCAAATCTGCAATGTAGTTCCAAACAGTTTTGTAGAAAAAGTTGAAAATGTGAAAAATGGCCCCCCCCCCCTTTTTTTTTTGGATGTCTTAAACGTAAAATTCCTAATTTCATATGTTGAGTGTTTAGAAACATCTAAAAACTTATTTAGATGTGTAAAAAAAAAAAAAATTTTTTGACCACAGCTGGATTTGATCCGCTACTCCTACTTTTTAGACATGGTGGCATTATCTGTTAACCAATTTGGATGAAATTTACCACATTGATAGAGGATTTTTAGTACTTCATGTATTCCATGTTTCATTAAAATCCTTCATGTGGTTTTGTAGAAAAAGTTGAAAATGTGAAAAATGGCCAACCCCCCCTTTTTCTTGGAAGTCTTAAAAAATTCATAAAAAATCCAAAAATTGAGATAATGACAAAATTCTTTCACAATAATATTCCTTACCACAATTATGATCAAAATAGTCATTAAGAAATCATCAATATCAATTAACTGAAAAACATTACACTTTTCTTCATTGAAATGACTAAGTCCAGCAACATGTCAAAAAAGCGTAAATTTCTATTTGACGGATCTTAACCCCGAACACAATTTTTAATAACCCATCTTTATAGATTGTTGAAATGCAATTAGTTTCCCCATTTATGTACTGGTTCTGGAGAAGAAGATGTTTGAAGAGGGGTACCCTTTTGGGCACTTTTGGTCCCACCCTGGATCCACCCCTGAGGGAATCTGGATCCCGAACACAATTTTAGTAGGGGACCTTGAGTACATCATTTACACAAAGTTTGATCCAAATCTGCAATGTAGTTCCAAACAGTTTTGTAGAAAAAGTTGAAAATGTGAAAAATGGCCACCCACCCCCCCCCCTTTTTTTTTTGGAAGTCTTAAACGTAAAATTCCTAATTTCATATGTTGAGTGTTTAGAAACATCTAAAAACTTATTTAGATGTGTAAAAAAAAAAAAAAATTTTTTGACCACAGCTGGATTTGATCCGCTACTCTCCATATTTCAATTACCAAGTATTATATGTACCATTGTGAGACCTTCTTTTTAGACATGGTGGCATTATCTGTTAACCAATTTGGATGAAATTTACCACATTGATAGAGGATTTTTAGTACTTCATGTATTCCATGTTTCATTAAAATCTTTCATGTGGTTTCGTAGAAAAAGTTGAAAATGTGAAAAATGGCCAACCCCCCCCCTTTTTTCTTGGAAGTCTTAAAAAATTCATAAAAAATCCAAAAATTGAGATAATGACAAAATTCTTTCACAATAATATTCCTTACCACAATTATGATCAAAATAGTCATTAAGAAATCATCAATATCAATTAACTGAAAAACATGACACTTTTCTTCATTGAAATGACTAAGTCCAGAAACACGTCAAAAAAGCGTAAATTTCTATTTGACGGATCTTAACCCCGAACACAATTTTTAATAACCCATCTTTATAGATTGTTGAAATGCAATTAGTTTCCCCATTTATGTACTGGTTCTGGAGAAGAAGATGTTTGAAGAGGGGTACCCTTTTGGGCACTTTTGGTCCTGCCCTGGATCCACCCCTGAGGGAATCTGGATCCCGAACACAATTTTAGTAGAGGACCTTGAGTACATCATTTACACAAAGTTTGATCCAAATCTGCAATGTAGTTCCAGAGAAGAAGTCGAAAATGTGAAAAAGTTAACGACGGACGACGACGACGACGACGACGGACGACGGACGGCGCACTATGACTATAGCTCACTTGAGCCTTTGGCTCAGGTGAGCTAAAAAGAAAGAAACAAGAGCAATGCTAACGTAGCATACCTACCCTCCCCCCCCCTCCCTTTGGTTATTTTTGTTACGTGGGCATAACTCACATGACCACATTAGAGGTCATCTACTCCTCATAATCACCTACAAACAAAATTTTCCCATTCAAAAGTTTGTGTCTAATGATTAAAAGATATGTCACTTGTTTTCATTTAATTTAGACATCAGTATTAACTGACACAAAACAAAATCAAAATAAATATGCCAAAGACAGGTATCCTAATTATAACTTATTAACATGACCTAGATATCCTTAAGATTTATCTGTATACCAAATATCAATTCAATATTTCTAGCTGTTGCTGAGATAATGAGAGGAAACTGATAATTTTAAGGGATTTTCTTAGTCCAAGGGGGATAACTCTCACAAAACTTATTGAACCATAACCAAATTTCAACTTTAAATATCCTTTAGATATATAAGTATATCAAATATAAATTCAATATCTTTATTGCTTCCATATTGGTCATTTCAATTTAGTTTTCTTCTTCATAAGTAACTAGCTGATAAATAAAATGTAAACAGAGAAATGACATAAAAATAACAATGACCACGTGTTTTTCGTCAGCTCCGCCTCTTTTTGTGAGGTTTCTTTTAACGAGATCTCGCGAGACCGAATGGCTGACACAGAAACCGGCAAATTTGAAACAGGTTCCGAAGATATTGACTAATTGAGCGGAAAGTGCTAATTTTAAGAAATTTTCTAAGTCTAAGGGGAATAACTCTCAAAAAAATTATTGAACCATGACCAAATTTAATCTTGACCTAAATATCATTTAGATGTATCAGTATATCAAATATAAATTCAATATCTTTATTTGTCCCAGAGATAATGAGCAAAAACTGTAAATGGACTAACCGACCAACAGACAGATGGACCGACCAACCTACCGACCGACAGCAGCAAAACAATATGCTCCTCCTTCTTCGAACGGGGCATGATAAAAATGCCCTTTAAATACTATAAAATCTTGTATTTATGTCATATTAATTTTTTCCATATACAGAGACAGAATATGTCCCATGCTTTGCCTTAAATTTAGAATTAATCAACACATCAACTCAAAACAGTGAGAGATCTTTAACAGACCGATAAAGACCTGGACCTATGACCTTGGATTTTACTTTTTCATTCAAAGGACAAACTGATAGGTATGAAGAATCTAGTGATAGTTGGTTGGTTCATTGGTGTTTTACGTCGCTTTCAACAATTTTTCAGTTATATCGCAACATGGAAGCAGGAGGTGACCAACCTCTTAAACATAGTAGCGCAATCCAGTAATTGAACTCGGATCGTCGGCGCTGCAAGCCAAGTGCTTAACCACTACACCATGCCTGCCCCAAACTAGTGATTGTACCTACAACATCTAAGACAAGAGTCCAGTATGTTCTTGACTGAGTTACACTGTATACCTGCTATATACACCTGCCACATATACCTGTTATGTACATCTGCTACTAATACCTTCTATGTATACCTGTTACATAAACCTGTTACTTATACTTGCTACGTGTATCTTCTATTCATACATGCAATGTATACCTGCTAAGTATACCTGCTATTTATACCTGTTGGATTGCGCTAAATCAAAGCATTCCACATTGGTTGGATTTCTCTTGATCTTGTCTTTGAACAGTTCTGTGTAATAATCCAAATCCCAATCATCAAATGCCAATCCTGTAAAGATACAATCATCAAATGCAACACCTTTAAAGATACAATCATCAAATGCCAAACCTGTAAAGATACAATCATCAAATGCCAAACCTGTAAAGATACAATCATCAAATGCCAATCCTGTAAAGATACAATCATCAAATGCCAAACCTTTAAAGATACAATCATCAAATGCCAAACCTGTAAAGATACAATCATCAAATGCCAAACCTGTAAAGATACAATCATCAAATGCCAAACCTGTAAAGATACAATCATAAAATGCCAATCCTGTAAAGATACAATCATCAAATGCAACACCTGTAAAGATACAATCATCAAATGCAACACCTTTAAAGATACAATCATCAAATGCCAAACCTGTAAAGATACAATCATAAAATGCCAATTCTGTAAAGATACAATCATCAAATGCAACACCTGTAAAGATACAATCATCAAATGCCAAACCTGTAAAGATACAATCATCAAATGCCAAACCTGTAAAGATACAATCATCAAATGCAACACCTGTAAAGACACAATCATCAAATGCCAATCCTGTAAAGATACAATCATCAAATGCCAAACCTGTAAAGATACAATCATCAAATGCAACACCTGTAAAGATACAATCATCAAATGCCAAACCTGTAAAGATACAATCATCAAATGCCAATCCTGTAAAGATACAATCATCAAATGCCAAACCTGTAAAGATACAATCATCAAATGCCAATCCTGTAAAGATACAATCATCAAATGCCAAACCTGTAAAGATACAATCATCAAATGCAACACCTGTAAAGATACAATCATCAAATGCCAAACCTGTAAAGATACAATCATCAAATGCCAATCCTGTAAAGATACAATCATCAAATGCCAAACCTGTAAAGATACAATCATCAAATGCCAATCCTGTAAAGATACAATCATCAAATGCCAAACCTGTAAAGATACAATCATCAAATGCAACACCTGTAAAGATACAATCATCAAATGCCAAACCTGTAAAGATACAATCATAAAATGCCAATTCTGTAAAGATACAATCATCAAATGCAACACCTGTAAAGATACAATCATCAAATGCCAATCCTGTAAAGATACAATCATCAAATGCCAATCCTGTAAAGATACAATCATCAAATGCAACACCTGTAAAGATACAATCATCAAATGCAACACCTGTAAAGATACAATCATCAAATGCCAAACCTGTAAAGATACAATCATCAAATGCCAAACCTGTAAAGATACAATCATCAAATGCCAATCCTGTAAAGATACAATCATCAAATGCCAATCCTGTGAAGATACAATCATCAAATGCCAATCCTGTAAAGATACAATCATCAAATGCAACACCTGTAAAGATACAATCATCAAATGCCAAACCTGTAAAGATACAATCATCAAATGCAACACCTGTAAAGATACAATCATCAAATGCAACACCTGTAAAGATACAATCATCAAATGCAAAATTACCGTAACTAAATGCCAAACGTGCAAAATTACAATATTTAAATGCAAAACCTGAATTTACATCCTTACTTTATCAACTACCTGCATCATATGTATGACAAAAAATACTGAAAAATGTCTATTTTGAATTGCAAGTTTTCATAGGAGTTTGTTAAGAATCTTACACATCTGTGAAGTGTTAAAAAGTCAGAAAAAAATAAATTGTATGTTTTTTCATTTCCTCACCATTTAACATTTAAACATTACTCCATTTAATACAGAAATCTCATATTCAAAAAGTGAACCTGTAAACACTTTGAACCAGAAGAAACAATCACTTAACTTCAATTATAATCGAAATCAAATCAGACAAACTATCAAATTATTCTGATTCATGCACTAAGTATTCTGTGGTTATCATAACAACCGACAGGGACCAGATATTTTACACAGAGTATTCTGTGGTTATCATAACTAAAGACATGGACCAGATGTTTTACACAAAGTATTCTGTAGTTATCATAACAACCGACAGGGCTGGATGTTTTACACAAAGTATTCTGTGGTTATCATAACAACCGACTGGGACCAGATGTTTTACACAAAGTATTCTGTAGTTATCATAACAACCGACAGGGCCAGATGTTTTACACAAAGTATTCTGTGGTTATCATAACAACCGACAGGGCCAGATGTTTTACACAAAGTATTCTGTGGTTATCATAACAACCGACAGGGCCAGATGTTTAACACAAAGTATTCTGTGGTTATCATAACAACCGACTGGGACCCGATGTTTTACACAAAGTATTCTGTGGTAATCATAACAACCGACAGGGACCAGATATTTTACACAAAGTATTCTACAGTTATCATAACTAAAGACAGGGACCAGATGTTTTACACAACATATTCTGCAGTTATAACAACAGACAAGGACCAGATGTTTTTACACTAAGTACTCTGCAGTCATCAAAAGAAGTGCTAACATTACCTAGTTCTATATTGGCCATTTCCAAAGCCTGCTTGCCTTCTCCCATTATATCTACCTCAAAAACTTCCTCAGATTTCATTTCTAATTCAAAGGTCTCCGGTGGAGTCATATATCGGCACTGTGTCATGCGATCATGTAGAGAATCAACAATTAACTGTTCTTGATCTTCCATCAATTTGTCATGGAAATGAATCAAGTACCGCTGGGATGCCTCGACACGAGTTACACACTCTATTCCAGCAGACAAACAAATCGAAACAGCATTTGTTGAAAAAGGTGTTGAAAAGTTCATTCTAAGAAGAAACATAAAATTCAGAAATCAAAAATTTAAAAATACTATTACTTTTGTATTGGTTACTCTATTACAAAGTAGCATTTTATTTAAAACAAATTGATGTGCTTGTAAACACATTTGTGTTAGGTTTTGCTGCTATTTAGTATACCTAAGGAACAATACTGGAGTTCAGGTTTCATGTGTTTAAGTGATGCCCTTTTCTTCCCGCTGCATTTTCTCTCTATTGTCATTTATACTATAATATAATTCAGTTTCTAGCATTTTGGAATATTTCTAACAGCATGTAAAGGAAAGAAATTTCTAGTTGTTTTTGTTTTCTCCATTTTATTTTTAGGTTTCAGTGCCAAGTACTGCATTGTTTTTCTTTACAAAATAAAAACAAGATTATCAGTAAAACTGATGTATGCTTCCTGCTTATAATGCAGGAAATTGATGACTCAATTCATATACAAAGAATCAGTAAAACTGATGGATGCTCCAAGAAGCACAGCAATAACGAAGGAAATGAATGACTCGGTGTATAGAAAATCATTGTAAAAATGATAAGCCCCGGAGTAAACTTCAATATATATAGTTTTTTTGGGTCTTGATAAGTGTACGTGCATATTATCTGTCCTTCATGCTAATTATGTGAATTAAATGTCAATAAATTTGATAGTTTTGTTCTTTAAGCATGAAAAGCAGATAATGTACACATGATGTGCTCAAAACTCAATGTGTTCTACGATATCTCTTCGCTTATCTTTGAACAACATAAGTGTGACACCACCCTAACAGACTGCTAAGCACTGGGCATAAAATGTTTAATTATTTATTTATTTCTTTGTAACAATCACATAAAATGATAATGTATTAATCATGTTATAAACTGGCAAGCACTGTATTATAAATATAGCAAAAGAAGTTTCAAGGTCTAAGCACTACAAATAATTCTTATGGAAAATCAAGCACTATCATACATTATATTATCATACATTAATATATACAGACAATAATAAAATCACATCATAACATAGCACATTATTCACTTCCTACGGCTACGCATGTCCATGAACCTCTTCAGGGATTTCTCACAAAGTGTTTTGCAAGGCATTTAAATTGCTTACAGTTATCGTCTATTTAACTTATTTGTGTTTTCACATCTGTCATGTGTCCCGATCTATCCATCTACCAGGTAAACATCGATTGATAAAGTAACTTCTTTTACAACTCAGGTAAACCCAACAGGTGTGATCAGCGAAGCGTTATCTCCCGCAGTTAATACAAATCAATTAATACACGGCTTACTCTACGACACAGCACAATATCATAAATTTATTGGCCGCGTACGGGGGTAACAAGGGCGTGTCCCAGGGACTCACCAGCCGATTTTGATGCGTCAGGAATGCAAATACATGCGTTAACGAGATCCCTGTATCGTAAACTTTCAGAAATGACCTTGAGTGAACTTTGTCCAAAAGCTCTTGACATTTTCTGGTGAAGTATGATCAAATTATGCTGAAAGGTGTAAGAGATTAAGTAATTCATGGTATTTTAAGTCATAGTTAATAAGTGACCTTGACCTTTCGGAAATGACCTTGAGTGAATTTTGTCCAAAAGCCCTTAATCTAAATAATATTTTGGTGAAGCATGATTAAATTCTGATGAAAGGTGTAGGAAATATAAGTATTTCATGGTATTTCAAGTCATAGTTAAAAAGTGACCTTGATCTTTCAGAAATAAACTTGAGTGACCTTTCTCCAAAAGTCCTTAATCTAAAGAACATTTTGGTGAAGTATGATCAAATTCTGATGAAAGGTATAGAAGATATGAGCTCAGACGGACGGACGGTACGACAGACGGAAGGACAGACACATGGACATGACAGCGAATGTATGGTCCCCCGAAAGTTTTCGGGGAGCATAACTACAAGTCTGTGGAGGGTCATGATGCTATACTGACAGGTTCAGCCTCCTCACTCCCTTGGAATGTGCCACTCTAGGCATGAGTCAGAACTTACTTTTAATGTCTTGATTAATTAATTTACTTAATGACAGTACATCAAACTTGAATCATATCCCAAGATGGCAACTAGACTTAATTTCATTTCTGATCTGCCAAATCTTCTCCTTGAAAACCACATAACCAGCACAACTATTTACATAATAGCTTAGAGGATTATATTGAGAGTAGAAAATGTGAATCACTTTGAAGTCTGTGGCAGAAACACAATACACTTACACTGTTATACACTACAGTTTCAGATCAGCTCCTTAGTTATGAGTAAGCATTATGTATATCTTTTAAGGAAAACTAGCAGTAACAAACTCAGCATATGCCCACCTAGGTCCTATTTCTATCAGGAGGTTCCTTTCATTATCTTGCGGTTTCAAGAAAGATTTTTGAGAAGCATCAAACTCCTGAAATGGTGTAGCAAGGATCCATAATAACTTGTTATGTTCCTCCAAGGTCAAGCCTGTAATGGCAAATATTAATGAAGTAAACATCTGTTATAACTAACTAGACATTAGGGAATCATTACAATATCAAGAGTTGTCAGAAGATAATAGAGCTCATCTATGGCTTTTATTGATTGATTGATTGATTTTTGTTCAACATTACAACACTAATATTTCACGCATATAGTGACGGCATCTGCCTGATGCGGGGCATACAGATTTTGACCTTTGCAACGGACCCACCCAAAGTAGCGAGGGATCTTTAACGTGTCATGCATACCACAACATGGGGCCTTGGTTTTTACTGTCTCATTCGAAAGACAGGACACTGGCATGACCAGAGCGGGACTCAAACCCCGGCCTCCTGATCAGGAGGCAAGCACAATACCACTAGGCCATGCTGGCTTCTCATCGATGGCAATCAAATTCAAATAGCAAAAGTTTTTTGTAAGTACATGCACGTCAATCTTCCGGGTCAAAGTCAAAATGTAAAAAATTTTGATACGTAATGAAAGGCCTTGTCACAAGGAATACACATATAAAATATTTATCAATATTAATACTGTTCATAAATTATGACCAAGATTAAAGTTTTTTAAAAGCAGGACAATCTTCAAGGTCAAGGTAAAAAATTCTGGTAGCCAATGAAAGGTACTGGCACAAAGAATACACAAATGAAATATTAAAGCCCTGTCTCTACTGGTTTTAAAGTTATGATCCAGGTTAAAGTTTTTGTTTATGGACCCTGACGGCAACGACATGGGGGTATGACAATAACTCTCACGACATTTTCCTCGCAAGCTAAAAATAGAATACGGGGTACACAAAGTCAATTTACTACTGGTATTGTACAAATTATTTCAGGGCTCACACAGGACCATAAATTGTCATAAATTTTGGCAGCTTTTTTCCAACACACCAAGATTCATGATATGTGTATCAAATTAATATGTAATGTTGTTGTTACAAAATAAATACTTATGGCGAAACCTGCATTCCTTTTTTTTTTAAACTGACTTAAACTGATGTTATATTATATATGTAAATGATTTTTATTCACTCCCTGATTAGTGAAACTTAAGTCTTTATAAAAACTCTTTACTGGACTGCTCCTGTAACAATGGTGGAATGGAAACAAGAGGCCCAAGTGGGCCTATATCGCTCACCTGAGTACCTAGATTATCAGTCATGCATGAAGGAAGAATTCATTTATTTTTGCATTAATGTGACTAAGTCGACACAGATGTTGAAAATATGTCAAATTTTATTTCAGGTTAGAATAAAAAACAACACTTTTTTGCACATCCATTCAGGTGATTTTGATATTAAGCATTTCCTTTGTCTCTGCAAGAAGTCATTCAGGGCAACAAGTTAGTCATTTTCTTTAGGTGGGGCCTTTTGTTGACTGATTTCAAGTCTGGGTCATGAACAACAATTGTTTCAAATATTGTCCAGATCTAACTTAAAATTGCCTAATTTCATATGTTGAGTGTTGAGAAACATCTAAAAACTTATTTAGATGTGTAAAGAAATGAAAAAAAAATTTTGACCACAGCTGGATTTGAAACCGCTACTCTCCATATTTCAATTACCAAGTGGTATATGTACTATTGTGAGAACTGCTTTTTTAGACATGGTGGCATTATCTGTTAACCAATTTAGATGAAATTTACCAAATTGATAGAGGACTTTTAGTACTTCATGTATTCCATGTTTCATTAAAATCTTTCATGTGGTATAACAGCAGAAGTGAAAAATGTGATTGAATTGTTCCTATACACCCTCATTTGGAAGTCTTAAAAAATTCATAGAAAATCCAAAAATTGAGATATTGACAAAATTCTTTCAAAGTAACAATCCTTACCATAATTATGATCACAATAGTCCATAAGAAATCATCATTATCAATTAACTAGGAAATATGACACTTTTTTTCTGCATTGAATCACCAAGTCCAAAGAAATGTCGAAAAAAAATTCTAAAATTTGATTTTGGAAGGGAACCAAAATGACAATACATCTTCACTCATCCCTCTAGATCATTTCTATGCATTCTGTTTGTCTCTGTATACAGCCCGTATGAAAAAGAATATTGTTAAACGAGGGGATTCTTTTGTGACCTACTCTTGACTATGGTGGCGCCACCTGTAAAGAGGTCTGGACGAAAACAACAGAATTTGAAGAGGATCATAAGTGACTTATTTCTACCAAGATTTATTAAAATCCTTCAAACAGTTTTGTAGAAAAAGTTGAAAATGTGAAAAATGGCCAAAACCCCCCCCCCCCCCCTTTTTTTTTGGAAGTCTTAAACGTAAAATTCCTAATTTCATATGTAGAGTGTTGAGAAACATCTAAAAACTTATTTAGATGTGTAAAAAAAAAAAAAATTTTTTTGACCACAGCTGGATTTGAACCGCTACTCTCCATATTTCAATTACCAAGTGGTATATGTACCATTGTGAGACCTACTTTTAGACATGGTGGCATTATTTGTTAACCAATTTGGATGATCCGCACAAAAAACAAAACCTTTGAAAAGGACTATGAGTACTTGCATCCTACCCAGTTTTATCACAATCCTTCAAGTTGTTCTGTAGATCAAGTTGAAGATATGAAAAATTGGCCCCCCCCCCCCTTTTCTTGGAAGTCTTAAAAAATTCATAAAAAATTCAAAAATCGAGATATTGAAAAAATTCCTTCGCACCAGCATTCCTTACCATAGAAATGATTAAATGAAACCAAATGAATGCATCAATGTTTACTAAAAGAAAATAATAACTCTTTAATGCATTAAAATAACAAAGTCCAAAATAAAAATGAAAAAACGTCAAAAATTTGATTTCGGAATGGAACCCAAAATATCAACACTTCTTCCCATATGCCTCTAAATCATTCCTATGCAGTCGGTTTGTCGCTGTATGCACCCGATCTGAATAAGAAGTTTGTCAAAGGAGGGTACCCTCTGTGACCTACTTTTGTCTGTGGTGGTGCCACCTGTTCATGGATCCTGACAAAGATGACCACATTTGTCGGGGACCTTGAGTATTTGATGCATGCCAAGTTTCATTGAATTCCAGCGAGTGGTTCCGAAGAAAAAGTTCAAACTGTGAAATGTTTACACCAATTATCCCATCCCCCTTTTTCTTGAAAGTCTTAAAAAATTCATAAAAAATCCAAAACATAAAATATTGAAAAATTTTCTTCGCAGTAGTATTTCTTACCATCAAAATGATCAAATTAAACCAAATTAATGCATCAATGTTTACTAAAAGAAAAAAAATACCTCTTTTCTGCATTAAAACTACCAAGTACAAAAAAACGTCAAAAATTTGATTTCGGAACGGAACCAAAAATAACAACACTTCTTCACACATCCCTCTAGATCATTCCTATGCATTCGGTTTGTCTCTGTATGCCCCCGGTCTGAAGAAGAAGTTTGTCAAAGGAGGGTACCCTCTTTGACCTACTTTTGCCTGTGGTGGCGCCACCTGTTGATGAATCCGGACGAAAAACAACAACACTTGTAGGGGACCATGAGTACTACATGCTTATCAAGTTTCATCAAATTCTGTTCAGTGGTTCTGGAGAAGAAGTCAAAAATGTGAAAAGTTAACGACGGAAAGTATCAGGTTACCTTGCAACTGGAGTAGGTAGCTTGCCTTAACATTGGTAATAATGTATGAACATACAAGACTGTACTGTATCAAGGAATTTTCAAGAATCCTTTGTGGGACTGATTATTGGCTTCATTCTCAATGCAAAAATTGTCAATATTTCTTCCCAAAATGGACGAAATTTTCCCTCTAAGAATCACTAGAACTGATGAATGCTCCCTGAACTAGTTCAAAAAGGGCTAATATGCACTTCTCTGCATCAAGATCTATCTACCAATGAAGTTAAATAGTTACATAGTCTTACAGTTTTGTGTTATGCTGCGGACAAAATTAAATTGTAATGAATTTTGTAACAAGCTGTCTCAATGGCTGTCCGATTTAAAAACTGCAAGGGTATTCACGATACCCCTGCAGTTTTTGATCTGACATCATGATACCCTGCAGTTTTTTATTGTGACGTCACGATACCCTACAGTTTTTGATATGACTGTGATTAGCAACTTGGCTTAGAAAACCATAACTCTGTGCCTCTAGCTGTAATTATCTTTGTCAAATGCGTTAGAATAGGGTTACCATTCTTGTGTTTTACAAAAACTGACAGGGTATCGGCAAATCTGTCAGAAATTTCCGATTCACAGCTTGGCTAACGGCTCGCAGTGAAACTCAATTTCTGACAGGGTATTACCTGCATACCCTTTCAGTTTTTGTAAAACACTCGAACTGTAACCCCTAAATATGAAATATAACAAAAGGCAATAACTTCTTAATTATGCAAGAGAGAGTTATGGTTCTTGTGCACTGCACTTCTCCCTAGTGTGATCTATTTACATGTACCTGTGAAGTTTCATGTTAATACCTCTTAAAGCTTTTGCGTTATGCCCAGACAAAATTATGACAGCCAGATAGGGAACGACAGACAGACAGACATAGTGGCGACTATATGCTTTCCCTTTACAAAGCATAATTATTTCATAGTTCATCTGAAGAATGAATATATTGATTATTTCATGATGACTCTAACTGATTTCTAGTACTGAAACCCCGGAATCTAGAAAGTTAGTTGACAATGTAAACCGAAGTTGGAAAATTGAATATTTAACATCGGTTTACATTTTACTTCTCAGATTCACATTTCCAGTGTGTGATTGGGAAGAGGTAACAAAATATGGTAACTAAGGAGACGTCTGATTGGAACTTTTCCAATTTCATTAAAATTATTTTTAATGCCACAAATTTTCCTAATTTAACCAGACCCTAGACTCAAAGTAAAATGACCTGAAAACTCCCCATGTATGACCCTAAATTGTAAGACTACAACACAGACTGGATTTTATCCACTCAGTGAGCTAGACATTTACTTTAGACTTTGGTCTAGATGAACGCTGTATGGCGGGTATAACTTGGTGTCTTTTTCAATAAAAACAAAGTCATATAATAATCTCGAATTATCATGCTGTAACAAAGAATGGTAATCATCATACTCGCCTTCATTGTTAAGAACCACATAAAAACAGGTTTCAATATCCAGTTTGTTAACGTTGTCACCCACGTGGTTTTTAATTTTCTCTAAAGCTGATTCATATGCTCTACTGTTTGGGAAGCCTTTCTTGAATACTTTGTATATTGCCATTCTTCTACAATAACACACTGAACTAATTAGACAAGAATATGATGAATACAAGATTGTCCTGACCTAACATAACATGTGAAGGGGGTTAAAATTATCATGAACAGTAAGGACATGAATGAAGATCCATTAGGTGTTTAAGGTAAGAAGCAGTTAGCTACTTTTCAAATACAAAATGTCTATTTCTTTTGATCCGAAAAAGGAGGGCAAGGTTAAATTTTTCATTTGCACAAAGGTCAAGGCCACCAAGTACAGGTAATTAAATCTTTTTGAAGTGTGACATCAATCTAAAGATTCAGTCACAAATAAAGAATAGATTGAATACAGAGAACTTCCATGTTTGTATCTCTTAATATTTAAGAGGCATGGCCAAGTTTAGTTTTTGAAGGTAAGTCAAAAGTGATCATTAAAGCCACTGTCTCTGGAATTCCTCTTAATCAAAAGCTCTAGTTATGAGGAATTGGCAAAATATAAATATCCACTCTGAATATGTTGGTAAATCACAGTGCAAATAAAATCTGGAATTATGTCTTCTAAACCAGACCCAGAAAAATAACACTTTCAACATGAAAAAGCTGCATGCACATGTAGATGCTATAATTTAATAAATGTCAAGTTCTGATTGATTGATTGATTTATACTTACATTCCATGTATGTGAATGTCACTCCAAGATTATTTCACTTATATAGTGATGGTGTCTACCTGATGCACTGCATAGAAATTTATACCTTTGTGACCGACCCAACCGCAGTGTACATCAAAAGCTTTTTGCTGCACTAACCCAATCAAGCTAGTGCTATAGTAAACTTACTTGTCTGAATCAGATTTTAGGGGTTTTTTGAAAGTACTGAATACTATAAACACTCCAACTCGAGTGGTAACTATTTATTCAAACTTTCAACACACAATTCCTTGACAACTAAAATCTATGGGTTTGCATATATACCGAGCATCTCATCAACAGAGCCACACTACATTATGTCAAGTTTTCATATATATTTCTGTACTTTGTAAATAATTTGGATTATTTCATATCTATGATACCACGGTATGAAAAAATAACTGATGGTAAATGAATTTCTGATAATCAATCATAACAGGACATTGAACTTTCCTGAATCGATACTTGTTATACATGTGCCAGTATCTTTCAAAGTACTAGCCTTACGTTTATTACCAGTATTCTTGTAAGAATTCTGCTTTTTCCTGTATTTTTGTAGAAATGAACCAATAGTAAGTAATCTTCAGTGCACTGAAGTTTTACTGTATAAAATGTACCTAGAAGAAGAAAAAGAACGGGAGATGTTTTGTTTGAAGGTTTAATTTTTATAGAGATATCATTCATATTATAAATATAATTGAACATAAAATGGAATTACCAAATATATGTAAAACTGTGTGTTACATGTAAATTC